>OZ024715.1:2739814-2895060 GCA_964016945.1 Microplitis deprimator | reverse complement strand
ATTCCAAAATCTGATCAGCTTTAGAACTCAATAAATTACCTCGATTGCTACCTCAACCATCAAAATCGGTTTATTCGTTCGCGAGATATTGCTAAAGAAAGAAATGGTGAAAACAGGGTTTTTCCAATTATCTTAAAACGGCTAAACCGATCGACTTCAAATTAGAATCAGCTCTAGAATTTGATGAAACGCGCCAATTGCTACTTAAAACGTCAAAATCGGTTAATTAGTTGGAAAGATGTCGGCGTCAAAAAAATAACATTTTATGTTATTTTTTCCGGACAAATCATAATATAGTGTACTAAAATGTGTCTGACATCATACCAGCTCTTCCTCTTTATGGTTTCTTTCGATCATCATATAATGTCATCTAAGTCGTTTTTCAGTTTAAATCATATAATCCACAAAAAAAAATTGAGAAAACGCAGTTTTTATTATTTTTCTCGATTATTTCATATTTTATCGTTTCTGACAGGAGTCAAAACTTATTTAAATCTTGATTTTGATCCCTGATATTGACTTCTGCTTTAATACACTTATTTTATTGGATACGATTGAGAATTAAATTGTAAAAACCGCTTATTTATTAATGGTTTTCGATTCTTAAATTTTCAAACCCCAGCATAAAACGTTACTTATTAGAGCTTGGAAAGATCATAAAAAAACAATTGCATGTAATAGCATTTTTGAGCTCGAAAATATATATCCACACTAATGTTTTCGAGCTCCTTGAGCTCGATAATAGCGGGAAGTTTTGGGGCTGACCCGCAGGGCCAACCGACGCCCATTTTTTTTTTTATTATTTTTGAAGTGACTCATCCGATCAATCCTAAAATCGAATCAGCTCTAGAATTCAATAAAACGCGCCGATCACCACCTCTAACGTCAAAGTCAGTTTATTATTCAAAAAATATCGGCGTTAAAAAGTTAAAAAAAATCACTTTTATGTTATTTTTTCCGGATAAATCACAATATAATCTACTAAACTGTGTCTGACATCATTCTGACGCTTTCCCTCTTATGTCTCTTTTCATTATAATAAAATGTCGACGAATTTGTTCTTTAGTTCAAATCATATTATCCGCAAAAAATTGAAAAAAAAAAAAAACAGTTTTCAATTATTTTCTCGGATATTTCATATATTATTGCTCTGACCTCAGTCAAAACTTGTTCAAATCTTGGTTTTGATCACTTACATTGATTTCTGCCTCAATACTTTTATTTCATTGAACATGATTGGGGATAAAAATTTAAAAACCACTTCTTAATTAATGATTTTCGATTCTTAAATTTTCAAACTTTAGCATAAAACAGAACTTGTTAGAGCTTGAAAAGCTCATCAGAAAACGATTGCATGTAATATCATTTTCGAGCTCGAAGAGCGAAAATAGATTCACAGCAATGTTTTTGAGCTCCTTGATGTCGAAAACAGCAGGAAGTTATGAAGCTGGCCCGCAGGGCCATCCGATACCCAGATTTTTTTTATACTTTTCATACAATAAATAGTTTTATATTTTTATGAAAATTGTTTTATAAAACTAAAAAAGTCATTTTGGAATCCGCATTTTGAAGTAGGCGCTATTTTAAGCAAGAACAAAGATTTGAAAAAAAAAATAATCATAACAACTCCAAGGCATTCCAAATAGCTGAAAAACAGTAGTGGAGAAATAAATTACTACTCAAAACAATCAAAAAATAATGTTTGCTCACTATACTTTTTGCGTACCCTATTTTACTCGCTTCTTTTCCTTAATCATCAATTTTAATTTATTACCTAGCGTCGAATTGCATAAGCAATAATTATATTGCAGTCGCTCATCTATTCATTAAAATAAATATACTCTTATCAAAAATAAAACCAACCAAAAAAAATAATTTCTTATTCCCTTCAACCTTAGAAAATGAATCTGAATAAAAAAGAAACCTGATTAGTGATCAGGGTAAGACTACAAAAGTCCAACTATATTTAAAACTCATTGGGAAACAATAATTGAGTTTTGTTGGTGTCAAATGATTGTTATCTATCGATAAAAGATTTACACCGTTTGAACCAGAATAATGACCAAGATTAAATTCCTGCAGCGCAGAGTAGCAATCATATCAATTTGTTCTCAACCCGTGTGCCAATATTTTATATACAATATATCTCATAGTATTTTTAAAATATTGTAACGAATGTGAAACTGATCCTTTAAAATATTTAAAAACTTAGAAAACAAATGCCTTCTTCTCTTGTTGTATAGAAGCGCGATTATAGTCAGTCATATATTGACAGCATAACAGCATACATCAGTATGTCAATAAACTATATATTTTTTTCCTTTCTTTTACTACTGTTAATTGTGGTGATGTGATTTCTAGTTTAAGTGTCTTTTCATTGTAGCATAAGCGATATTAATTCCTAAGCTAGGAATACTACAATTTGGTGTCAGGAGTAGGTTTAACTATTTAATAAGACAAAAAAAAAAAAAAAACGATTTTTTGACATTTTCAAACCCACCTAACCACTTGATGAAAATCTCTGGTATAAAACCACTATGCAAAGAAAGCTAATACTTTATCATCAGACGCCGGACACCAGGCACTGGACATTTCTGACACGGAGCACTCTTACACACAAGTATTTACTTTTATTAAATATAATACGCAATTATGGGTCCGAGTGTCTGGGTATCTCGCATTATATTCTGCCAGGTATGGGAATGAATGGAAACGGCATAAGTGTAAGTGTAGGTCAAAGAAACCCCGTGATACCAGCTGCTGGTTCAGCTATTATTGATAATTGTATATATTTTCCATGCACCGAAGAATATTTCTTACGACGCACAAACGATTTGACTCAAGATTGCACTTTTTTTCCAAATTATTGTTCTCCCTTATATATATACATATGTATACATATATATATATATATATATTAGGGTGGCTCCTTTAAAACGACTATTTTTTTTTCACTCCATTGACGATATATTATTCTAGACATAAAAAAAAAATTTTCCACCAATTTTGAGCCTTTAATTTTAATTTTAAGTACTCGCTAAATGAATTTGAAATTTTCCCATTTAATTAACACATAAATTTTAATTTTTTTTTTTCAATTATCTATAACTCCGCGGCATTTCATGATATTTAGTCGCTACTAGGCGGAAATTACAGAGGAATCTTTCCTCTTTAAAAGTGCTTGTAGCTAATTTGCGTTTTGTAACTGGCCTCACCAGTAAAAAATCTTAAAGCCAATTTTTTCGCGAATTTCATGGTTTTTTTTATTTTACTCACCAACCACTAACTTTACAACAAAATTTTAAAGAACTTTTTTTGTAGGGAAGTTGATTTCCTACAAAAAAAGTTATTTACGTAAATATCGTAGAACCAGTAGTTTTCGAGATAAATCCAATTAAATATAGCAAAATTTAAAAAATTACTGTTTTATTAGAGATTTTAGTACTTTTTTTTATAAAATTATGGCCGACGCAATATATAATGGTAAATATATCATCAAAAAAATGTCATGTCATACAAAACTGTCATTGACAGCTCTTAATGGCTCATGAACGGCTGAATATACAAATGATAACCCTGACCCATTAATGGCACTCGACTATCGGTCGATTGATGGCAGCCAGCAATCGGCCAAGTATGCAAATAAATTTTTTTTTATTATTATCTCAGTAGAAATCGTGATCATTAACGTTTGAATTATTTGAGTGAGGTAAATAATATTGACAAATCTCGATAAAAAATTCTGCTGAGCTCTGAGCGCGAACTGCCGCCCGTTATTTACAATTAACAATTAAAATATTCTTTAGTTCGTTATTATTTGCAATCAACAACCGCAATTTTAAAACTATTTATAAAAATTAATTTAATAAAAAAATATTACTTACATTTTTATAATAAATGTAATTTTCAATAACGGTGGTAGAGCGAGATAATAATTTCTAAAAACTTATGTAATTATAATAAAGTAGTACGAAATTATTGTTTTTTTTTTTTTTTTCTAAATAATCGAAAATATTAATTAAATTGCTCTTTATATTTCATAAAATCATGTGGTTGTAGTAGAATAAATAAGTTGATTATTTAAAAGTATCCGTTCAACATTAGTAGGTTTGTCCAGTAGCTATCGTTCAGACCTCGCAATCAGAAGGACGGCAGTTCGCGCCCAGAGCTCAGCAGAATTTTTCATCAAGATTTGTCAACATTATTTACCTCACTCAAATAATTCAAACGTTAATGATTACGATTTCTACTAGAATAATAATGAAAAAAAAATTTATTTGCATACTTGGCCGATTGCTGGCTGCCGTCAATCGACCGATAGTCGAGTGCCAGTAATGGGCCAGGATTATTATTTGTATATTCAGCTGTTCATGGGCCATTAAAAGTTCAATGGCAACCCAAACTTGGGCCAAGGTAGGATTATCCATGTTCGGGTATACCTATAGTTTCCCATCCTTGAGCCAGAATTGGCTAATCTAGGTTTTTTATTAATTATCCAATCATCTTATTATTACGGTTTTTTAAATTAATAATTATTTATTTTTGAATTAAAATAAGTGTTAATGAATAAATATTTTAACATTCTGATTAAAATTATTTACAATTGATAATTAATACATTTTTTAGTTCGTTATTATTTGCAATCAACAACCGTAATTTTATAATTTTCCTTATAAAAATTAATTTAATTAAGAAATAACTCATGAATTTTTATTATAAATCTTATTTTTAATAATGGTGGTAGAGTAAGATAATTGAGCTGGTTTCTTGATAAATAATCAATCAAATTTAATAAATTTTATTTTAAAAAATTATGTAATTATGATATAAACAATACGAAATTATTATTTATGTTATTCTTAATCGAAAATATTAATTAAATTGCTCTTTATATTTCATAAAACCGAAGGGTTGTAGTAAAATGAATAATTAGAACATATAAACGTTTGAATTCAACATTAGTAGGTTCGTCCAGTAGCCAGCATTCAGAACCAGAATTCAGAAGGACGACAGTTCGTGCCCGGAGCCCAGCAGAATTTTTACCGAGTTTTTTTCACGTCATTTACCTCACTTAAATAATTTAAACGTTAATGATCACAAACTCTAGTACTTAAATAATAATAAAATGTTTTTTTAATTAACTCTTTAGAATCTGACCTTGAAACCCCACTCTTCGTTCTGGCAGAGCCTGATAGAATTAGAAAGAGCGCGAAGCAAATGTGACAGGGTCGTATTATAAGAGAAAAAATTTCACCTGGGCGGGAAGTAAAAAATAATTTAATTTTTAATTTTTAATTTATTAAATAATCAATATTAAAGGAATTAACTTTTGCTTACTGCTCTGAAATCTCTACTAAGAACGAAAAAATATCGAAATCAATTTTTAATATGTAAGAAAAACAAATGTACAGTGTCAAAAATCAGTACGGATAATAATTTATAGCGAAAAAAAAATTGTTTCAATTTTCAATAATCAAAAAAAAAATAGTAGCCACGGAGGTCCCATGACCGGAACCACCTGAAAAGTTGTGGAATAGATAGTAGTTTGTTGTCACAAATTTTTAGGAAAATCAAAATATGCATGATTTTCAGAAAACGACTTTAAAGTTTTAAAACTCCAAAATAACGCGGAAAAATTTTTAAAAAAAATTATTTGTATTTATTTTATAAAAGTACATGGAATAACGAAACTTTTTTATACTTTGAGTTTTTTTTATTTAAACCATTTTTCAAAAAGTTATAAGCAAAAAACCATGAAAAGAGCGGTTTTTTTGAAAATTTCGTATCTTGAAAAAATGATCAAAAAAATCTCAAAATTTAGGAGGATGAGTTTTTCGATGAGTTCTAAAAAAAATCAAAAAATTAAAATTAAAAATTAAAATTCTTAAAACCGTCCGATTTGGCGTAGAATGCCCCATATATATTAGGGTACTTCGTTTGAAACGACTATTTTTTTTCTGGTCCTTCAATGGAATAATGTTCTAAACATGTAAAAAAAAAATTCACCAAAGATGAGCTCTTAATTTTAATTTTAAGTACTCGCTAAATGAATTTAAAATTTTCCCAGTTAATTAACATTTGAATCTTGATTTTTTTTTCAAATACCTATAGCTCCACGTCATTGCAAGATATTAAGTCGTCATTAGGCAGAAATAACAAAGGAATCCTTCCTCTTTAAAAGTGCTTGTAGCTAATTTTTGTTTTGTAACCAGCCTCACTAGTAAAAAATTTTAAAGCCAATTTTTTCTCAAATTTCATGTTTCTTTGTTATTTCACTCGCAAACCACTAACTTTACAACAAAATTGTTCAGGCCTTTTTTTATAGAAAATTTAATTTCCTACAAAAAATTTCATTTAAGCTATCACCGTAGAGCTAGTAGTTTCTGAGATAAATCTAATTAAACATCTCAAAATTTGAAAAATTGCTGTTTCATCCGAGATTTCAGTACTTCTTTACAAAGTTATGGTCGAAGATATATATAATATACACTGGTACATATATCATCAAAAATATGTCCAATAATATTATTGGACATATTCGTATATACGAAACTGAATCCTATTACACTTACGTCCATCTTTTCTTATCTTAACACAAATGTCTTTGTTTGACCACCGGAAGCCTTTTCAATTACTACCTCTCTCAGTACAAAGATAATTGTCTCATATTTTTTACAATTACATATAAATGTGTAATATATATTTTCATATTTTATTCTTATACATGATATGGTTCTTCGACCGTAATTTTATAAAGAAGTACTGAAATCTCGGATGAAACAGCAATTGTTCAAATTTTGAGATGCTTAATTAGATTTATCTCGGAAACTATTAGCTCTACGATAATGGCTTAAATTATCTTTTTTGTAGAAAATCAAATTTTCTATAAAAAAAGTCTTGCACAATTTTGTTCTAAAGTTACTGGTTTGCGAGGAAAATAAAAAGAAACAATCGAATTCGAGAAGAAATTGGCTTTAAGATTTTTTAACCAGTGAGGCCGATTACAAAACATAAATTAGCTACAAGCACTTTATAGAGGAAGGATTTCTCTGTTATTTCCGCCTAATGACGACTTAATATCTTGCAATAGGTAATTGAAAAACAAAAAATCAAGATTTACATGTTAATTAAATGGGAAAATTTCAAATTCATTTAGCGAGTACTTAAAATTATAATTAAGAGCTCATCTTTGGTGATCATTTTTTTTTACATGTTTAAAACATTATTCCGTCGATGGACCAGAAAAAAAAATAGTCGTTTCAAACGAAGCACCCTAATATATATATTAGAGTGGTCCTTACGTTGGACATTTTTGAATTTTTATGCTCCCAGAGGCTTACGTGGTTCGAAATAAATAAAAAAAAATATCCTTCAAAATCCAGGTCTCTATCTCAATTTTAACCCGTGCTCTACAGCGATGTGAGTTTCCTGTTTGAATAACACGGGGTTTTTGACATTGAAAGATTAATTTTTTATTCCAGCCAAAGTAATTGTTTAAAGAATTTGAAACTCTGTAGACTATATCCTTATAGTAGCAGCTACTCCTCAGAATTTTCACTGATTTTTAGCTACTATAATTTTGGAGGTACAGCAAGATGAAAAGAAAGAAAACAAAATTTGTTTATTTTTATCTAAAATTTTTTAAAATAACAACAAATCACTCTGCATCCTTATCAGGAGCTCTCACTTTTTTTCATTCTCGCACCCAAGTAGGTAAACAGCATATCTGTGTTAAACTGATACAATAATCAGGAACTTTGGCCGAATTTTGCTCACAAACAAACGAATATTTTAAACAAATCAAAGGGTACTTCGCTAGATGAGACAGTATTGCATCAATGTGCAGTAGAGTGGTCCTTAAAAGTATAATTTGTTACATTTATTACGATCACTTCTGAAACGATTCCAATTACGGAAAAACAATTCCTTTCAAGTTTGAAAAAAATCACAAAAAAGTTTATGAGGCACGTCTTCCCATTGGAATTGAGAGCTTAAACTCAAATAAATTTAAAAAATCATCCTTTGAAGGACCACTCTACTGCACATTGATGCAATACTGTCTCATCTAGCGAAGTGCCCTTTAATTTGTTTAAAATATTCGTGTGTTCGTGAGCAAAATTCGGCCAAAGTTCCTGATTATTGTATCAGTTTAACACAGATAAGCTGTTTACCTACTTGGGTGCGAGAATGAAAAAAAGTGAGAGCTCCTGATAAGGATGCAGAGTGATTTGTTGTTATTTTAAAAAATTTTAGATAAAAATAAACAAATTTTGTTTTCTTTCTTTTCATCTTGCTGTACCTCCAAAATTATAGTAGCTAAAAATCAGTGAAAATTCTGAGGATTAGCTACTACTATAAGGATAAAGTCTACAGAGTTTCAAATTTTTTGAACAATTAATTTGGCTGGAATAAAAAATTAATCTTTCAATGCCAAAAACCCTGTTATTTAAACGGGAAACTTACATCGCTATGGGGCACGGGTTAAAATTGAGATAGAGACCTGAAACTTGGAAGATATTTTTTATTATTTATTTTGAACCACATAAGCTTCTAGGAGCATAAAAATCGAAAATGTCCAAAGTAAGGACTACCCTAATATATATACAATATTTGTATGGGTTTTATAAAGCTTTTTCAAGTATATTGATGTCAATATATCGCATTTTATTCCATCAAGTCTTTATAGATCGATGGCCTTAATTTTTACACTTCATAAATAAAAAGGAACAAAAAAAAAACACATTTTCCTTATGCTTAATTATCAATTTTTTTGGGTTCAGGCTGTTAGAAATCTCAAGACACTTTATAACGATTTCTTTGTTGACGATTTAATGTAACGGATGGAGATTGTCCCCCATAATATGTGGAGAAGTGTAGAAACTTTTGTTGTTACTTAAATAGTAGACAGTTGCGGGCGCTGAGGGTTTTGATTCTGTTTGGCTGCGGCTCATTTTTAATATATGATAGTTTTGAAATGAGAAAGGAAAAAAGGATTTCAAAATTTTTCGACAGCTCTAGGGTGTTGGAGTATATTATGTGTTGTTTTCATTTGTCGTGACGTAATCTTGATGAAAAGACTTTAGTCTTTTACACTCTCTGTGGAACTAATTTTTTTCATGGTGACTTCGGGGAACTTATCAACTAAAGTTTCATATACTTCAAGGTTCAGGACTCCTATACACAATAAACTTGTATTGTACATCTACTTACCTTCGAGTTTGCTTTCTTTTTCTTGCATTTTTAGTATTCGTTTTTTTTTGTCATAAATTAACTGGGATAACTTTTATTTTTAAATTTAGTTTTATCGTCGAGTATTTTTCGTACATTTGAATAAAGAAATTTATTTTAGTAAAAATGGAAAATATTAAGAGTAAATTTTTTGGTGTCAACATTACTCACTCGTAAAAAGATAAAAATAAAAAAATGTGGGGCAAAATAAACCTTCCTAAAAAAATTTTTGAAGTTACCAAATTAATTTTTTTTTTTCGCTCAATCATTTGCATTGTGAACTAGGAGTACATTTTATAGAGATATACATATTAACAACATTGTCCAAAAAAATATAACTTTTGAAGATGTTTAAAAAAAGCTTTAATGGTTCATGAAAGTAGACGAGGGTGGGGCTTGAATGCCCCCTCCACAAATTCGATTAAAACTTTTTTCCGTATTTCATTTAATTACCATAAATTTGATATATTTGCACATTTTCAACTCTACGCATGATATCTGAGGCAAAATAGACGAGACGAAAATTATGGAAAAAAATTTTTTCATACTTTTATCGTCAAATTATACTAAATTTAATATGTTATTCATTTGTCGGCTAATTCTCTATGCCTGGGGCGAATTTGGCCACTAAAGATATTTGAAAATAATATTTTTTTTTTTTAAATTGATAAATTTTTCCATTCGATAAATTTTTACAGTATTCACAAATATACTCATTGGAGTAAAATTCATCTACACCTGCACAGAAATTATGAAACCAATTTTCACAATTTTTAAATTGAATCCATGATTCCATAACTTTCGAATAAAGTCTATTTCAATAAAGACAGTTACAATCATCAGCTCTAACTTTTGAACTATTTTTAACTTCCCGCTAAGAAAATTGAAAACTTTCAAAAAAAAAAAAAAAAGGGAGTTATTGGTTTCGGTCCGATTTTCGAAAATTGGATTTTTAACAGATTGACGTTTTGAGGTTCTTAGAAGCTATTCTGACTAATTTCAAGATTATGTCCACGTGTATATACGTGTGTACGTTCGTTTTTATGTAACTATTCTGTAACTTCTGAACGGATGAATCGATTTCGTTTTTTGAAGTCGCGTTTGAAGCGGCTCTTTAATTCTAACAACTTTAGAGAAATTGAGCATAATCAGTACGGTACATTCGGAGATATTTGAAAAATATTATTTTTTCAAAACTGTTTTTATTTTTTTTGGATAACTTGCAATCTACTCGATGAATTAAGTCCAAGATCTAATCAGCTCTAAAACTTCATAAGCCGCATCGAATGCCACCTCGACCATCAAAATTGGTTCTTTTTTTCAAGAGAAACCGTTGTCGATAGAATTGCAAGAAAGTGTTTATTTCAAATAAAATCTAAATTTTTGAACTAGTTGACGGTATTTTTTTGAACGTTAGTGATTGAAAAACTGCGTCAAATGTCGCCTCGAACGTCGAAATCGATTCATCATTTTAAAAGATATTAGTGATTCAACATACGAAAAATAACGATTTACTTCATTTATTTGGAATAGTTCATAACATTATTTATCTGATGTCTCAAAAAAACTTTTCCAGTGTTGGAGGTCGGAAAACTGCGTGAAATGCCATTTTAAACGTTTAAAAAGCTCCTTGAGCTCGAAAACAGCGGGAAATTTCAGGGCTTGCGTACAGGGTCAGGCGGCTTACAGATTTTTTTTTTCAATTGCGTTTGTGTTTTAGATTTAATTTTTGCTAAATCCAGGTGTGTTCACTTTTATTTTGGCGGCAATTTTAAATTCAGAATCAAGTGTATTGCAATAGTTGTAAAAAAATAATTACAATCAATCATTTTTTAGTAAGAGTGGGGGAACGATTTCCTACACATCAAAAATGTTTTTTGAGTAATGTAAAAGTAGATATAGTTGTCAAGAGAAAGAAATACATTCTTATCCTTGAAAACAATCGTACAAAACCAAGAAAAAAATAAAAGTTTTTAGAGAGGGGCCGTTATGCCCCAGAAATTTTTTTTTTTGTAAAGTTTCAGTAAAATATGCATGAATTTGTTCGACACAAGACAAAAGTTAACTGATTTGATGGTTTAAAGCCACAAAAAATAATAACTGGCTGAGGGGGGCTGTCTTGCCTCACCCTCCCCTATAAAACAGTAGAGGTACATATTTCTAAATCGATAATAAGAAATGAAAAGATTTGAATTTTCAAATAATATGCACTAAAACTTTCATACAGCGATAGCATTTGATCTTGACAGGATAAATATTAACAAAGATCAAGGCACGTGTCATAGTAATGAAAATTTCCTATTGCTCACATTTGCTTACAAACATACGAATGTCACGACCTCATAAAATAAAAAAAAATTCATGACTTATGTCGTCAACCAATGACATAATATCTCTCATCACTGATAAACTATTTAATTCAATTAACATATATATTAATCCTCATCATGTAAACATTTAAATACGTTGTAGATATACTATTGACGTATGTACTATAATTTTTTTTTCACTTGATATGGACGCACAACTCTAGATAAGACTATATTTATACATCTACGCGTTAATCTATTTTCTGCTGCACAAATACTGTAAATTAAATTTTTTTATGGGCATTTGTGAGAACACAGTGTTTTGTGTGGTAATATATTGACAGTAAATTTAAAAAACAAATATTATGGACGGGAAGAAAAAAATGAAAATTATGTTATAGCGGCTTCTCACCAAACATATTTGCAAATTAATAGATGATTGTCATAGTGTAATGATGCGCGCGCGTGTGTGGGTGTGTGTGTGTGCGTGTGTCTGTGTGTGTATGGATGTAAACTCTTCAGATCTTATTAATGAATCAACCGATTGGAATGTTTCTTGTGGCAATTGAAAGAGTTTGCTGGTCGTCAACTTTCCTGAAAATTTCAGATCGATCTATCAAATAGATTCGAAGATATGGAAGAAATACGAAAAAAAAAAAAATTTTTTTTTATAGTTTTTTTTGGAATTCTTCAAAACGGCTTGATTGATTGTTCTCGAATTTTCAGAGCTTGAAATTAGAATGAAAACACTTCAGAATCGTAAAGAATATTAAGAAAGATACTGTCTGAGAAAAAAATTTATCTACAAAAAAGATCCTTTGCCATTTTGTGATAAGTCTGATATTTTTCTATTTGAATAAAACTATCGAAGCTGTTTCCGAGAAATTTTTTTTTTTTTTTTTTTTTTTTTTTTTTTCTAAACACCGTAATATAGACATGATATCTTCGTCTTTATCTTTATCTTTGTCTCAAATAAAATTGTACTCAAATTAAATGAATGATCGTAGTCCAAACGTATAAGAAAATCTTTAGTTAAAATGTTAAGACTGGTCATACTAGTGATACAGACGAAATAAATATTTTGTAAAGTAATAAGGTAAAATAGTGAACCCACATGATAGAAACAGCTTTTGTGAAATATTTTTTTTTGCCCTACATGGAAAGAAAAATATCGCCAGTGTGTCACGTAGCGATTCAAACGTGAATCGCTACGAGCGCTTTCTCATCTCGCCGTGAATTTAACAACACCTCCTAGCTAAAAATAAAGCGCATTTATTTGTAATAATTTATAATTATTTAAATATTTATATTATTTTGATTAATTAATTATGGTTTAATTATGAATTCACTGATATTATTGTTTATTATATTTATGTTTTGATAATTATTTTGAATATTATGTACTTAATCAATATTTTCATTTCAGTCAGTAGCACACGTGTGTAAAGCATACATAGAAATATACCAAAGGGAGAGTAAGTCGATAAAGTGGGGATAAAAATCAATATTTTTCTCCAGCCACGCGGTACACTGCAATAATTATTATTTTATTGTTAAAAGGGTTAATAATTATTATGTTTATGTTTATTGACAGAAAATATTATTTAATTTATTATTATGGTGTAACTCAGGTCGAGTGACAAATTTAAATATTTTATTTTAATTGATAATTTCGGGTCCGAGGTCATTAGAGGGGATAACATGTGAGTGATAGCCATCCCTCAGAAAACCGACGCGTGAAAATAGTCAGAGGACCGGGCTACTGTAAAGTTAGGACGTGTTGTTGTCCGTGATTTTTGAATAAAATTGTTCTGGCCCAGTTGCCATTATAAATTAATTGAATAATAAAGAAAGTTAATCCGGTTTATTAATATTTTGTTTTCTTAAATGGGAAGTCTTAATTCACATATATACTATTGTTTATAATTTAAAGTTCCAGAAGTAAATTGTTGTCAACGCCGGTAAGTCAATTGTATTATCATTTGTTGCATCGGCTATCGCTGGACCCTCTTCAGAGTTGATCGCGATAAATAATTGAATAATAATTGAACCTGAGTTGTTATTGTAATAATAAGTTGATTATATTCGGCGTGTCCCAGAGTTTAGTGCACATGTACGTAGACGCGTCGAATAAATTCCTTAGAGGATTAGACAAGGATAGCATGTGTGGCTCCTTCTCTGACACTAGTATTTAACGTATTATTTCAAATTATATTTGAGTATTTAAAATATTATTTCTCTGAGTAAAATTCATGTTGTAATTGAATGGTAAGCAACCCAGTGTTGCCAAATGTATTTTGAGTTCTCGCGTCTATCTTCCCAGAGTAAATAATTTATACTAAAGAAAAAAATCAGTATTATTATATTTGTTCACAATTTACATTAAGTATATTGAATCAAAATTTGTAATTTGTAATTTGGATTCCCCAGTGGATAATTAATAATATAATTTAAATTGATTCTTATCATTATTATTTGGCTTAATTGAGCATATTGTTATTTAATAAAAATTTATTATAAAGAATTGATAATAGTAAATTATATTTGGTATTATAATAATTGGTTTCGTTTATAAATATATTTGAATTGAATAATTTAGTAAAAGGATTCCAGTGATATCCCATATTTGTTTATTTATTTCCTGGATATATTTTAATATTATTATTCTTTATTATTTTATTCATTATATTTATTTGGTTGTCATTCCGCTTGGTGCATACATTCTCGCTCAAGATTTTGTCCCGTGATTCCTCCCCTGAATTGTTATTATTTTTGTCCGTTTTGTAAAAACGGACTGGCGCCCTCGTGCAGTAACCCAGCCTGAGGAGCTGGTTGAGGCACAACTGTATTTTGTTTATAATCATTTATTATTTTGAGTTACATTCATTATTATTATTTATAATTTTTAATACACTTGGATGACCACATACGACTCTGGGTTTTGTTTCGCGTCTCCGTCGTGAAAATAAATACGGTTTACGTTATAAGTGGGTATACGTATCGCTATTCTCGCTATACGCTTTATACTGAACTTACTTAATGACACGCCGTATAGCTAATTCAGCTATACAGTTTCCTCGCAGTACATCGTCAAATTGATGATCCGTATCCTTAGTTTAGGTATTTTATGAATCTCTGGCAAGACTATTGCGCAAACTCTGTATTTAGGTATCCGGCAACCAAGAACGATATAACGTATAGCCAATTTAGCTATACGGATCCTCACGCTGGCAAAACAGATACTTATATCAATGAAACTACATATGTTCACAAATGATATTGTTGTATTTTGAAATTAAATAAATGAATACTCATCCTAACATAAATGCATATCTTTAATTTAACGATACTATAAACTATTCAATTAACATGTGAATATTCTCAAATGAGGTATACGAATCGTTATTCTGTCGATACATCATTTGACGATACATTGGACAGTCATTTTGACAATATCTTTCTCTTCGTGTAACAAAGTCAAAATTGAAAATTGGTGAATAGTAACTCTACATATGACATAAAGTAGATCAAGATGTTAAGTTGGTTTTACGAGCTATTGGCAAATAAAGCAAATGCATGAATCAATACCTCTTTTAATTAATAATAATATTATTAGTCTTCTCTAAAATTTGTAGAATCTCCTTATAAAAAATTTATTAAATTACTCAAATAAAAAAAAAAATTATACAAGGACAGGAAATTTCGAAGACGTAGAAGTGGAAATTTAAACACTTAAGAGACTTAAGAATTGCCTATAAAGACCGTATCAACGTTAGTGCCACCGTGAAGTAAAAGAAACTGATCGTGTAAGTTTAAAACACACTTCAATTATGTATTTTCTTTCTGAATAATACTAACATCTCTCTTGCAGTGCAGTTTATTTCTTTAATTTTTCATTCTTAACTAGGCTCCCTTATCATCTTTTTTTTTTTTTCGATCCAATTCAATCGGGCTCACTACACTGTTATTTGTCGGTTATCTTCGATGCGTAAAAAATGACGTCTCGCGTTGGTCGACTACTACTACGGCACCTATGTCTCGTTTTCTTTGATGCGTTCATAACTCTAAAAGCAAAATCAAGACACCGCAGCTCTTATTCCTTATAAGCTACCACAGACGTGCTAAGGAACACCTGTCTCAAGTATCCAAACTCTTTCAGTTCTACTAGCTAGAAATTTATTGTATAGTTATTTTTTATTTAATCTTGATCGGGCTCGTTTGATGAATTTCAAATTTTAAAGCACTATGCTGGACAAAATGGAGCAAATATTAAAAAAAAGTTTACTCGTGTTATGGCCCCGTGAAAATTTTAAGTAATTTTTTATGTTTATACTTTGATTTTTAGAAATCTATAGATTTCTTGGAATAACTTGTTTCGGGGGATTTACAGGGAAATATGGATGTAAAATTTTACAATAATAGATTATATTCCGTGTTTTTAAATTTTATTTTGAAACATATTTAATTACTAAATAATAAATGAAAATTAACAAACTTTAAAATATTTGAACCCACGAAAAATTTTTATCTAAATTCGTATTTCAGTTATTTAATATAAGCTATATATATATATATATATATATATATATATATATATATATATAACCTGAAATACGTTGAAAATTATTTTGTGATAAACGGTATAAATCTAAAATTCTTAATTAAGCACTTGTCACGTAACGATTCAAATTATTTAATTTTAATCAGTTGTAAGTTAAAATATTTTGATTTGTAAGTTTGAATTTGAATCGTTGCGCGGGCATTCCGCCATTCCGCCGGTTGAGACAGCAGTTCGTTCGCGATACTAGCGCATGCGCGCAACGTGTGAGTGAGCACGTGTATGGAATTAATTTATTTTTATCATTTAAAAATATAAACAATTGATTTCTGTTAGTTTAAGTTTTTGTTTAGGATTTTGAAACATTTGGGATGCATAATCCAGTGCCACATTATGCCCCAACTATTGTTTATATTGTCTTTTTTTGTCAAACTTGTCATCCGATAATTTGATGTCATTGATATATTGGTGAAAAGTATTGACCACCGGGTAGGGGGAAAATCAATACTTTGTTGACACGAATTTGATGATATAAACTAATTATTATTTAATTTATGGGATAAAATAAAAATACGAACATATTATGAGTAAATAGTACATGCATTTAAATAATTATTCATGTATCATTCAGGGGTGGAAAAATTATCTTTATATTTTATATTTTAATTTAAAGACTAGCCCAGGGCTAGAGAAAAATAATCATAATAGTAATTAGGGCGATTATTGCGCCACGTGAGCGACCAACAGGTGGAGAATAGGATAATTAAATCAGAAAGATACGGGCTATTGTTGTGTGCGGACGCTGTCTAAAAAGTGCAGAATTATTATTGCTGATAACGAGTAGTGTTATTTATCAGAAAGTTCTGTTATTAATATTCACCGGATGAATAAAGTGTATACTTTAATTTTTTCATATCATTTGGCTGATAATTGGAGATCTACGAGTAAGTACTTTGTATTTCTTTCGTCGGATAATATTTTTCACGTGATAACCTCCCCCGGTAGTTGTTGGTCGCCGCGGAGAGTATGATTAATAAATATATTAATATCACTGAATGATACATGGGAAAATTATAAATAATTCTTGTTAAATAATAATTTTTGTCGTATTGTATACAGTGTCCGGATATTCTTATATAAATATATATATACACGTAAAAAAAAAAAAAAATATACGACGTAGTGGGACGTCGCCGGTATACATATATATATACCTATAGTATATATATCTATAGAGCGCATGCAGTACTTGAGTAAATTCCTCAAGTACTGACATCATCATTCGGGTGAAAAATTCCTGAATAATATTAATTAAATAATATTATTATTTAAAATAATCTTTGAGATATTATTATTTATATTTATTATTATTTAAAATAATTAAGTAACTTTATTTTTTTCATTTTGATTTATATACCCCAGTGGTCATAGATTATTATAGTACTTACTATTAATTATTATATACAAAAAGAAAATTTATGATTTGGTTGTGTGTGAGCATTAAAAATTCCGTATCTTTCTCTCTCTCACAGGTGTGAGAGATATATTACATGAATTAAAAATAATACCTTTATTCTTATTAACCAAAATTGAATTATATTATTATCTTCTTAAATTGATTATAAGTATTAAGTTTAAATAGGTTATATTAATTTTGTGTGATAAGAAGTCACCCCAGTGGCGAGGAAAATTTATTATTTATATATATTGTGAAACATTATTATATTTTTATTGTTTAAAATATAAGCATCCGGAAACCAACAGCTGTCGGGGAAACCTTAATATTTATTTCTCTGGATCTTTTTCCTACTATTTTCCATTTATCTTTTTTCTACTCTTATTTATTATTTATATGTAATTATTGGTTGTTTATTTACAATTTTTCTATTATCTGTTAATTTATTGTTTCACTCGTGTGTTTTATCCGCCTGGTTACGGATCGCTTGCTCGGATTTTCCCTCGTAAATTCCCCCTGAATAAATTTTGTCCGTTTTAAATAAACGGTCTGGCGCCTGCGTGCACTAACCCAGCCTGAGGAGCTGGTTCAGGCATACTAATTATTTATTATTATTGTTTTTTTTGATCTCAGTAATTTATATCATTTATTATTATTTATTATTATTTATTATTGTTTATTTATCACGCGTGGGCGACCGCATACGCTATATTGGACGGTTCCGCGTCTCCGTCGCGAAATTTCTACACGATATACGTTATACATTTAAGTACTAAATATTTATATTGAAAGAGTAATGGAACAAAGATTAAATTTCACGGTTATTATACCTGAATTGTTTTTTTCGTATAAAAAATTTGGTGGCCCTGAAAAGGGCCGTTTTCAACTTAAGTCTGGACTCAAGTATCTAATTAGGGAGTATGGTCACCTTTACCATTATATAAACTTCGTCGCTGGCTTCGTGCAATATGCCAACGAATTCGACTTTGTCATATCGTCTGATGCAGCTGCCTAAATGTATGTAATTATCGTAAGCATTAAAAGGAGCAGACTTTTCGGTAAGAGTCATCAGGTTACCGAGCAAGTCAAGGGCGAAGCACTGTACTGTATATCTCGTCTTGAGATCTTTGGATTTATATGGTTGGATGCCTAACGAAAGCCAAAAATTGTCCTTTTGGTCGTGGCTCAGCTCCATACGAAAACTCCACGTTGCATGGATGTCCGGCCTCGGATGCAGGGGTGACTCCTTAACCTCAACAGCTCCTGACTTTGTCGTGTACATCTTCTTACTGATTTCGGTCAGTTTGAAGCTGTGGCCAGTAGCGTTTGGAAGGTGAGTCATTTGATATCTAAAGTCTATTGTGGTGCGTAAAGTTGAAAGCTCGAATAATATCACGTGACGTATAAGGTAAGTTTTCGGATCGAAATGACTCGTAATGACCGCGTGACCGTTAAATAACCTCTGAATTTTACTATCTCCACCACTCAATTTCAACGTGCTGCTTTCTGATTGGTTCGCAGTTACCGACGTAACGATTTTCGTTGTTATCACTTTCTATCGGTAAGAGTGCACCAACCACAGCAAAGGAAATATCCCCACTACTGCTTCTAGCTTTCTCATTGGGTCGCAGGTACCGACGCAGAAAATATTGTTATTATTTTTATCAGAACGAGTGAAACTCAATTTTTTAAAGGTTTCAATATGTAGTTGAGAAATAAAAACGACTGAATGAGATTATGATATCGTGTCTGTTCGCTCTCCACTCCAAATCTGACAGTATTATACCTAAGAACAAACAATAGTCTTGTCGTATTGAGGGAGAAAGTCCCTAGACGATAAATCCACTAAGCAACAAACTTTAACAAACCTAGTGGACTTTTTCAGGGCCAACAAATTTTCGATGCTAATAAAATTTTATAAGTTTTCACCACTTAATCCATCTCTTCTATTCTACGGTCTAATCTTATTTACAGTTAAAAAAATTTCTCAGACGGCTAAAATATAAAATTATCTAGTGTCCTGTAGATCCAATTTAATTTTACTGATCTTAAAAATGGGCATTAGCAATCAATCTTTCAATAATATGATCTTGAGCAGCAAAATAAAAACGTCTTTTACAGTTGACTTAGCGCGCCCTCTACCGGCAGATGTTTAATCACGCTTCAGTGTACAACCACTACCTGATTGGTTCGTAAACTCCGACATATTCGCCAAAGCAGAGAACATTAACCTGGCCCTGATATGCCAAAAACGTTCCGATTTAGTTATTAATAAAATGATTTTCAGACAATCTTTAAATAACTTGAGCTCAGCAACTCAAAATACTCTTCAAATTTGTATTTTTAATCTCACTACTACTGACTCCGAGAATGAAAGTTTAACTAATTCATCAACTTTTAAAATTCACGTTTTTCAAAAGGGGCTACGGAGTTCTTATTCATCAAAATGTGTGAATACGGACTTTTGCAACAAATATTATTTGGATTTAGATTAACATTAAATCGGTGGACAAAATAAGTTTTCAATTTAGCTCGAATGATAAAGAAATGCGCATGCACAATAATTGATTAAGATTTTTCGTAATTGTAGTAGGAAAAAATAAAATTGAAAAAATATTCGTTCTCCACAATACTGCCAACAATGAATTAATTGCGAACTACAAAAAATTTGGAAAATCCAAAAGTGCACGGCTCATAATGCGCATTTATTATGAAATAATAAAATAATAATAAAAAAATGGCAGGAAGCACGAATAAATTTAAAATATATACAATTTTCTTTTATTAAAATTTATTGTTTTTTTTTTTTTTAATTATATCAGTAGTTTTTTTATAATTACAAAAGAACCTACTCAAAATATCTCGATTAATAAAAAAAAAAAAAAATATATGTAAATGAAAAAAAAAATTGAATTGAAAAAATTCAGGCTTACCAATTAGCAAAAAAAAATCAGCTATAATAAGATGCGCAAGCAACCCTGGTGGAATAAACGTACGTATAATGTATAGATATATCACCATCCATGTTAATTTTACATAGATATATATATAGATATAGTTATACAACTTTTTTTATTTTCTATGAATTGTATTTAAACGGCACTGAGTAACCTAGCCATTCGCAATAGGAGACCTACAAATTTTTCAAAGAATTTGAATAAAAAGAAATTTCATTCAATTACTGAATTTTTTTCGCGAGTTATTATGTATACGGGATTCGTACTTGACGGGCAGGAAATTTTTTTAAATTATTTCGATGTTTTTTCCGTTTTTTCTTGTACTAAATAAATTTTTGAAAAGTATGGAATTAATCTCCATTAAATTATCTTCAAAATAGTATGCAACATATCTTAACTCCGTGAACTAACAAAGGTATAATAATTAGAATAGTTGCCGAAGTGAGGCGAAAAAAATTTTTCGATCGTAAAGCACACTCCGATGCTTCGCAACATGAGTCGTGCAATATAAAATTGATTATAATCTGAATTGTTCTTCACGAATGAATAACTTGGTGGCCCTCAAGGGGACCAATGTCTACCCAAAGCTTGAAAATTTGAGTATCTTATGTACAGCAAAATGTAGCGCCAGAACAATAAATTCAGTATTTTTTCATGATACTGTCAGTCAAAATTAATATATACAACTTAAAATACAGTATAACTAATATCGTATTAAATGTTAAAAATCTAATAATTTGGTTGCGTAACAATTTACCCGACGACAAAATACCCGCGACAAAACACCCGCAAACCAAAATACCCGATGCCAAAATTCCCGACGACAAAATACCCGACGACGAAATACCCGCGATGAAATACTCGCAGTCCAAAATATCTATAAATAATATACTGTTGGATGTTGAATTCCTTTAATATTGTATTTAGACAAAAAAAAATAGTAAATATATAGTATATAAAATAAAATAATTAAAAAAATTATAATATAAATATCAATGTACCCATACATAAAAGGGTGTAAAGCATAGCGCCCTTTTTTCACGATTTTTGTGAGTGTGCAATTAAAAGAATATACCCACACATAAAAAAATTTTAAAAAATGCACGAAGTCCCTAAACCCTACTACGGCTTCGCCCCGGGACCCCCTTATTGAAACGCTCTTTTTGCACGAAAAAAAAAAAAGAAATTTTTGTCCCCTTTCTTTTTTTTATTTTCAATTGATTTCCAGGATGAATTATCTTGGTCAAAAAGCGTTACACCGTGTGGCGGGTGTTTTCGATTGCGGGTGTTTTGGTTTGTGGGTATTTTGTCGTCGGGTGATTTGTCGTCGGGTATTTTGGCATCGGGTATTTTGTCGTCGGGTATTTTGTCGCGGGTGATTTGTCTTCGGGTATTTAGACGTGCCACCAATAATTTTTTGTAATCATATAATAAATGAAAATTAATGTTGGGAGTTTTGGGAAAAGGACAAGAGTTAAGGTATATAAAACTTGAATTATTTTTTACGAATTAACGATTTGGTGGCCCTGAAAAGAGCCGTTTTCAACCCATAGTTCGTAAACTAGAGTATCTAATTATTTTAAATCATCGCCTAAAAAAACAGTCAGCTCTGACTGTAAAATTAGAGTTCCGTCCACCAGGAGACCACAAAAGTCTTTGAAGTCATGTCGTTTAAAGGAGTCCCCGAGGTATATAAAATTGTCGTAATCTTGGAAAGGTTCGGTCTCTCCAGTCAGTCGCAGTGAATTACCTTCGCAATCTACCGCACAGCATTCGACTTCGATTTTACAGAAAGAATCCCCAAGGAGATCCAGTGTTCGTATTCTACGTCGTGGCTGACCTCCAATTTGAATCTCCAGGTGTCGTAAACGTGGACACCTGAAGAAAACTCCGTAAATAACGGAGTAACTGTCCCAGTCTCGTTGGTGTAAAGGAGTTGGCTAAAGCTCTCTAATTCGAAGGTGCGTACAGTCGTGTAAGTCAAATTTCGGATTCCACAGCGCAACGTTTTGAGCGTAATGACTGCTGCTGACCGTGTGACCGATGAACTTTGACCACCCCCTCCACTAAATTTTAACTCATTTCCGGCAAGGTAAATTTTACTCCCACTCCTGAAAGAGGACCAATCATGAGAATATTGATTTTCTCCCTCCATTTTTGATTTTAACTAATTACAATCGATGCAATGCGTGAGTATGAAATATTATCAATGTAAGTGGACTTTTTACAATGAATTATATCTACACTGGCATAAAAATCTTACTAACGGGAAATTTAAATTCATTTCAATATTAAAATTTTAATTATATCAAAATTTGGACGTTGATGTATATAATAATATGTGTACAAATTTAATAATATTTCTAGACAAAATAAATCGAAGACTTTGGTATCAGCGATTTTGGTTTATGATATATACATATTACGGGAAATTTTTTAACAATAACATTAAGAATAAATTCAGAATTTGTGATTACAAACTTTTTTTCGAAACCCACACTATTTTTCGGGCAACTCTACTACTTCCTCATTGACTCGCAGATACCGATATCTACATTGTTTTTATTATTTCACGTTAGGAATAATGACTTGATAAATTAGATATTTTTAATTTCCTTAGACATTTGAATGTGGATATTATTAATGTAGGAAAAACATTGGAGAAAAGATTTGAGTTAAGGGAGACAAAACGTTAATAAACTTTTACGAAAGAAAATTTGGTGGCCATAAAGAAAGGGCAGTTTTCTACCTAAAGTTTAGAAATCTAAGTACTTTATTATTATCAATCGTCGCCAAGAAAAACAGTCAGCTCGAGCTGTAAAATTTAAACTCTGTCTACTAGTAGTCCAAAAAAGTCGTTGCGAATTCTAGAGCTAGAAAATACAAGTCAGTATGTTTTTATGATACTGTCTGCAAGAATATATATATATATATATATATATATATATATATATATATATTAGGAGTACAAATAAGTTTCCGCCGTTTGATTGTAGATGGCGCGGCACGGAGTTTCGGTTAGCTTTCGCAGATGATAACCGGCTTAAAAAATAGTTTGGACATTCAAGAACAACATGACCTATTAATATCATTGATTTTATATTGGTAAAATATAATTTTTATAAGTTGAAAATGTCAAAATTTGAGCCAAGTAAGCGTCATTTGCGGGAAATATTAGTTTACTTCTTTAATTTAAAGAAATCTGCTGCTGAGGCGCATCAATTGCTCGTAGAAGCATATGGTGAGGGTGCTTTGAGTGAGAGAACGTGTCGAGAGTGGTTTCAAAAGTTTATAAACGGTGATTTCGACGTAGAAGACAAAGATAGCAGTGGAAGGCCAAAAATTTACGAGGATGCAGAATTGGAGGAAGATTCATCTCAAACACAAAAAGAACTTGCTCTAACATTAGAAGTCACTCAGCAAGCAGTCTCACATCGTTTAAAATCATTAGGAATGATTTATAAACAAGGAAATTGGGTTCCGTACGAATTAAAGCCGAGAGATATTGAACGCCGATTATGCTTAAGTGAAATGCTGCTAGCTAGACATAAAAAAAAGGTTTTTAACATCGTATCATAACTGGTGATGAGAAGTGGATACGTTATGACAATCCAAAAAGAAGAAAATCATGGGGATTATCTGGCCACGCGTCAACATCAACAGCAAAACCGAATATTCACGGAAAAAAACTTATGCTGTGTATTTGGTGGGATCAGCTAGGTGTAGTGTATTATGAGTTGCTTAATCCGAGCGAAACAATTACTGAATCCCTCTATCGAACACAATTGAGGAGATTGAGCTGAGCTCTGAAGGAAAAACGCCCTCAATACTATTCTAGACACAAAAAAATTATTCTTCTGCATGACAATGCTCGTCCACATGTTGCGGCTCCTGTGAAATAGTACTTGGAAACACTTGATTGGGAAGTGTTACCCCACCTGCCGTATTCACCAGACATTGCACCGTCCGATTATCACCTGTTCCGGTCCATGGCACATGCTCTGACGGCGCAGCGGTTCACATCTTATGAGGATACCAAAAATTGGGTTGATTCGTGGATAGCCTCAAAAGACAAGGAGTTCTTCAGACGTGGGATTCGAATGCTGCCTGAGAGATGGGAAAAAGTGGTTGCAAGTGATGGGCAATATTTTAAATAAATTTATATTACCGTTCTTCTATAATAAATATTTAATTTGTGTTAAAAAACGGCGGAAACTTATTTGTAACCCTAATATATATATATATATATATATATATATATATATTATATAAAAAAATTTATATCTATTAGATTGCTAATAATGATGTGTTCGGATCCTTTGCCCCAGCGCACTGGAGCGCCCCCCCTCCCTTATATCTGGGAAAATTAACATTCATAATTAAATTATTAGGAAAAAAGTGAATAACCGATAAAAAAAATATAACGATTATGAATATTTTTTATAAATAGTATCAATATAAATAAAAAGTAATCAATTATTAATTAATAAAAAACATGAATAAAAATAAATTTTATTATGCTGCACGCACACGAAATTTACATACGCACATTTTCTACAAACAGAAACTATGATAAAATCGATTTTCATTTATATTTTTTCAGGCCATTCTCAGACAGTGACCCCCCACCTTCACCCCAATACATTCAAAAATTTTCAATTACTTCTAACTGTCATAACCGAGTTAAAACTTTATTAGTTAATTAAAAAAAAATTATAACATTAATAGAAAAAAGGACAACGTAAGTGGAATTTCACCGGAATATAGAGTTTTGAAAAAATTACTCATAGTTGTTATCAATTAGGATTTAAACAAAATTTGTTTAATAAATTTCAGCAAAATCTTCATGTCAATTTTATGATTCGATTTTTCAAATTCTATGGGCTGAAATGTTCTCAATAAATTTTGTTCAATTCCTATAATTAATTACATCTGCAAATAATTTGTTTTTCAATTCTATAGCTCAGCGAAATTACTACTACATTGTCTCTTTTCAATTAAAGTTTTAATTTTTGTTCAATTAAATAATTTAATTTCAACACGGTTATGACAGCTGAAAGTCATTGAAAATAGTAAAAACAGTAAAGTTAGCGAGCATCTGACAATTTTTATAACTTTGAAGTAATAAAATAAAATTTTTATATAGCAGAATTAAAAAATGCACTTTTAGAAAATTCAAAAATCAGTACGTACATTTAAAAAATTTTTTTTTTTTAAATTAGTCGATTTTTTTTATATGTGATTTAAAGATGGTTTTATGTCTGCTACGTTTACACTCACAATTTAAAAAATTGAGGTTCGTTGTCTAAAAATAGCCTTAATAATGAATGATCGATTTTGTTATATTTATATTGATACCATAAATAAAGATCAATTATAATCAAGATACTAAGATCTGTTGACTTAAATTTCACTTTAATCAGCACACTAGATAATTCATACTTTTTGTTTATGAGTTATTTAATTTTTTTAAATAATTTAATTATGAATATTAATTTTCCCGGGTAAATGGCGGGCGCTCTAGTGCGCCCGGCTGAAGTGTCCGAACACACCATAAATTGCACATACTATAGAAATTTAATTTTTTTAAGTTGCTAACCTGAGGAGATTCCTATAAAAAAGAATTTGAGCCAGCAACTTTCATGTCATACTATGATATGAAAGTAGCTGAAAGGCCAAAATTCGACAAAAATCCGAGTTTTTCCTTGTGGATCCCTAAATCGACGTAAGAGAAATTTTTAAAAAATTCTTTTTTCATTAAATCATAAAATTACGCAAATTATGAGTAAATTCGTTAAAAATAAAATAATTATTAATAAATAAATAGATAAAATATAAAAATATGCCAAATTTATTAATGATTATCAATTTGAAATACGAGTGAGTTTAAGCAGGCCTCTGACTCTAGAATAGAGACACACAGTCACCTCGCGCCGCCCATGTACACGCACACACATGTGTTTGAATGTGTACTTGGCGCGAAACACTGCCGTGTCTCCGGATTTATTCGCTGCATTAAAAATTGGTAAGTAATAAAAAAAAAAGTTGTGGAAAATCAAAAATAGTATCAGAATTAAAATGACCCTGAAGTTAGCCTCCATCCCACATTTTTAAAATTAAAAATTCCCTATTTTTGAGAAAAAAAATTTTTTTTGGATTTAAAAAAAATATTCGTGTTTATTTTTCCAAAATTAAGATTATTTTTTTAGTTTAGTAAAAAAATCATTATCTTCGTTATAATTCAAATATTAAATTTTAAATCATTTATTTCTAGGTTCTGAATTAATACGAAAATAAAAAGCTTGCTCTGTTTACTTAACATTTTTTGAAATCTACACGAGTATTTTTTTATTTTCTCGATTATCAATTCTCATTTCTGAAGTTAACCAACATCAAACATTTTTTAATTTAAAAATTCTCTAACTTGAAAAAAATTTTTTTTTTAAATCGAAAAAAATACTCGTGTTTATTTTTCTGTGATTTAAACGAGTAATTTTTCAAATATAAAATACACATATATATATATATATATATATATATATATATATATATATATATATATATATATATATAAGTTATAATTCAAAAACTGATATTTTAATCGTTTATTTCTTGGTTATAGATTAATATAAAAATTAAAAGTTTGCTCCACTTATTTAATATTTTTTTAAATCTACACGTGTATTTTTTTTTATTTTTAATTTTCTAATTCCTGAAATTAGCCGACTTCTGGCATTTTTTAAATAAAATATTATACAACTTTCAAAAAAAATCTTTTTTTTTTTAAATTATCAAAGTTACTCGTGTTTATTTTTCTGTAATTTAAACGAGTAATTTTTTAGTTTTACAAAAATATATACATATTCGTTATAATTTCGAAAATGAACATTTTAATTATTTATTTTAAAATTATAAACCAATATAATAATAAAAAATGACTTAATTTATGTTTAGTTTTTTAAAATCTGCACGAGTGTTTTCACTTGCACGCTTTTTCAATTTAAATTTATGGAGGGTAAATATAAAGACCGTGATAGGTGTCGCCCTCTTTATAAGTTTTTATTTTGATGGCGACAATATAAAATTCTCGCACTCCCTGTCATTTTAGTCAAATTTTTTTAGTTCAAAAATAGTAGAGTTAATAGCAACAATCTGATCAACATTTAGTTTTTTATTTGTCATTAGTTAAATATTTTTGTTAATAATAATAATTTAAAAATGAAGTTTAATATCACAGACGCTTATTTTGCGGTATTAAAATTTACTCCGACCTTCGACGAAATTCTGGATGGTCCAACTCGTAACAAATTAATTTTTAAAAATATTTGTAACGAGCTTGGAGTTAAAAAAAATGATCTCAACAAATCCAGAGCAAATTTGTTTTTTACGTAGCATCATAATACTGATAATTTTACTGATAAAATTAAACATAAGTTATGTTCAAAACAAATATGTGACAATAGTGACGTTTAAAATACATTAACTCAATGATTTAGTCTACTACTACTTTCAGAAAATAATAATTTACATGACGTCAGTAACGTTGTTCCAAATGTTGAAGAAAATGATACTTGTCTTAGTTTTCGTGGTTTAAGTGATAGTTGCTTGAGTGATAGTAATATTGGTAATCGTTGAAGTGCCAGTGACGATTGCTCGATCAATGATGATAATTGTTTAAGTGGCAGTGATAAGTGTTCCATCGATGGTGATAGTTGTTTAAGTTACAATGACAATAATTTGATCAATGATGATAATTGTTTAAGTGACAGTGATAATTATTCTTGTGACAGTGACAATTATTTAAGTAATAACGATTATTGTGACAGTTCAAAAATATGTGATTTTACTCAAGTTATTTTACTTACAGGTGACCACGACTCTGTTGACAAAAATAATAATAACACTGGTGTTAAACAGATGATCCGTGGAATTAAAAAATACGCTTATGAACTCGTGAATACATTAATTATATCTTTATCTAAAATTTTTAAAAATAATAAGGTTTCCTCTGATTTACTAAATCATCATCTCCGATTAATTTTACCGAAGAAATATAAAATCACATGCATCTTAAGGTTTGGTAGAGGACTAAGGTTTGCAAAAAATGAACAATTATTCCGTCCCTATGCAACTTGTGAGCAGCCTGATTGTCACATCAAACTGAAATTTAGAGGAAAAATAGTGAATTTAAAAGCTGTCATCAAAGTTTATTCAACTCAAGATCCGTCCAATCATTGCACTCCGTTCAGCTATCAATTAAGAGGTCACGAAAGAAAAAAAATTCAGCAACGTTTATGTCATGCCAAACTCTCTACAGTACATGTTAAAGTTATGATTAAAGTTAATAAAAATTTGGCAAAAAGAGAAAATATTTTACTGAAAATGTCTGCTGCAAATTATGATCACCCTTATATTCGGCATTTCTCTACTCCATTTACGATATATTTGGGTATGGAAGTGCAAATTAAATTATTAAGTTTCAAAAATGATATAGTTTTTCACTTTGATGCCACGGGATCGTTGATAAGAAAACCCAATGTTCATTCAAAACGAATTTATTACTATGCTGGGGTGATTAATTCCAATAATAAAATATATCCCATGCTAGAAATGATAACAAACGATCATACAGCTGGTTCCATCGCAAAATGCTTGGATTTTTTCAAAAATATATGGTTTTTAAATAAATCAAAGTGGCCTTTATTCAAACAAGTAGTCACTGACTGGTTATGGACCAGTATAAATGCAGTGATGATGTCGTGGAATAACTGCAGTGTTCTTGATTACCTAAACACATCATATGAATATATTCAATCCAAACGATATTTGCCTGATAATATAACACCACTTTTCACGTGTTACTCCCATTTTATAAAGATGATCTCCCGTCAAATGACCAACAAAAATATTTAAAAAATCTGAAAGATCATTACATTTAAAAATTTTCGCAGTTCTTGTTCATTGTACAACTTTTCAAAATTTTTTTAAACTACTTAAAAATTATTTTTATTTATTATTATTTCCGAAAAAAGATTCAAGAATAGTTAATGCTATCAAGTGTCTGGGAAAAACAACTGATTTTAAGATTAATTCAGTTCCTTCAAATGCTGATAACCAATTAAAATTTGATTTTAATGACTACGAGTTTAGTTTTACTTACCAAGCGAGTCCCTTTTTTCAACATCTCTTGCCAAAATTTGAAGAAATTAAAAAAAAGAACTTAAAAAATGACCTAAATTTAGACAACAACATATATTGTTCACCAGATTTTGGTGAATATGACATAAGATGTCTAATTTCATTTATTACCTTCTGGTCAGTGATTTTAAATTCAGAGAAAAATCATTCCAATAACGCTACGGCTGAACATTATTTTAAAATCATTAACCTTGAAAATGAAAAACAGCTTAAAGCTGGAAGATTCATTGAGACAATTTATTCTCGCTGGAAAGCAATGTTCGAGATCATTGATTTATTACAATCCCAAGTTATTCTAAACAATAAAAACACACGAACTAAAATTGATGAACCGGATAATATAATATCTGAAGAATCGTTGAACCGTAAAAATATAAAAAGAAAAGTACTTACGACATCCCAAGCTGAAAGTAAAGTTCAAAAACTGGCGAATGAAATACCTGGAAATTTACTTTTTTACAACAATAGGACCATTAAAAATCCCAATTATTACTACTCGTTAAATTCACCGAGAGAATATTTTGTCGCGTACACCAGAAACGTCAATGACGACACTAAATTGGTACCCTTACGCGGTGAAGATTACAGTACACTGTATGGAGAAAATTGGCTGTTGAATTTTTGTATTGATTGTTTTAACATGAGTATATTAGAATCTGAGTGGTATACTCATATAGCTTGTATGTTATGTGAAATAAATTTAATAATACCTCGAGCATCGAACAACTTCGAAGAATTTTTTTTGGCAAATTTAAGAGAATGGGTGAAGAAGACAGCAATATTTCTGCCACTTAATGGCAATTACGTACACTGGATACTTGTTTTATGTTGATTTAAGTGGCAAAAAGTTTTATTGTTTTCATCCTGCCGTAAACGTTACCAATATTCTTAAAAATTTCATTCACTGTTACAAATGTGTTTTTCCTCGGGAACAAATTCAGTTAAAAATTTCGTCAGTCAATTTTCCAAAACAAAATGACAATTTTAATTGTGGCATTTACATTATTCATTTTATGGAAGAAATTTTGAAAGGCAGAGTTAATAAAATAAATCCTGTAGATCCAATTTCGATGAGACACTTTTTAAAAGAGATATGTCTAATCAAATCTTTACCCGTTGGCGACCTATGCCTTGTTTGTGGACATGGTGAGCTGAGAAATAATAATATATGGTTCATTTGCAGTACGTGCGATAAATGGGCACATTTCAGGTGCTTGAGCTATTTGGATACGACTGCCGAAGAAACGTCTGACGATCATTTCGTTTATAATTGTGATCGTTGCAATGTATAGCTGACAGCAAGTTATTAAAATTGTTTTTTTTTTAGCCAATTAATAACTGAATTATAATTAATAGACAACAATTGATAAATATATTTTATGTAAGTTATACTTTTAAAATTTGTTAGCTTAAGTTAAATTATATTATAACTCAACATTAAAATGTAAGAAAACTATTAATAAAATTGATACTTTCATTATAATAAAGTTTATTATAAATATTAAAACGATTATAAATATTATTTAACTAAAAATAAATTAAGTCATTTTTTATTATTATAATGGTTTATAATTTTAAAATAAATAATTGAAATGTTAATTTTCGAAATTATAACGAATATGTATATATTTTTGTAAAACTAAAAAATTACTCGTTTAAATTACAGAAAAATAATCACGAGTAACTTTGATACTTAAAAAAAAAAGATTTGTTTTAAAAGCGCCACGATATTTAAATATTGCGGCAGTCTCGCACCAGATCGGTGAGCAACAGATAGCAGCACACGCTGCTCACACGTCTCATCCATAGATATTATTATGATTATTTACGAGTATTTAAATATTATTTGCGTTTACTGTATTATTATTATTTTGGAATTAATAAATATCACATGCGAGTGATATTACTATTTATTTGAATATTATTTCCGATTATTTACGAGTATTTAAATATTATTTGTGCTTACTTTATTATTATTATTTTCGGAATTAATGAATATCACATGCGAGTGATGTCACTATTTACAAGTATCTGAACATTATTTCTCATTATTTACAAGTATTTAAATATTATTTGTGTTTATTCTAGTATTATTATTATTTTAAATTAATGAATATTACATGCAAGTAATATTATTATTCACAATTATATGAATATCATTTGCGTTCAAAATATCATTATTTATAGTTTGAAATAAAACTGAAACAAATGGTCATCAACCCGGTCTTTATTTAATTTTATTTAGTTAACTGTTGCTATCTTTTCTTGCTTTCCTTTTCCTAAATCTGAAACTGCTCTCCTGTATCTCATTTTATTTTTATTTAATTCTTCAGTCTTATTTTATTGAGAATTTGAATTTCTTCGTGTGGCACACGAACTAGCTCCCAACGAGGATTTCTAACCCAGCCTGAGCAGAGCTGAGTGCCTAGTGGAGAGTTTGAGCATCTCCAAGGGAATCTTTTGTATTGTATTCTTTTATTTTCAGTATTTTTCACCATCGGAGGGCCATAACGGCTATTTGATACTAACCACACTCCGCCGTGGGTCGTGTGAAATAGAAGGGAATGTTATATGGCGCCCAACGTGGGGCCAGGGAGCCATTAAATCGTATAGGTCGATTTTAATTTGAAGTTTGAGGTTTAGGTGCGGAGATTTGGGATTCTGGAAAGAGATTCCGGGTTGTATATTTCAATCGTTTGTTTATATTTTGTGGTGTGATAGTATTTACATCACCGTCGATTTTATATACTTATTTAATAGTTGTTATTAATTCGAGTCCACAATGGAGCGATTGCGCGAAATTGGAAGCTTTCATTCGCTGGAGACGGTTCTATGACTGGGGATGAGTTTCTACGGCGGTTATCGGTGCTTATGTGAAGTGCGGGTATTTGCCACGAGGATCGTTTGGCAGTTTTATTCGAGGTGTTCACTGGCGTGGCTGCTACGTGGTGTTCGGCCAATTTCGAACGATGGACCCGATGGGAGCAATTCAAATATGAATTTCGCACGTGGTTCACCGGGGGAAGGCGTCAGCAAGAAATCAAGGCTGACATTCGAGCCCGTAATTAAGGCGACAAAGAATCTGCCAGGAACTATTTGATATGCTTACAAAGTTTGTAATCAAGACTGCGTCATCCACCAGATGGAGCTCGCCAAGTACGACGAGCTTGCCAAGGACTACGTCCGGAGTACTGGGACCATTGCCCAGCTGGTCGATTCGACACCTACCATTCTCTTCTGCACGAGGCAACCCTGATGGAAGAAAGATGGCGTGCGGCGAAGAATCAACGAGCATCATCTCCACGGGAAGAAGCATTCGTGAAGGAATGCTCATACGCATATGGTCCTAAACAATCCCGGGATCAAAAGGGGTTGTGGCACGTGGTGGATGTCCATGAGTTATGCGAGTCTCCACCTCCGAAGGTCCCAGTGGAGAAAATGAAGCCTGGCAAAGCTAAAAACGCGAGAAACATGTTCCGGAACAAGAATTGGCGCCAGTGGGTGATACTACCAGGGCTGATACTTATTCAGGACCCAAAAAGCAGACAGTAAGACACAAGCCACCGCAGACGTCACCGGTGGTACCAGTTGGTGACAGACCACCAAACACGTCGACATCTCAAGCCAATGGGAATTTAAATCCGCGCGCGCTATCATTTCGTCGACCACGGTTCTGCTTTAACTGTGGTTCCTTGCAACATTTGAGTTACGATTGCGGAGAACCACATCGGGAAGTTTGTCCGAGATGTGGAACAATAGGCAAAACAGCCGTTACTTGTCAATGCTCACCACGGTCAACACAGCTAAAAAACGCCAATGCGGGCCGTCAATAGAGGGTGACGGGTCTCATAGCGTGGTAATCCCTCAACCGACCGAGCACCAGCACAGAATTTGCGTCGAGGTCGAGGTACACGCCAGCAGGCAGCATTTCAGTGAATGTTCTACGCAAGAATTAGACGTGACCATGGACGTGTTGACGGATACGTTGCATGCAGTGCAGCCATCGTGGGATCGGGCTGGTCCAGGAATCACCAGTGGGTTTTGGAGGTTCAAAACAGGGTGTGCTCGACCAATGGTTACGATAAACGCTGCGGGAAGGTCCCGAATCGCAATTATTGACACTGGTGCTAAGACCACAGCGTTCGGGTCTTTTGCCAGGGAACTTATGGATGCAGGGTGTCCATATATGATGGAAGGAATCCCCACCAGGTTTGGTATGGCCAATCACACCACCGATAAGAGTGGAGGTGTTATTGGGCCAGTGTTGATATTGGATAACGTTGAAGAGGTGACATTCCCAATACATTATATACCACGACTGGGTTCGCTGAATCTAATTGGGATGAATTTTATCAAACATTTCCAAATGCAGCTGGACCTGCATCGAAATTTGTGGAGGATACGCGATAGCGAGTGGCATGTGTTGACTCGGGAAACGTCAACGGGTACTCGGAAGACATTTTGTGCGCTACAAGAGCTGACTGACGGTGAAACAAAACAGTTGCAGCAATTCATCGACTATCAGAAGAGTTTGATGGCCCCGGATTTGGGTCTGACATGTTTGGTCGAACATGATATCAAGTTGAAAGAGCATAAACCGGTCAAACAGCGTTTATACAGACGATCTCCAGTGGTGTTAGAAGCCATTGAAGAAATCGTGGACCAAATGGTAGTTGATGACATAATCGAACCAGCGGCGTCGTCAGAGTGGCTGAGTCAACCGGTGATGGTAAAACGACCCAATGGGAATATCGTATGTGCGTGGACTTCAGAGATGTTAATGCGGTAACAGAACGTGATACTTATCGTTCACCTCCCATACATAAAGTATTAGACGGTTGTGGGGAAGTATATTACATCTCAACAATTGATATGAACTCTGCGTACTGCGAGATATTATTAACCGTGAGTTGTCGGCCATTTACAGCATTTTGGGTACCCGGTAGAGGCCTCTATCAGTACAAGAGGATGCCAATGGGTTTGTGTAATGCGCCGGCAACCTTCCAGCGGGGAATTGATCGTATCATTAAACCAAATTTGAAACCTTACGCTGCAGCTTATCTGGACGACAACATAGTTATCACGCCGACGTTCGAGAAGCACCTAGAGATACTGGCGGAAGTCCTAAGGCGTATACGAGAGGCAGGGTTTACTCTAAATTTCGAGGAGAGTAAATTCTGTCAATCTCAAGCTCGATTTTTAGGTTTCTTGTTAGACTAGGACGGGTTGAAGTAAGATCCGGAAAAAATCGAGCCCATAGTGAACAACCCGACACCAAAAACTGTGAAGCAAGTCCGAAGATTCAACGGAATGATCAATTGGTATCACCGTCATCTGAAAAACGTCGCCTGTGTAGCTGGACCCCTATTCAGGCTAACGCGTAAAAATACCCAATGGAAGTGGACTGAAGTTGAAGAAGCTTCATTCCATGCACTGAAACAGGCTCTAGTGGAGGCACCAGTGTTGAGTACGCCTGACTACACGCTGCCATTTGTACTGTATACAGATGCAAGTCAATCAGGTTTAGGTGCAGTGCTGGTTCAGCGTGATAATGATAAAGAACGACTGATCGCGTGTGCCAGTCAATCATTGACTCCAGCGGAAGCAAATTATAGCACTACGGAGAAAGAGTGCCTTGCTGTGGTATGGGCAGTGAGAAAATTCCGTCCGTATCTGGAAGGATACACATTCACGGTGGTGACAGATCATTCGAGTCTTCGGTGGTTGATGAACACTCGAGACCCCACAGGAAAATTGGCCAGATGGGCCTTGGAATTGTCCGAGTATGACATGCGCATCGAATACCGCCTAGGGTCGGAAAACGAGGCCCCAGATGCGTTATCTCGACGATTTGAGGATGAAGACCTGGTAAACGATCTAAATGTTCTGGACGAGGATGCAGAAGCTGACTGGTACATCGAAAAGTCTCAATTGCTGGAAGCAGATCCGAATGCGGTGGTTGGCTACCAATACGAAAATGGGCGATTGTACAAACGAGTATTTGCGCCAATGGAGAGTCTAATTGCCGATGGTGATGAGATTTGGAAACTGGTAGTACCACCTAGTGATAAATGGTTGGTATTACAACAGGCCCATAACCATCCTCAATCAGGCCATTTGGGAATCAGGAAGACCCAGGAACGCGTGAAGGCACAATACTATTGGCCGGGTATGTCCAAAGACATTCGTAATTACGTATTGGAGTGTGAGACCTGTATCGAATCAAAACCGGTTCAACAGAAACTGTTGGGACTGATGGAAGCTAGAGCGCCAATGGAACCATGGGAAGTGGTGGCTGCAGATACCATGTCGTTCACTCGTTCAAAGTCTGGGTTTGCGTATCTGATAATCTTTGAAGATTTGTATACCCGATGGATTGAGTGCGTTCCAGTACGGGCAGCCAATGGGAAAACAGTGGCTAGTAGTCTTAGACAAGCGATTTTGAACCGGTGGGGAACTCCAAAGGTGTTTTGGACAGATAACGGTCAGGAGTATATTAATAAAGATGTGCAAGCCGTTATCGATGAATGTGGGATGCAACACATGACCACACCACCATACCACGCGCAAGCCAACCCAGTGGAACGTGTGAATCGCAACATTAAGACGATGATAATTAGTTATCTGGAAGATGACCATCGCGAATGGGACAAATACATACATGAGTTTCAATTTGTCTACAACACAGCCAATTATAAAAGCCTGGGAGTGAGCCCAGCGTTTCTCAACTTTGGTCGAGATCCGTGTCCAATAAGATGCTATGGACATAATAACGAGATGGTACAACTCGAAACTGATGTGGACCGATCATCTTGGATAGCACGTATGGACCGAATGGTGAAACTCAGGGACGTGGTCAACCAAAACATACGTCGGGCTTTGGATCGCTACGCCAGGTACTATAATAAAACTCGCCGAGTGGGGGTCTTTGAAGTTGGGGATCAGGTGTATCGCCCAAACAAAGTTTTTTCTAAGAAAAGTGATCAAGTGGTTGGTAAGTTGGCTCCGCAGTTCATTGGTCCATTGGTGGTAGACAAGGTGATCAATCCGGTGATTGTTGATCTAAAAACGCTTGATGGTAAATTCGTGGGTCGCAGTCATGTCAAATTGTTGAAATTGTTCAGACGGGCTGAGAATGTGGTACAAGCGGCCGAGATTTCGATCGCTTTGGCGTCTATCAACGCCGTGTTAATGATCGCATGCTAAACTGATCTACTATCGTTCGCTTATCCTATGCTTTCTATACTTTCGCCACTGGGTTACTGTTTCTTTCTGCTGATTTCTCTGGGATATTTCTGGTCAAATGAAATGATGATCAACTAATTAAACGTTCTTTCAGATCTGTTGTGTGCCAGAAACTGGATCCATTATGGTGTGGCGGACATAGTGGTGACGGCTGAGCAGAGAGAGGCCGCTTGGAGGCGTGAGGAGGCCGAGCGGCGAGCTTATCGAGCAGGAGCACGGCAACCAGGAACGTGGGAGTGGAAATTGGATATTGGCGATCTCTTTTTCACCCAGGTGGAAGCCTGTAAGCGCCAGTGGGCTACCAGAGTGGTACCCATTGGTTGTGCCCGATGTCATTCATGGGCACACTCAGCACGGCAGTGTGATAACCCACCGATTGAATTAAAACCCTTCTGCGACGAATGCGTCTTCTTTTCCGATGGCACGGATGTCTGCCATGGACTTTATGGGCGTGCAAGATTGGCGGTACGGCAGCGGTGCATGGTTTGTTGAAACGCGAGGGTTCACCCAACCCCACAAACCTCGCATCAGAGTACTCAATGCCCTGAGTGCCATCGCACTGGATTCGAGCTGGTGTGGGCTCTGCCGAGCGTCCCCAAGTTTATCTGGGACCCCGAGGTGATTCGGCGTTACAGCTTAAACTGAACGCTGGGGGAAGCAGTGCCTAATAATTTTACTTTCTTTTCTTCTTATTATTGATTTTGATTTCCCACTTAGTTATTTTAGTTTTTTTTTACGTTTTGATTTGTTCGTGTCGGTAGGCGGCCGAGTATTAGGATTCCATCATTATATACTCCTTTACTTGGTATTTATTGTAATTATTAAAGGCCACACACTCAGTAACTATGGTATCACTCATTTACATACATTCATACCTAGTCCTCATTTACTAAATCCTACAGCTAGCAAGAAAAGGTAAGTGGAATGTTACATTTGATCCTATAAACACGCCAATGGATGCGAAGACTGCTGTTGTCTCGGCCAAGAGTCTTGCAGAGGGCTAAGACCGGCCTGGTGGGGGGGTGTCACGATATTTAAATATCGCGGCAGTCTCGCACCAGATGGCAGCACACGCTGCTCACACGTCTCATCCATAGATATTATTATGATTATTTACGAGTATTTAAATATTATTTGCGTTGACTGTATTATTATTATTATTTTGGAATTAATAAATATCACATGCGAGTGATATTACTATTTATTTAAATATTATTTCCGATTATTTACGAGTATTTAAATATTATTTGTGCTTACTTTATTATTATTATTTTCGGAATTAATGAATATCACATGCGAGTGATGTCACTATTTACAAGTATCTGAACATTATTTCTCATTATTTACAAGTATTTAAATATTATTTGTGTTTATTCTAGTATTATTATTATTTTAAATTAATGAATATTACATGCAAGTAATATTATTATTCACAATTATATGAATATCATTTGCGTTCAAAATATCATTATTTATGGTTTGAAATAAAACTGAAACAAATGGTCATCAACCCGGTCTTTATTTAATTTTATTTAGTTAACTGTTGCTATCTTTTCTTGCTTTCCTTTTCCTAAATCTGAAACTGCTCTCCTGTATCTCATTTTATTTTCATTTAATTCTTCAGTCTTATTTTATTGTGAATTTGAATTTCTTCGTGTGGCACACGAACTGGCTCCCAACGAGGATTTCTAACCCAGCCTGAGCAGAGCTGAGCGCCTAGTGGAGAGTTTGAGCATCTCCAAGGGAATCTTTTGTATTGTATTCTTTTATTTTCAGTATTTTTCACCATCGGAGGGCCATAACGGCTATTTGATACTAACTACACTCCGCCGTGGGTCGTGTGAAATAGAATGGAACATTATAAAAGTTATATAATACTTTATTTGAAAAATGCCAGATGTCGGCTAATTTCAGGAATTAGAAAATTAAAAATAAAAGAATACACGTGTAGATTTTGAGAAATATGACATAAGTGGAGAAAACTTTTAATTTTTATATTAATCTATAACCAAGAAATACACGATTAAAATAGTAGTTTTTGAATTATAACTTTTATATATATATATATATATATATATATATATATATTGAACATGTAGAAAAATTCGACATCGAGTCGTGGTTTGAAATTTTTTTGAAATATTAAATAGTTAGCCGATGAGCAAATTCTAGTAACATCTAGAATCAAAAATTTCGACTTCGACCGAGCAATCGATCCACCGCATGGATTGAAACGGGAGATCCGAGAGAGACCTAAAACTGAACGGCCACGTTTTGATCAATTCGATTTACGACAAAAAAAAGAACAATTTCGATTAGCGGAAGAACAATTAAATCGCAAGTAATAATTATTACGTGAATAATAATCCAATCATTTTGTGAACAAAAATCCGAGAGTTGTGAACAAGTGAACAAGCCGAGCCATCGACGTGAAAGGAATAACGTGTAGAATTTAATTTGTTAATGAACAAGTGAGATGTGTTCGCGTAATAATAAAAATTAATTAATTAATTACGTGTAATAATTATGGGTCATTCCACCAAATAAGAACATTTTTACGGGGCGACCCTCGCGGATTATGTTTAAAATTTATAGAGGTGTTCTCTATCATAAGACAAAAATTCCCTGAAAGTTTTAGCTCTTAATACGCAGCGGTCTTGAAGTTATGATTTTTTGAAATTTTGGAAAAAAATTTTTTTCAACTTTTTCGTCAATTTTTCTGATATGAAAAACATTTTTAAACAAAATTGACAAACATTTTATTTTGTAGGAAAAATTCTCAGCTTTTGAATGAAAATATTTATTTTTCCATAAACTCGTCAAAAGACCGTTAAAAATCGAATTAAAGTGGAAGAATTGATTTTTTTCGGTGTGCAGCCCAAAATTCTTCAAATTTGAATTTTTTTTCTGAAAGCTGAGATTTTTTTACACAAAATATAACGTTTTGCCGATGTGCATATTTTTTGTTTCGTCACAATTAAATTAAATGTTAGATTCACTATGCAGTAATATAATTCAGAATAGTAATATAATTTTTTCTTTAGTATTAAAATTATAGTACTCAGAAATTTTGAACCACCTGCTTAAAAGATGAGTCTATACTTCGTCACTTATCATGCAGATGGCGCTCACAACTCCCTCTATTTACTTTCATTTTGTGATTTTTTCTTGAGCGATTTTTTCTCGGATCGTTTGTTCTTAACAAAAATATAATTGCTCAAGTTTTTAAGTAATAATTATTACGTTACTTTGATATTTCATCGCCATGAGTAAACGTATACGGTCAGTAAATTGTTGTAATCCATTCAATGAGTCACGTAAGTAACTAATACAGTGCACTTGACCTCTTATGTATAACCTCTACGTAGAACCAATTTAATTAATGGCCTAGAGTTTAATATTGACTTTTGACATCTAATTAAACGAAACTTTTAAATAAAAAAGGAGTTAAAGATTTAAGAAAATTTCCCGACGAAGATCGTTGGAAATTTCCTGACTTAGATGACACTTCAATGTTATGTGTGCGTTGTCGATTCCGTGTCAAAGAATATATTCCGCCGGCATCAGAGGAAGAGGAAATTATTTCAAGTCAAATTAGTGTTGAAAGTCTGAGTATATCAGCTGAAATTAATACTCAAGGAAGCAGTTTATCTCGAACTGTCAGTAATTTTAGCGACAATGTATGTGATTACAATGATCATTCTTTAGAGCGATTTTTGAAAATTCCTCTTATTGAAAAAGACAGGTAAAAATTTTCTATTGATTAAGTTTTTCATTTACTGAGTGTAAACTTACTTAAGAACGGTTTTCAGATAATTTTGTCCCAGCTTTTCTCTGAACGCAAAATAAAGACACAGACCCGATGCTTTACTCTATTAACTAGCGAAGTGCACTTAAATTTTTTGATAACTTCCATTTGTTTACGAGAAAAGCTTGGACAAACTTCCCATTTAATGTACAAGTGCAACAGAGATAGTACCGTTCATCCAGTTGAGTGCGAATAGAGAAACAAATGAAAACGCGTCTTAATTATTTTTCTATGCGTTTAATTAAAGGTTATATTCTGAAAAAAATTATGGAGTTAAAAAACTTGATGAGAGCTATGCTGCCCTAGAGAATAAGTTCCAATCACAATTTGGAATAGTACCTGAATCTACCTACAGAAAGATTAATCAAGATCACTGTTCCATAATAGCTAAAGTGAAGAAATTATATAACGCTGAAAGTGATAAGTAAATTTTTTTAACAATCGATCATTTCAAAATATCTTTATTTTTTCATATTAATACGATCGATCGTTTGCTTTACAGATCAATAAAAAAGAAGCTGCTTTCAATTTTACCCGACAGTTGGGAAGTCAGTCGTATAGCATCTGAATTTAACTGTTCTCGAAAAATGGTACTGAATCTTGAAAATGATATCAGTGAATCTGAGAATGTTGATTTAGACTCTGGTGAAATGACTACTAATACTTTGAATCCCACAAAAGCTCCAGGCAATCATCCGCTTAAGTTAGATGTAAAAAAACTTGTCATTGATTTTTATGAAAGCGAAGAAAACTCAAAACAATTAGCGGGCATGAAAGATTTTAAATCTGTGAAGGATTGTGATGGAAATCGAACTAGGGTACAAAAAAAGTTGATTCTTTGTAATTTAAAAGAATTGTACGAAAGCTTCAAAGCGCAATATAATTCAGTGACAATCGGATTTTCTAAATTCGCTAGTTTGAGGCCTACTTATTGTATTCTTGCTGGAAGTAGTGGTACACATGTCCGTATGTGTTTGTACTATTCATCAAAATGTAAAATTTATGTTAGAAGGTACTTGTGTATTTGACATTCTCTATAATTGTACTAAAACTAGTTATTAATCTTATTACATTTATTCCATTTAGGATGTAATTTTCCGAAATTTGCGAAAAACACTGATTGGGTTGTAGAATCTCAGCCAATTTACAAAAATTTATTAAATAAATTAGTTTGTAACAATCCAAAAGAATCGTGCTTTTCCAGAATGTGCAATAGTTGTCCAAATAATGAAGAAATCGCTGATTATTTTCGTGTGTCGTTTAATGAATCTGATGTTAATGAAATCCAATATAAAATGTGGACATCAACAGACCGTTGTACTATTGTGAATGTTACTTCAGATTCCGAAGACTTCATCGAGACTTTAGTGACGCAACTTGATAAGCTTTTGAAACATGATTTTATTGCGAAAACACAAAGTCGATTTTTTTCTGATACAAAACTAAATTTAAAGAGCGGGGAATTCGCCGTAGTATTTGACTTTGCGGAAAATTATGCATTCGTTGTGCAGGAAGCAGCTCAAGGCTTTCATTGGAATAATGATCAAGCTACTATATTTCCAATGGTGATCTATTATAACGAAAATGATACTATTAAGCATTTAAGCTTTGTTGGTATTTTAGATTGTCTTAAGCACGACACGGTTTTAATTTATTTATTTCAAGAGCAATTGATTGCCTTTCTTAAAAAGAAGTTTGCTGTCATCAATACGATTTTTTACTTCTCTGATGGAGCTCCACAACAATTCAAAAACAAGAAAGCATTTACAAACTTATGTTATCATTATGCAGACTTCGAAATCAACGCTGAGTGGCATTTTTTTGCAACTCCCCATGGCAAAGAACCATGCGATGGTCTTGCGGGTTCATTAAAACGATATGCTACTAGAGCTTCATTACAAATGAACAATACAGAGCATATACTGAAACTACAAGATTTGTTTTCCTGGGGAGCGAAAAATTTTACAAGCGTTGACTTTACTTTTATAGCTAATGACGATTATTTATTAAAAAAAAATGTGTTAGACGTACGATATTTTCAATCGAAAACGGTGAAAGGTACACAGTCATTACACACTTTTGTGCCTTTAAAAGATGAAATTGGTTATGCTTTCATTAAAACTGTGTCCACATCTCAAATAAGTTCAAAAATAAAATTATTTTAATTATAATGAATTTGCGTTTAATTTAATTGTGACGAAACAAAAAATATGCACATCGGCAAAACGTTATATTTTGTGTAAAAAAATCTCAGCTTTCAGAAAAAAAATTCAAATTTGAAGAATTTTGGGCTGCACACCGAAAAAAATCAATTCTTCCACTTTAATTCGATTTTTAACGGTCTTTTGACGAGTTTATGGAAAAATAAATATTTTCATTCAAAAGCTGAGAATTTTTCCTACAAAATACAATGTTTGTCAATTTTGTTTAAAAATGTTTTTCATATCAGAAAAATTGACGAAAAAGTTGAAAAAAATTTTTTTCCAAAATTTCAAAAAATCATAACTTCAAGACCGCTGCGTATTAAGAGCTAAAACTCTCAGGGAATTTTTGTCTTATGATAGAAAACACCTCCATAAATTTTAAACATAATCCGCGAGGGTCACCCCGTAAAAATGTTCTTATTTGGTGGAATGACCCTTATATATTAGTGCAATATCATTTTATTTTGTATTGTATTTTATTTCATTCGAGCAATTCTGAGAATTACGGATTATATGTTTCTCATTCGCATCGGCCGTCTTGTAGCCTCGCCGTGAAAGAATACTCTGACTTCACGAGTTAAGTATTCCGTAGTACGTACGTTGTATGTGTGCGTGAAAAATAGAATAAATTTATTTTTTTTTCGACAACCGACTGTTTTCTATGAGCCGTGAACTGACTGTATTTTGATCAAGTACGACTTTTGCGAGCAATTTGTGTTTTTGTTTATATCAAGTCAAGCCGACAACGGCATTTTATTATTTTGTTGTAGCCGATTATCTTTGTGATACCGATCAATTATTTCTTTTGTCCAATATACGATTACTTATTTTTTGTTGTTAATTCTGATTAATTATTCATCGTAATCTTAAGTGCCTGACTATTCTCCGATCCGCCACCCTGAACCGATTTTGATAATTGATTTGGTGATTATAAAATCACCTGGCGCCCAACATTAAATCTTGAACAAAGTTATCAAAAATAGTAAGTGTGTTCGGACTTCACTCCGGTAGATCCCCGGTGGTGAAAAACCCGTTATAATATATAATTCATAATTAATGTAACGGGACCTAAGTCAACCTCCGCCGACCGGAAGCCGTTTCCTCGCCCTTTTGGGCATACACGCGCTGCGTAAGTCCCTTCTTTTCTACCATAAATATTATAAAGCGAAACATTGAGCAAGCTCAATATTGGCGGATATTATAACCCTTAGGATCAGAGATCCTTTGCGTGTGGGTGCCGAACCAACAGCCACTAAAATATATATAATAAACAGCGTTATAATATATATAATAAATGTTTTTATGATTGAATCGTGAACTCAAATTTATTATATCGAGTTCTATAATATTGAAGCTGGAGCTTCTGATTTTTCGCCAAGTTTAATTTATCGAGTTCATCTTTATGTTCATTTCAATGAATCACCGTCCGATTTGGCAGATAAATTCATCACCGAGGCTAACGACGATCTCTTCCCCGGTAGCAGTCCCTCGAAGCCGCCAAACTCATTCAATTTCTTCAGATTAATTTAAACTATAAACCGAATCATTCCTTTTTTTTTTGAATTTATGAAATAATGAAGAGAAGATAAAATTAATGAATTTTGAGCTTTTGATACTTACTTGAAATATTAGGTGCTTTGATAACACCGGCCTACAAAAAAAAAGTAGTCTGTACTTGTGGCTGGACATACCAATCTTTGTGTATTTTGATGCGCTGAATCCAACTCTGAAGTCAATTTTGCCCGTGCACGCTCAAAATGTAAAGTTAATTGGAAAAAACCATAAATATTGCCAAAAATTAGCAGTTTTGGTAAGAAAAAAATTTATGAAACTGTAGACCAAGTATAACTTTCGTGTATTTTGGTCTGCTAAATCCAAATCTGAAATTTATTCAACCATAAGCCTTTCAAAATTTAAGTAAATTGCAAAAAAAAACCCTAAAAATTGCGGAAAATAGCATAAAAATTCCAGTTAGAGTAATGAAATAAATTATATAGAGCTAGATTAACAGATCAATCATGATTTTTGTGTAGCTCGATTCGTTGAATCTAAATCTTGAGCCTATTTGGCTTATATATCTATATAAATCTAAGTAAATAGCAAAAAATCTCTGAAAATTTCAAAAAAGACCATTCGGCAGCCGAAATAAAAGTAGATTTCTCATTATTAGATTATTTCAACCTTTCAAATGAACATAAATAACAAAATAAATTTTTTTTTGACATTCCCAAAAATTCTCAAGGTCATAGAACAAAAAAAAATTTCCCAAAAAATTCGAAGTTGAATGCAAAAAATTTAAGAATTGAGATCAGAGATTAAAATAATTATGGTAAGTTGAATAACGAAAATTGAAGTGGAAAAAAATCAAATTATCTACCAATAAGGATTCTGTGTCTTCTACCATAGGATCGATAGTTAATACAAAATTAAATAAAATAATTTGAATTGAAATTTAAATTATGATAGGTCTAAAGTCATACTTAAAATCAGTCATTATTACTATTAATAAAACGAAATTAAATTTCCACACTTGAATTAAGATATTTAGATTTTATGAGTGTTACACAGCAATAATTTGAATTCAATTGGTTTCATAAATTTACCAATGAATACAGTAGTTAGGATTCTATAGAATCTATTAAAAGTAGGAGAACCAATGCAATAGCAAAATTTCATTTTAGAGTGGTAAGATAAGAAATTTCATTGGTGTAGACACATATATAGGCATGGAAATTTAAGCTTATTTGAAGAGACGTAAGATAAATTTAACAGAAAGTCGATAAGTTATAACATTCAAAAAATATCGAAGAAAGAATAAGTAAAAATATGAATTTTTGACATTTTTTAAATTTTGGAATGCTATTACTTCTGAACTAATCGGCCGATTAAGCTCATTTTTTAACTAGAGCAAGGTAGTCACCCCCAAAATACGTATACCAAGTTTCGAAGCGATCGGTATAAAATCGTGGTGGTAATCGAAGTGACAACCTGCATGAAATTAGTTTTTATGATATTTTGTAAGTTTTTAAAACCATTTATCTATTAGAAAAAGTGGCTAATTCAATGAGCTGCATACTGATAATTGAATGCAATCGAACGAGCTTTCAGATAAAAGCAGCGAAAATAAGCTATCTCTTTCCGTTTAAAAGTTACATCCAGTTGAAGCGGCAAATAATTTTTTTTTTTTAATTTTACAAAATTTCAATTAACCATAACTTCTAAACGTATTGGCCGAATTAGCTCATCTTCGAACTCATCGAAGGTAATCGTCCATAGAATAAGTATGCTAAGTTTCATTAAGATCGGTGTAGAATTATGGACGCTATCGTTGGATAACGGCGCGTTATATTATATACATATATATATATATATATATATATATATATATATATATATATATATATAAGGGCGCGTCATTTCGGAGCAACTCTTTTTTTTAAGTGCATGTGGAAAAAATCGTAGTTCAACACAAAAAAAAAATTTTCGCGCAAGAAAGAAAATTCTATGTCGATTACAGACCTAGCTCATTGAAAAATTCGACATTCCCATTTAAATAACACAAAAATTTTTTATTTAGCTTGAAGTATTGTTATCTCTTTAACAAATCAATAGATCGAATAGACTAATACATATTTTTGTAGAAAACTAAACGCTCTACAAAAAAGGTCTCTTATTATTTTTCGATAAATCCATCTGTTCAAAAGTTATTGGAGCTCGAAGTAAAGTTGGAGATCTTTTTACTTTTTCGGCGAAACTATCAGACTTTTCGCAAAATGTTGTACACTCTTTTTTGTTGACAATTTTATTCTCTACAAATTATTTTAGTTAGTCTATTATTTTAGTTAGTCTATTATTTTAGTTAGTCTATTCGATCGATTAATTTGTTAGAGTTAACAGTACTTAAAGCTAAAAAAAATATCGGTCCGTCAGTTGGCCAGCCCCAAAACTTCCCGCCGTTTTCGAGCTCCTTGAACTCGAAAAATTGTTGTAGATACATTTTCGAGCTCTCCGAGCTCGAAAATAATTTTGTATGCCTTTGTTTTCGAAAAAAAACGTTTTTTATCATTTTTTCTCAAACGATATCTCTCGAACGAATAAACCAATTAAGGCGGTTAAGGTGGCAATCGACGCATTTTATCGAGTTCTACAACTGATTGAATTTTTGAATTCATTTATCGAACCGTTTTTGAGAAATTTTGAAAATACTAAAAAAAATTTTTTTTTTTAATTCTTTCGACAACGGTTTCTCCTGAAAGAATGAACCGATTTTAATGGTTGAGGTGGCATTCGACGCGGCTTATAAAGCTTCAGAGCCCAGTTGATTTTGGAATCAATCTATCGAGTACATTCGAGTTATCCAAAAAAAACATTTTCGAAAAAAGTTTATTTTTGGAATATCTCGGAACGAGGAGTACCGATTGAGCTTAATTTTTTCAGCTTTTAGATATTGACAAGCTGCGTTGAATGACACCTTGACGATCAAAATCGGTTCATCCGTTTAAAAGTTATAGATATTTACATACATACATACGTACATACGTACGTACGTACGTACATACATACATACATACACTCGGACATCATCTTGAAATCATCCAGAATATCTTACTAGAACCTCAAAACGTCGAGATCTCTTAGAAATTCGATTTTCAAAAATCGGACCGAAAACAATAACTTCCCGAATTTTTGAAAATTTGCAATTTTCTTAGCGGGAAGTTAAAAATCTGGGCATCGGTTGGCCCTGCGGGCCAGCCCCAAAACCTCCCGCTGTTTTCAAGCTCAAGAAGCTCGAAAACGTTAGCGTGAATATATTTTCGAGCTCGAAAATGCTATTGCTTGCAGTTTTTCTTTTATGATCTTTTCAAGCTTTAACAAGTTACGTTCCATGCTAAAGTTTGTTAATTTAAGAATCGAAAATCATTAATAAAGAAGCGGTCTTAAAAATTTAATTCCCGACTATGTTCAATAAAATAAGTGTATTGAGGCAGAAACAATGTCAGTGATAAAAATCAAGATTTAAATAAGTTTTGACTCATATCAGAGCCATAATATATAAAATATCCGAGAGAAATATTAAAAACTGTAATTTTTCAATTTTTTTGTTGATAATATAATTTAAACTAAAGAACAAGTTAAATGACATCGTATGGTGATCGACAGAAACCATAGAGAGGAAGAGTTAGTATGATTTCAGACACATTTGAGTACATTATATTATGATTTATCTGGAAAAAATAACATAAAATGTTATTTTTTTCACTTTTCAACGCCGATATCTTTTGAAATGATTAACCAATTTTGACGTTTGAGGTAGCAATCAGCGCGTTTCATTCAATTCTAAAGCTGATTAAAATTTAAAATTAATCGGTCTAGCCATTTCGAAGATATTTGGAAAAAGCCGTTTTTCACCATTTTTTTTTTCCAACGATATCTCTCGAACACCTAAAGCGATTGAGATGGTTTAGGCAGCGAACGACGCGTTTCTTTTCTCATGATGTCGATTATACTATATGGCTTTAAAGTCATATTCTATAACACATATAGATTTAATGTCAATAATAATAATATTAATTTTTTTTTTCTAACTTTAATCAATTTTTAAGTTCTAACGCTGGTAATATTTTTGAATTGTTTGGTCGAGTTTTCTCAGATATTCGCAAATAACTGTTTTTCACCATTTCTTTCTCCCGCGATATCTCTCGACCAAATTAGTCGATTGAGATAACTAAGAATGCAATTGACGCGTTTTATCAAATTCTAGAGCTGATTACATTTTGAAGTCGATCGTTTAAGTCGTTTTTGAGAAATCACTAAAAAACTAGAAAAAAAAATTTTTTCTGTTTTTGTAATTCACCAATATTTTCGAGTCTACATGATCAAGAGATCTGAAATTTTCAGAAAAGTTGATAGCCAACAAGCTCTTTCGATTGCCACCTTAACCATCTGAATCGATTCATTAGTTAAAAAGTTACAAAGAGTTTACATAAATACACACACACACACGCACACACACTTACACACGCTCTGAAAATGTCTAAATAGCATCCTCGCACCTTCAAACGTTGACATATGATGAAAACCCTACTGTTGAAAATCGGGTCAAAACCAATAACTTCTCGAATTTTTTGAAAATCGTCGATTTTCTAAGCGGGAAGTTAGAAATTGGTTATTCAAGATTAAACCATTTTTTCCTTTTTTATTGGAAATAATATTATTATAAGAATGAAAAATTTAAAAAAATTACGCAATTTTTCATTTCTATTCTAAATTATTAATTAGTTAATTTGTTTTAACAACACACATTTTTATTTAGCAACTAAGTAATTTTTATGTTAGAGCAAATTAATCATAATGTTAACTAAATACTTTTCATCTGTATGAAAAACATTTTGTTTTGGGGTTGACTTCCTGATATTTCTGAATGATAAAAAAAGAAACATTTTTAAATTACAGTCCCGGGAAAAATTTGGTATGCATGATTATGTATAATTCATATCTGATCTTGCATAATCCATGCCTGATTATGCATGATTACTGTATGAGTCATGGATGGTCAGACATGATCTATAAGATACGTCAATGGTTCAAACATGGTCATGCATGAGTTTTCTTATCCAATGGACAATGCTTTTAGAATGATCAGACTTGTAACGAGGTAAAATTTACACTGTTAAAAATTTTTGTAAAATTACCAATATTTGACAAAACAAAATATGAGTAAAATTACAAATCAGTGTGTTGTCAATACAATAAACAATACAATTTGAGTAATCTAACAAAATGTGTTAGGAAACCTACCAAGATGAGTTGATGTTTTACTATCTTCATGTAGAAATCCTACACGTATTGTGATTTTACCACACCGTTGATCAGTTTCCAATAAAAAGTTTTAAAAATTTACAAACATTGTTTGTAACTTAATTTACTACAGTTTTTTGTAAATTTCCAAAAAAAAAATTGTAACCGAAATTACAATAAAGTCATTAAAAGTTTACAAATATTTTCAGTATTTTTACAACTCTGACATGTAAATTACAAAACCCATTGTAATTTCGCCGAAAATTTTTATTTTCTCTCTCGTTTTTTAATTTTACCAAACCGTTGATAAGTTTCCAATAAAAATTTTTTAACATTGACAAACCTTATTTGTAATTTGATTTACTGTATACTTAATACAGTATATTAAATTACAAATAATTTCCAACATACATTGTTTAATAAAATTACAACATTTGCATTGTAATATTACTAAACTTAATGCATCATTTAAGCATAAAAATATGTCGATTTGAAAAAAAAAATTCTGACTCAAGATAAAAATATCAAGATAATTAATTATTTGGTGCGAGATAATTTTAAATTTCCAGATTTTTCCGGATTCGAGTTAAATGTTCCTTCTACGTAGTTATAATTTACAAGAACATTAGATAATTGTAAAATGTATTAGTAATCAATAGTAAAAGTTGGAATTATTTTATAATATAAAAATTAGAGTGTGCCGAAAAACATTTTTTTTTTTTGACACCAGCAGAAATAGATGAAATTTGTCGAAATAAAAATCTTGTCAGAAGATCGGCTCTTAAATTTAAGTTTTAGAGGTAGCCCATCGCATTTTTCGATTTCCGATATTAATAACATAGGAAAAATTTTTTTTATAGTTTAGAATTTAATCACTCACCAGGGAATTAGTGTATCAGAAAAATCAATGAATACTTGTGTTGAAAATTGAACGCTCTAGAAAAAAGGTCTCTTATAATTGTTTGAAAGTTATTTAAGGTCACAGTTGGATCCATAGTAAATTGTCGGATTATTTGACTTTCGGCGAAACTAACAGACTTATCTTAAAATGTGATAGAGACTTTTATGTAAATTATTTCCCTTCCTACATTGAATTTCTTACAAAATAATACAGTTCACTTGAACCAAGAAAATTAATCTTGATACAAGAAATTTATTTTAACGATTCAGAAAATTAAAATTTTCTTGCACCTAGTAAATAAATATCTTGAATCAAAATTTTTTTTTCCGCAAGTCAACATATTTTTATGCTTAAACAAAAAAATTTTTACTTGTTTTAAGAGTATTTTTTTCTAAATATATTTTTTTTTAAGAAAGATGTGTTAGTTTTTTGTAGTAATATTATATTTTTTTGTTTGAAGACAGTAAATTTTCTCGGAATAATTGCTATTTTTTAAAGACAAAAATTTTTGTATGCTCCAACCAAGAAAAAAATGCTTAAACTAAGAAAAAAATAACTTGGGAGTGAAGTTACATATGTATATATGTAGGAAAGAGAAGTCACCGATGCTATAAGCAGCAGTGGAAGTAGTTCGATGCTCCCCACGAGATCGCGCCCACCAGTTGTTGTGTCTCTGGTAAGGAACTTATTTCAAAAATGTTATATTCAAATGTTGGAAGCAATTTTGGCACGAGTACTCCTCTGTTATTTGACAGAGTGATAAGTTCCTTTTTTGGTGGTAATATAGTATATTCTATATTCCATAATGACAAAAATATTTATTATCAATGCTTCCATGAATAATTTTTCTTAGAAATTAAACTTGGACTTACAAAAAAAAAAATATTGTAATAAAAAGTATAAAGTTTCTACTATATGAACAAAAATTTACAGTTTATTTAATACATTGTATAGGAATTTAATTATATATAATTCTTTATAATTATATATAATTTTTTTACCTGGGAATTTGGTTAAAATAAATTGTCTAGCAAATTTACAATACAGCTTACTGAAATTACAAACTATTTACAATACAAATTGTTTAGTAACATTACAACATTTGTATTTTAATATTACTAAACGAATATTCGATAGATGTTTAGTAATAATACTATGAATATGCTGTAATTTTTGTAAACTCTGTTAAAGTAAATTGTCTAGTAAATTCACAATACAGCTTACGGAAATTACAAACTATTTTCAATACAAATTGTTTAGTAAAATTACAACATTTGTATTGTAATATTACTAAACAAATTTTCGATAGATGTTTAGTAAGCTTCAACAAATATTTTGTAATTTTCCTAAATGGAGTTGGAATAAGTCGTACAGTAAATTTACAAAACTGAATGGTATTATTACTAAATTTTTATGCCTTAAAACTTCCTACACATTTGTTGTAAATTCACTACAGAAATGTTTAACAGTGTGGACAGTCGTTTATATATTAATATGAACTTAAAATTTTAACTCAGGAATTAATTATAATTGCAAGTGTACGTATGTATTCAGCAATATAACAATCTTGTTCAAGGCTTGAATACAACTGGTCTCATGATCGATAGGTGCTAGTGTCTTTTTCTACGTGTATCTTGTTGAAGATGCTTTGCAGATGGCTAGATTTCAATAGTAAGTCTAGTGCAAGCCTTGCACAAGAAATTCGTCCCTGAATATAAATCGTTTCTGGAGAAAGACTATAGATGAAAATAGTTGTGCATGACTTGCTCAAGATTGGCTCAACGCTCAAGGTCAATTTTGGGCCTTGCGTAAGCCATGCGTAAGTACGTGCCGTAAGTTACTGGTGCAAGAAATGTGCCAGAAACTATTCAACAGCACCATATCTAAGATATTTCCAATATTCTTGTGTACAATGTCTTGAGTAAGTCATGCACAAGTATTGATGATGATTTCTTGATACATGATCTTGCGCAAGACCCATACGTAGAAAACGACACTAGTGACTAGGGGTTTCGATCAAAGCACTGGCATCAGAATCTTGCTCAAGCATGTGTTTCTTGGGCATATGTTAGAGTATGTCTTAAGCTATCATTAATTTTGGATTCTTTAATTACTGGAACGAAAAAAAAATTCATAACTTTTCAACGAACAGAAAAACAGCAATATTAAGCATGCTTGTTTTTGTAGTAAATTGGTCGTTGTCAACGAAAAAGTACTAACGATTTACTCATAATCATAAGCATTTAAAAGATATTCCGAGTCAAAATTCGATACATTACAAAAAGCACATTTTTGGTTCTTTTGAATTTTATAATATTTCGACTAAGAAAAATTTAGAAATGGTGCCCTAAGTTGAACTCTATTTGAGCGTTTCAAATTTTGATAGTAACAAATATAGTGGATTTAGCACTTTATGTGGAAAAATTTTATGCGAGGTGAGAACATTTTTAAAACCTTACTCTGAAAACCTATACTTACTCCAATTTTTCCCTTCTATTTTAAAGCTGTGCAATCAGTGATTTCTTAACTTTTTTACAATAAGGGAAAAATGGAGGAAAATATGTTTTAAAAAAATTCTCATCCGGTTCAAAATTCATCCACGTGAAAATATAAATCAACAATATTTTTTCCAATCTATGAGCATGTTTGGCCGAACTAAGTCCTAAGTAAACTTAGTAAGATTTAGTCTTATAGTAAGGGCCAGTTTTTCAAACCGGGTTTATTTTAATCCAGGATTTGATCAACATAGCTAGCATACTTCTATACATTAGGGATGGCAAAATCGATTCTGATTCTGATCGAGAATCTACTTTTCTTTCAAAAAAATCGATTTTTTAGAATAAAATTTTAGTTTTTGAAGTCGATCAAGAATTGATTCTTAACATTTGACTTTTAGATAAATTAAGCCGAGACGAATTGGTCCGAAAAATGGTGACCCATTTTACTGAAATGTTTGATGCACTTTCAAATTTTGTACGGTAACACTTTTAGGATAGATCAAGAATAAATCGTATGTTTGGCTGATCCTTTTGGTAAAGGAGATACTGCGCATCGCACAAATTTGCAAAAAAATATATGTCAGATAATCTACTTGATTCACGGTCAGCGTAAAATTAAATGAAATTTATGAAAATTTTGAAGACAGAAATGAAAAGCCAGTCACTTTTATAAGTGTAAATATAAAACCAAACTACCCAAAAATTGTATTTTTATATAATGAAAATTAAGTGTTTGATTCAAGCTGAAATTTTAATAGCATCTAAATTATACCTATATAAACATACTTAAAAAATGCCATACACTTTTGTTGATGTTAAGTAACAGCCAAACATTAAATAAATTTCACATTAGCTGAAGTAAGAATCGCTATTGACAGAATCTATGGGGCATTTCAAGCCAATCACCGAAGTCATGGACCTGATCATTATTTATTTACTCAATTCCTTTACATGGTATAGTCTTTGATGAAAAACATACTCCCGATTTATTTTGAATTTTAATATCTCTTTTCAAATAATTAAGAATTTTTTAAAATTTCGGATTAATTTTCACTCAAAAATCGATTAAAATCGACTTTTTGTGTCGATTATTCGATTCCAAGAATCGAAATGATCAGACTCGAAGTGGTTATCGAAAATCGATTTTTTGATAGATCTTTCCATCCTTACTATACATTAATAATATTGATATACCAACAATAATAATATAAACCCAGCTTGAAAATTAACCCAATTTGAAAAACTGGCCCTAAAAGCATATCTACTATCTTCTATCTCTACCCTTAATATTGGTAAACAACACTTCGATTTCACAAACCACGGAATGGTTAGCAGGTTAAAGTTTCAGGAATCAAATTTTCAATTCCGCGTTTCGGATTCCAACACATATAGTATAGTTTAGTATGTACCGTGACCTTGCTCACATATTTAACAATTATTGGTAATTTTACCAAGAAGAATTTAAAGCTCTAACCTTAGAGCACAAAGTCTCGGGCCTTGCCTATCAGGTTCCGACTGGGATAGACCTACTGGGCATGCCACAGCGATTTTCAATTGGGACCCAATATATGTATTGGGACAATTTCTAGTCGGGAACTTGCATCCCTTCTTTGTCCTCATCCATCGTCTCAACCGTAGCAGTTCCTTCGACAACCAAAATTTTTTTGAGGTTTTACAATTGATGAAACGTTGGGATATGGAATCTTATGTTTAGTTGTCCTTTTGATTTGTTGGTGTAGACCATATCATGGGCTTCGAAAATTTTAAGCTCTCTTGATTTCTCGTCTGCTCCCAACGAATTAACATCGTGTGACACCGACCACAAATAGTATGTGGTACCCAGGTCTCCTTCCACTTGGTAATTTAAATGCCAAATCAATGCTTATAAATTTCTTCAATTTATTTGAAAAAGGTCTACGGTACTTTGCCATTTGAAACTCTCCACATATGTAACAAAACCAATCAAAACTGTTTTTACATATGTTAGAGATACTTCTCGTAATATTATACCCTTCAGAAGCCAAGTCACCCTCTAATGGAGAGCTGCAGTCACTGGATGACGACGCCTGCGAGCTTACTTTCTTACTGTGATCAGATGCCAATACTGGGATTCCGAGTCCCTGCATCGTAAAACACATATTGCTTGAGCCTGGCATGACGACACACACACCGTTAACCCAGGGATTCTGCCAGATTCCATAAACTTTTTTCTTATCAAAACTGCTAATTTTTGGCGATTCTTAGGGTTTTGTGCAATTTACTCAAAATTTTGAGGGTGTACGGGCAAAACTGACTTCAGGTTCAGATTCAGCGCGTCAAAATACATAAAGATAGATAGGTCTGGTCGGTGACACGACATTTGACCCGAAGACAAAATACCCGTAAACCAAAATAACCGTGACAAAATACCCGTCAACTAAAATACCCGCGACAAAATAACCGTTATGTTATTAAAAAAAAAAAAAATAAAAAAAAAAAAATTATATTATCATTAATTGAAATTTTTTATTATCTTAAATTGATGTTTTCGACAAGTTTTTGATAGGTATCTGGTTGAATGTGTCCGGAAGTGTTCCGAAAGTGTCGAACAGTGTTCTGACAAAATATAGTAGTAATTTTGATAATTAATATAACCATGATGTTAATAAATTAATGACCACCTGTTGGTATAATATCAACTGAAAAAATATATCGACATATTATATATTGATTCTATCCTAATAGCACAGTTTGCTTTAGCAAAAATTTACTTCCAAAAATTTCGTTGAATTTTTCTTTAAATTTCCGTCAACTTCGGACTTTTCCATTGCTTATGATAATTAGTATGCAAATTGCTATTGAATTCGACGTATATATACAACCCAAATTAGAATGCAAATTCACTTCAAAAGTTGACTAGAAAAAAGTTGCCGTTAATTTTCAGGCAAATTTTATGTCAATTTGTTGTTAATTTGACTTGAAAAATCGTTAAGTATTTTTTTACCGTCAAATTGTAGACAATTCTATGTATAAATTTGCTTACCTTCTGAAATGGTAAGAATAAACATTACCGACTTTTTGTTTCGTAAAAAGTTACCTTTAAATTGAAGAAAAATCAATCGCAAATTTTTATTTTCAACTTTTGCTGTGAAATTGTCTACAAATTCGGGCAGCATATCTCAGGTACTTTAAACATCAAATTACCGTCAATTTCAAGCTAAAGTGGCTATTAGGGTATATTTGATCAGTATTTTTTTTTCTTTAAGATTGCCATCTATCGCCTGAAATTGATAATATACTAAGTTACATTACATTACATTTAATCTCGTTATTGTTTCACGTGCTTTCGTTTTGGTTTAACATTATTTGCATTTTTTTCGTGTTTAATTATGTCGTTGAAATTTGTTAAATCACAAAAGGGAAAAAAATTGCTTATCCATGAAGGTTATTCGTATTCGTGTAAAAGCATCAATAAAAGTAGCGTTACTTGGCGATGTTGTGAAGATAACCGCAAAATGGCTTGTTCTGTTATAATTCACACCACGTCACAAGAAAAGAACGGTAATTTTCTTTTCTATATTATGTTAGCTACTGTTATTTGATGATTTATATTTTTATTAACAAATTTATTTCAATAGGTTCAATTATTGGTGATGTTCCTAAGCATTAACATGCTGGGGATATTACTGATATTAAGGCCAATGTTATTCGAGCAAATTTAAAGCGTCGTGCTGTTAATAGTGACAATAATCCATTGCAAGTAATTGCTGACACTGTAAAAAATGCTAACTCTCCTGTAATGGCTCGATTGGGTCGAATTGCATCAATGCAGCGATTGGTCCAGCGTGCTCGTTATGAAATAATACTACAAGTTGATAGAAACAATATATCTGATTTCATATTACGTGATGATTTGAAAATGACTGAAAAGAACCAACTATTTTCACAATATGATAGTGGTGGAAATAAAAATCGTTTTTTGATTTTTTCCACTGCTTCCAATTAAATTAAATTAAGTCAATGTGAAATTTGATGTGGCGACGGCACTTTTCGATCAATCCCAGTTATACTTAAGCAATTATATTCATTACATGGAGTCATTGATGGATACACATTGCCATTAGTTTACGTATTATCACCCAGAAGGGGTTTTGGCGCCCTCTAGGGGGCGCCAGACCAAGTACGTACCACCCTCTTCGTGGGTTCTGGGACCAGTACTCCAACCGTTAGCGGTGCCCGCATGTTTTGCACCTTGTAACATGCGGCAACTCCGTGGTTGCAGGAAGCCAATAGGTACCGCTGCGCGGGCGTGGACCTCTTTTTCAGGTGTCAAAACGCCTGAAAGTGATATTAGCCCGTAAACAAGACTTATCACTAGCATATAGTGATAATCACTCGGAGGACAACAGAGGGCAATCTTTTATAGCTGCTGTCATACATCCGAGTGAGTATAAGTGCAAGTGGAGGAAGCCCTTATGGGTATGGGAAGAAGTTGCGTCCCACCACTAAACCTACGCAACCGGTTGACCAGAGCTGAAGTCTGGTACCACGGGGGGCCACTTTCCAAGCCCTCTGTGACCAGAGTCTCTCTATTTCCTGAGATGGAAGCAGTGTTTGGCCCAAGAAGAGGTTGGACTCGTGGTGGCTGATGGTAAGGCACCCACATGCACTGCATGCCTAATGGGTAAGCTAATGTGTGCTTATGCACACATTTCGCTTTTATAATATTATGGTAGAAGTATAATAGGGACCGCTCGCAACGCGTGTATGCCCAAAAGGGCGAGGAAACGGCTTCCGGTCGGCGGAGGTGGACTTAGGTCCCGTTACATTAATTAATTTACGTATTATCACCTGGTAAATATCAGTCTACTTATTTAAAGATTTTGAAGAAAGTAAAAGAACTAATGCCTGATGTTATTACTTTACGTCGGATGTTAACTGACTTTGAACTGTCTTATATTAATGCGTTTAAGACTGTACTTGAAAATGTCGACGTCAGTGGATGCTTTTTTTCATCATACTCAATGTATATGGCGTCATGGGCAAAGTGAAAGTTTACAACAATGGTATAATAAAAACATACGTGTCGTTCAGAATATAAAAATGCTAATGTCACTGGCATTTGTCCCCCCTAACGATGTAAAAGAAGCCTACGGCGAGCTTGTAAAAAGTGAATTTTATGACGAAAATGAACAACGATTATCTGGATTGTTGGATTATTATGAATCTACGTGGATCGGTGTCTTGAAACGAAACAAAGCTGATCGTTCTGCTCCGCTGTTTAGTATCGAGTTGTGGAATTGTTACGATAGTGTAATGAATGAAGAAATGAAATCCAATAATGGAATAGAGGGATGGCGTCATTCTTTTAATGCCTTGGTTCGCATTCATCACGCTAATTTAAGCAAGATCATAAGTGTATTGCGAACTGAGCAGACTATCGTCGAATTAAAATTAAACCATCAAGATACTGGTGTATCATTACCCAAACGTCATCATAATTACCGTGAATATGATGCACGTTTAAAGAATGTCGTAGCTGCATACGATCCTAATAATAAGTTACAATACTTAAAAAATGTGGCCAATGTGTTGCGTACCTAAAATCAATGTATCGGTATTTTCCAAACTTAACATTGCTGTGACTCATAAATTAAGGATGATTAATTATTGTTTATAACGTTTAATTGACATTTTTTTGTATTCTCTTATAATTTTTTGACTTAAAAGATTTGTTTATATTATGAATAAATTCATTATTGATAAATTAGCCATTTTTTTGTAAATCAGAGATATTTTTGATATTGTTCAGTAAAAATAATAATAAAAATTTTCATAATAATAATGATAATGATATGTAAGCATTAAGTTTTTTGGTTGCGGTTATTTTGTCGCGGGTATTTTCGTTGACGGGTATTTTGGTTTGCGGGTATTTTGTCTTCGGGTCAAATGTTACGTAGCCGGTCTGGTCAAACGTACAGACCACTTTTTTTGTGGGCTGGTGTTATAAATAAGAGTAAATTATCAATTGTAGAGATACTAACGATCTTGTTCCACAGTTACTGCATCGCATTTTTTAAAATGTTTAAGGATTGATATGAACTATTAAAGAACCAGAGAGCGAATGTAACTGCACTTAAGCGTGCTCTTTACCACTCCTACTCCTACTACTGAACTTTCAGCAATCATACAGGGTGCCATTTAAGAAGACAGCAAGCTTTGAGGATAAGGAATGAGATTCTCATCGGAACCATCGAAAGATAACTATTACTTGTTGACAATTTATCAATCTGCGGTCATGCTTAATAACATTCAAACCTGCAATTGATAATTGATATCTATTGTTGGTAACAAGTGATATTCGTGTCAGTGAGGATAAAAAAAATGTCAGAACAGTCAGTAACTCGGCGTTCATAAATTCAGTTAAAATTTACTGTGACTCAATATTAATAATACTTCAGATTCGGAACGTACTAAATTGTAATATCACGCTGAAGACGAGACTTGATATACGCAGTAATAATATAATACAAAACAAAACGCAAAGTAACAAATTAATTAAAACCCGCACAGTTGTACCAGCGGAAATAAGTCAATTTGGCAGATCAAAACAAAAAGAAAATTACCATTTGTAAAATTTATCTACATTAAATAACGTACATCAACTCGAGTTATTTCATGGAATAAATTTGATTGAATCGCTCACCAGTCGATAGTCTCGAGGTCAGCCGAATCGTCTCCACGTGGTCGGAAAAATAATGGTGGGCCGAGAACGGCGTCTCAGTCCCAGCAAATCTTTACAGAAGTTTATCCTCGGCCTGTCCAATCATAACTGCGTCGATGACGATTAATTTGTTCTCCAATGTGATTCAAATTCTGTTTATATCTGCACGCGGAAAGATTCAATTACCGGTATCGGTACGTTCGCACGTGGAATTCACTGCACGAATTCCACACGTCGGTGTTATTGATTATTTTATTGAATAATTTCTAATAATCGTCTATCGATGATGAAACAATTGAGTACAGCAATATCGAACTACTTAATTATTTACTTGTCTTAATAATTAAGATTAGATTTAATTAGTAAATACTTATAGTTTAATATTAATTTCTCTCAACACGTATCAATAAAGGCTAGGTACGACCTCAAATGGCGTCCTGTCGTCTACTTTCCTCAATGTAGCCCTCAGTTCCGAGATCTTACACTCGGTGGCGCCTCGATAGCATCCCAACTGGGGACTTAGCCGTAGACGGCTTACTCGGTGACAACCCTCTAGTCGTACTCAAGTACATTGATGTCATCTCGATGTTGCGTTTCATATTCAAATAAATCATTTGAATAATATATCCCACGAATAAATTTGAATGTCATTGACGGTGCTGGTGATGCCAATTGTTGGGTTATTTTTTGTCGTGCTTCCATATAACTCGCTGGATGATGTTAACTTGGAAACTTTCCGCTGGTGGTTAAATGACCAAAAGTTGTTATCGAATTGTTGCACTTGTGGGCAGCAGATACTTAATTAGGATTATCCGGCTGTCAGGTGGTGGTTTAGTCCTCTTGGGCTCGTGTGACCAGCAAGCAAGTACCTACACTTAAAACTAAGAGTACCAACTCAATCTAACTTAATTACTAATTGAACTTATTACTATCATTATTATTATTATCTACCGAGCCCCGAATCCTTCTTGTACCAGGCTGCCAAATGAAACCAACGAAATAAAAAAAATTGAAGGGAAAACTATTCCCAAAAGACAGTTGTCATCGGAAAAGTCGGTTGCTTTACCTATTTGGTAAACGAGAGCTGTCAATACAAACGTAACCTTACATTATTTAAAATAATGTAAGAAATAAATAAATACAGTGATTACGTGTCGGCGTCGAATTTAAATTAAAAAAATTCAAAATGTCACACATTATTTATGATCAACGCTAGAAGTCATTTGATATTAAATACGAGAGACAGAAAGTCACGGGTGGTTATGCCATACCATTCATGATCATGTATGGCCGTGTAAAAACAATTCTTAATATACTTATGTCCGCCAGACTTCCATAAATGGCCACTGGCCAGATCCACCGGATCTTTATCAACTTAAAACCTATTAAGGTCCACCGGACTTTACCATTAGCCACCAGCCTGGTCCCCTGGATCTTTATTATAAAAAAATCATCCCCTGGATTTATACAAAGGCAACCTGCTGTGACGTCCCAGTCTGTACGTCAGATGACGTGAGCATTTACTTTTCTAATTACCGACCTGAAATCTAACTAATTATATCCAATATCGATAATCAAGTAAATTACATAATATTCAATTAATTATATAAACTAATATAATATTCAAGATATTTAAACGTTAAGGATATGAATAATAGTTGATAAAGTTATTTTTCTATATTTTATCAAATATAAATAAGCGCTGACGCCTCGAGTAAATCCTGGAGACATGCAGCTGCACAAACATCAATTTTGTTTAAGATAACTTTTGTTAATAGATAAGTGACTCATTTGTTAGTAACAAAAGTGGAGAGATCGTGAGAATCAAGTATTTTTAATAAATATTAGAATGGATCATTCGAGAACCTGCGTTATCTCGAATGACCCCTCCATACGAATCGATGCGCGGGTCTGATGCCCAAACGTATTGATAAGAGTTACTCAAGTTTTTCTCGATCAAGAGAAGTCAGTCTGAATTATAGAATCATCGAGAGCAGTCAGGCTCAGAATAAAACAATTAACTTCGTTCTCACCTTCTCGAAGCTATTGTTAAGAATACCTTAACAATATTATAAATCATTTCGAATGTGAATTTCGCGATTCTCCAACCATCTCTTTATTCATTGAATAAAACAGATCCAGATAATATATAAATACAACCAGTTTTTTACAACCGCCAAATGGTGGCTGTTTAACCCATAAAAATGAATATTTATAATTATATGTAAGCTTACATTACGTCCACTTTAAATCAACCGCTCAAATACGCCAGCGCCAAAACATCAACCAGGACGTAACACTGCCTTGATCCTCTGGATCATTTCCTTACAAGCTAAGTCCCCTGGACTATGATTAAAATTATTTCCTCTGGACTTTTATAAATACCCACTGGCCTTGATCCTCTGGATCATTTGTATAATTAAAATTTCCACCGGAAAATGATAAGACTGTCCACCGGAAATTATTCTGACTTATTTAATTATGCCCACCGGGCATTATTTTTACACACACACGTAAGTTTGCATATACAATTCCCTAGAACCGTATGCACACACACACGTTTTCAAATTTAATAAACGAGCTTTTCATTTTACACACACACTCTATTTCGTATTAATAGTATTTATTCGTACGTTATTTTTAATTAATTATTACATTAATGATTTACTATTGTAACTGAACTTCGTACTTTGGACGTTACTACTTAGACTTTGGATTGTTGTTATATTCTTCACAGTTGACTCACTGACTTTTATCCAAATTCAAATTCCTTATCAATTTACTTTACAATCATAATAATTATTTTTATTGAATTATAATTATAATTAAGTCCTTATTATAATATTTTAAGTTAATGATTAATTCTGGATTTCTCGCCGAAAATTAAATTTTATAGAAATTAATTCTACAACTTATTTAAAAGTTAATTCTGACTCTCCTGTCAAGAATTAATACTTGCCATAATTAATTAATTTCTTTTTAATAAATTATGGCTTTCCTAGCCACTAGATTCTGGACTTTTGCAATGGATGATGCCCTGAGCGTCTTCTAGAATCATCTTGGTCTTCACTTGGTTTCCAGCCTCCTGGGTAAAATTGACGACAGATTTATGTCTGTCTAACTTGTCGGCCCCAATGCCTCTCGTTTTCACACTGTCTTACATTTATATATCCTTGGTACGACTATTTTCGGCAGTTATCAGCAATAGCTTTCCCGCTCAATTGATTTTGGGAAAAAAGTCTTAGCTTCTTCAATTAGCGCGCCTGGCGACGTCAAAAAACTGAAGTGGGTGCTTATTTGAGTTTACGGCTTGGGTAACTGACCAGCCACGGAAAATCACAATTTTCCCTGATGATAAATACACTGTTAAACATTTCTGTAGTGAATTTACAACAAATGTGTAGGAAGTTTTAAGGCATAAAAATTTAGTAATAATACCATTCAGTTTTGTAAATTTACTATACGACTTATTCCAACTCCATTTAGGAAAATTACAAAATATTTGTTGAAGCTTACTAAACATCTATCGAAAATTTGTTTAGTAATATTACAATACAAATGTTGTAATTTTACTAAACAATTTGTATTGAAAATAGTTTGTAATTTCCGTAAGCTGTATTGTAAATTTACTAGACAATTTACTTTAACAGAGTTTACAAAAATTACAGCATATTCATAGTATTATTACTAAACATCTATCGAACATTCGTTTAGTAATATTAAAATACAAATGTTGTAATGTTACTAAACAATTTGTATTGTAAATAGTTTGTAATTTCAGTAAGCTGTATTGTAAATTTGCTAGACAATTTATTTTAACCAAATTCCCAGGTAAAAAAATTATATATAATTATAAAGAATTATATATAATTAAATTCCTATACAATGTATTAAATAAACTGTAAATTTTTGTTCATATAGTAGAAACTTTATACTTTTTATTACAATATTTTTTTTTTTGTAAGTCCAAGTTTAATTTCTAAGAAAAATTATTCATGGAAGCATTGATAATAAATATTTTTGTCATTATGGAATATAGAATATACTATATTACCACCAAAAAAGGAACTTATCACTCTGTCAAATAACAGAGGAGTACTCGTGCCAAAATTGCTTCCAACATTTGAATATAACATTTTTGAAATAAGTTCCTTACCAGAGACACAACAACTGGTGGGCGCGATCTCGTGGGGAGCATCGAACTACTTCCACTGCTGCTTATAGCATCGGTGACTTCTCTTTCCTACATATATACATATGTAACTTCACTCCCAAGTTATTTTTTTCTTAGTTTAAGCATTTTTTTCTTGGTTGGAGCATACAAAAATTTTTGTCTTTAAAAAATAGCAATTATTCCGAGAAAATTTACTGTCTTCAAACAAAAAAATATAATATTACTACAAAAAACTAACACATCTTTCTTAAAAAAAAATATATTTAGAAAAAAATACTCTTAAAACAAGTAAAAATTTTTTTGTTTAAGCATAAAAATATGTTGACTTGCGGAAAAAAAAATTTTGATTCAAGATATTTATTTACTAGGTGCAAGAAAATTTTAATTTTCTGAATCGTTAAAATAAATTTCTTGTATCAAGATTAATTTTCTTGGTTCAAGTGAACTGTATTATTTTGTAAGAAATTCAATGTAGGAAGGGAAATAATTTACATAAAAGTCTCTATCACATTTTAAGATAAGTCTGTTAGTTTCGCCGAAAGTCAAATAATCCGACAATTTACTATGGATCCAACTGTGACCTTAAATAACTTTCAAACAATTATAAGAGACCTTTTTTCTAGAGCGTTCAATTTTCAACACAAGTATTCATTGATTTTTCTGATACACTAATTCCCTGGTGAGTGATTAAATTCTAAACTATAAAAAAAATTTTTCCTATGTTATTAATATCGGAAATCGAAAAATGCGATGGGCTACCTCTAAAACTTAAATTTAAGAGCCGATCTTCTGACAAGATTTTTATTTCGACAAATTTCATCTATTTCTGCTGGTGTCAAAAAAAAAAAATGTTTTTCGGCACACTCTAATTTTTATATTATAAAATAATTCCAACTTTTACTATTGATTACTAATACATTTTACAATTATCTAATGTTCTTGTAAATTATAACTACGTAGAAGGAACATTTAACTCGAATCCGGAAAAATCTGGAAATTTAAAATTATCTCGCACCAAATAATTAATTATCTTGATATTTTTATCTTGAGTCAGAATTTTTTTTTTCAAATCGACATATTTTTATGCTTAAATGATGCATTAAGTTTAGTAATATTACAATGCAAATGTTGTAATTTTATTAAACAATGTATGTTGGAAATTATTTGTAATTTAATATACTGTATTAAGTATACAGTAAATCAAATTACAAATAAGGTTTGTCAATGTTAAAAAATTTTTATTGGAAACTTATCAACGGTTTGGTAAAATTAAAAAACGAGAGAGAAAATAAAAATTTTCGGCGAAATTACAATGGGTTATTTAATTTACAAGTCAGAGTTGTATAGATACTGTTAATATTTGTAAACTTTTAATGACTTTTTTGTAATTTCAGTTACAATTTTCTGTTGTAAATTTATAAAAAATTGTAGTAAATTAAATTACAAACAATGTTTGTAAATTTCAAAAACTTTTAATTGAAAACTAGTCAACGGTTTGGTTAAATCACAATACGTGTAGGATTACTACATAAAGATAGTAAAACACCAACTCATCTTGGTAGGTTTCCTAACACGTTTTGGTAGATTGCTCGAATTGTATTGTATATTGTATTGACAACACACTGATTTGTAATTTTACTCATATTTTGTTTTGTAAAATATTTGTAATTTTACCAGAATTTTTAACAGTCCAATTTTAAAACACAGTAAGTGACAAATTTTTCAAAATCGATTTTTTAGTATTGTTAATTCCAGTGGAGTTTTGTGAACACGATTCTATACATATTTCAAAAATTTTATTTTTGTCAGTTACTGTGTTTTGAAATTGGGCAGCCGTATATTTATACATATTAAGGTGTTTAAAAAAAAAAAAATTTTTTTTTGTCTTATGGTATTCAAAAATTAAAAGTATAACGAAAAATACAAATTTTGGTACCAATCAGGGCTCTTAATAATGATACTAAGGTTTGCCTTAACCCATTTTTCTATTTTTCATTTAAATAACACGGGAAAAAATTTTTTTTTTTTTAGAATTTCCTAGCTCACAAACTAATCAACGGATTTTTATGCACATGAAATATTTTTGTACAAAATTGAATGCTCTACAAAAAAAGTTACTATTCATTTTTCGATAAATCCCATTGTTCAATAGTTATTTAAGCTTCAAATTAAATTTATAGTAAGTTTTGAGATTTTTTACTTTTTCGGCAGAACTATTAGTCTTATCGAAAATCGTCATACAAACTTTTTTTAGATAATTTTATTCCTTACAAATTATTACGAATAAAGTTTTTTGAATTTCCGCATTGTTCACAAGTTATTTTCATTTCAATGCCAAGCTCTTAAAAAAATAAATTTCTGATTGAAATCTCGCCGAAGTATCACACAGATGTATCCCAAGTGTCGCACAGATGTCGCACAAATGTCGCAGAGATGTCACAATAGTGACGCACAGACGTCGTCTATGGGTCGCAAAAATGTAGCAGAAGTGTCGCACAAAAGTCGCACAAGTGTCGTACAAATGTCGCGCAAGTGTCGCACAAGAGTCGCAAAGATGTCGCGGAATTGTAATACGAATCTCATAAAATTGTTGCATGACTGTCTTACAGGTGTCGTTAAATATTGCACAAGTATCACAAAAATGTCACACAAGTGTCGCGCAAGTTTCGCTCGTGTTGCACAAATGTCGCAAAGATGTCACAGAGTTGTCATACGAATGTCATAGAAGTGTTGCACGACTGTTTGACAAGTGTCATAAAATGTCGCGCAAGTGTCGCACAAATGTCGCACAAGTGTCGCAAAGATTTCGCGGAAATATCATACGAATGTCATAAAAGTGTTGCACGACTGTCGAACAAGTGTCGTAAAGTGTCGCGCAAGTGTCACAGAGATATCACACAAGTGTCGCGCAAGTTTCGCACAAGTGTTGTGCAAATATTGCCTAAGTGTCTCATGAATGTCGCATAAGTGTCACAGAAGTGTAGCACGTATAGCAAAGACGTTGCGTAATCGTCATACGAATGTCATAAAAGTGCTGCACGACTGTCTTATAAGTGTCGTAAAATGTCGCGCAAGTGTCACAGAGATATTGCACAAGTGTCACAGAGATATCTAACAAGTGTCGTACAAGTCTCGCACAAGTTTCGCGCAAGTGTCACAGAGATGTCGCACAAGTGTCACACAAGTGAAGCAGAGATGTCATACAAATGTCTTACAGGTGTCGCACAAATGTTGCACGAGTGTCACACAAGTGTCGCAAAGATGTCGCGGAATTGTCATACGAATGTCATAAAAGTGTTGCACGACCGTCGAACGTATCGTAAAATGTTGCGCAAGTGTCGCACAAGTGTCAAACAAGTGTCGCAGAGATGTCATACAAATGTCGCACAAGTGTCACAGAGATGTCGCACAAGTGTCATGCACATGTCAAGCAAATGTTGCAAACGTGTAGCACAAATGTCACACATGTGTCGCACAATTGTCGCGCAAGTGTCACAGAGATGTCGTACAAGAGTCGCATAGATGTCGCGCAATTGTCATACGAATGTCATAAAAGTGTTGCACGACTGTCTTACAAGTGTCGTAAAATGTCGCGCAAGTGTCGCACAAATTTTGGAATTCAGTGTGGGTTTCGTCTGTGGAATTCCTCGAGTCTCTCAACAGCTTGACTATCCGCTTCGAGACCCGATACAAAATTTTGTACCTCTTCATAATGTGAATAGTAGTACTCCGCAGCTTTCAACCAGGTCACCCACCGAGCTACAGCGGGTTTTTGTGGTAGTGGAAGGTGAGGAAGAGCTGTTTGAAATTGATTAAACCGTTGCCGAGATCTAGCGAAAATATCTTTCATGTCTGAAATGATGTCATTAGCGTTCCTGCACGTCTTTCTCACTTTTTTTGCAACGTTATGACAATCATGTGCCAAGCATGTAACATGCACCATTTTAGTGTATCTGCCGGACAATAATCTAAATTTTGTTGCTTAAAATTAATTATATTACTCAAATTATTAAAATTTTAGTCAAAAATTTGTTTTTATTATAATTTAATTAATTGCAATTGTTAAATTAAATAATTTTTGTTACAGTTGGGAATTTAGACTATTTAAGAAAATTTTCTGTTCATTGAAAATAACTTACGACTTGTGAGAAACATCGAAAATTTTCCTCGACATAAGTTATAGGAAATAAAATGTTTCACAAAAAATGTCCTATAAAATTCTCCCATAAAGTTCATGGTTGCGTCAAAAAAATATAAAAATGTAAAAATTTATCGTCAATCTAATTTTAACTTCGAATAACTTTTGAAGAAATAAAAATATCGAAAAATTATAAGAAACCTTTTTTGTAGAGCGTCAAATTTACCATAAGAATACGTATTGAGTATTCAAAAGCATTGGTCTTACTACGAGCTACAAAATTCCAAAGCTTAAAAAATAAATTTTCCTATGTTATTTAAACGGTAAATAGATAATTGCGATGCGGCAGCTGTTAATATTAATATTAAGAGCTCAAACTTCCACAGTATTTTTTTTGTCATTTCCAACAATATTTTCGATATAATGAAGAAAGCAAAGAAATATATATATATATATATATATATATATATATATATATATATATATATATATATATATATATATATATATATGTCGGAGATAAAATAATACTTGGGTTTTTCCTGAGACTTGAGAGTCCCGATTATATTGAGTTTGTTTTTTTTTTTAGACAATAAAACTAAGTAAAAATATTTTACAACTCAATCCGTTTAAGATTTTTGTTAGTTTTTATATTTACGTTTATGACGGTAAACTTGGGTCGAAGGAGCACATCTGGGCATCCCACGTAGCCACGATCGAAGGATAGCAATACTTTGGGCATAATGAGTTTTTAAACATAAGGACGTAGTTTGTACGTGTTTGTAAAAATTACCTGAAATATAGTTTTGGTCGACTTGAGGGTTCAAGAATATGGGGGATGGAGAGGCAGTTCTAATTGAGTAAAGGAACAGACAACATTGCTATCCTACCGATCGTGTATTCGTTTTCGATTTAATTTTACCACTGTGCACATTATACAGCAGTAAGTCGAATATTGTTAATTAATTGTTATCCTTTAGTAAACTTATCGCTATAATAATTTGTGTACTTCTATTGTGTAATATTCAATATTGTTGTAATATTTAAGATTTATTGAATACTTTGATATTGTGTGTTTCTCCGATACTTATATAATTGCTTGTAACTTTATTGTTTAGTGTAGACGATATTTGTGAGTAGTAATTACCTGTTGTGTTCGTTAATTTTGTCAAATAAATAAAATGAGTGGTCAAGGCAACAATCCAAACCCGAGTCTTAATAAGACCTCGACTGGTAATTCGACATATATATTAGAGCGTTTCACAAAAAAACAAGAATTTTTTTATTTCTTGGAACCAGGCTCAAAAGTTTCGTTTAAATGCAAAAATAGGCCTTTGAAAATATGAGCCCGTACTATTAATATTTAGGTTGTCCGCATCGCACTTTTTAATTTCCCGTAAGAACAACACAGGAAAAAAAATTATTTTCTTCTGACTTTTGAAACTAATGAACTGTAGATTACATTGCAATGCCCATCAAATACTTTTGTGAAGAATTGAACGCTCTACAAAAAAAGTTTCCTATCATGTTTTAATAAATCCATCTGTTCGAAAGTTATTGGAGCTGGAAGTCATATCTATAGTAAATTTCGAGATCTTTTTACTTTTTCAGCAAAACTATCAGACTTATCAACAAATGTCATAGGACCTTCTTTGTAGACAATTTTACTCCCTACAAAGTAATTTTTTACAAAGTTTATTCAAATTCCGGATTGTTTTCTAGTTATTTTCATTTTAATGCCAAGCTCATAAAAATTAGTCTTCTAATCGATTTTGAGAACTTAATGTTAGAATGAAAATAACTAGAAAACAATGTGGAATTTGAATAAACATTGTGAGAAATATTTTGTAGAAAGTAAAATTGTCTACAAAGAAGGTCCTATGACATTTGTTGATAAGTCTGATAGTTTTGCTGAAAAAGTAAGAAGATCTCGAAATTCACGATTTGACTTCCAGCTCCAATAACTTTCGATCAGAAGGATTAATTAAAAATGATAAGAGACTTTTTTTGTAGAGCGTTTAACTCTATATTTTCAAAGGCCTATTTTGGCATCTAAACGAAACTTTTGAGTCGGGTTCCGAGAAAAAAAAAAATTCTTGTTTTTTTTGAAACGCCCTAATATATATATTCTAATAGCCACTTAAGCTTGGAACTGATAGTAATTTAATAATTAAAATAACCGAACTTTGCTGCCCAAATACGCCGACAATTTGAAAGCAAAAGTTGGAAAAATCAACTTAATGTCATTGTCTGACAGTAACACTTGTAGTAAAATTGAATTCAAGTTACAGACCATTTACTGTCAGCTTAACCGTAACTGACATTGAGGTTGCCTGAATTTATTGGCAATTTGACAGCAAAACTTACAAAGAACAATTTGCGGTCAATTGTTTATAAATTTAAAGGTAAAGTTTTACTATAAAAAAAGTCGGTAATGTTCGTTCATACCGTTTCAGAAGGTACATAAACTTATACAAAAATTATTTACAATTTTATGGTAACGAAATACTTTTCAATTTATCATGTCGAATTAACAATAAATTGATGTACAAATTTGCTTGAAAATTGACGAAAAATCCTTCCTATTTAACTTTTGAAGTGAATTTGCATTCTAATTCGGATAGTAAAATTGTATAGCAAGTTGTATGCGAATTGTCGTCACAAGAGGAAAAGTCCAAAGTTGACAGATATTTGAAGGAAAATTCAAGGAAAGTTTCGAAAACGTGTCTCCTGATTCATTGTAAAGAGATTTAAAATAAGTTTAACGTGTCAAAGCTCTAAATTTGGAACAGATTAGAACTTTAAAGGCCAGTTTTTCAAACCGAGTTTATTTTAATCCAGATTTAAATTAAGATTAGTAGTATATCTATTAGGGTAATTCGTTTGGAACGACTATTTTTTTTTTTCTCTTTCACTCAAAAATATTTTTATAGACATTGAAAAAAAATTCCCGGCAAGTTTCAGCCCTCAATTATAATTTTAAGTACTTTTTATTTCATTTTGAAGTTTTCCCATTTAAAATACATCAAAAAGGATGTTTTTTTCAATTTTCAATGACTCAGCCTGTTTTGTACCGCGATTAGTTTACCGCAGTAATGACAATAATTTGATAAGGAAGATGCGATGAGCGATATTAAATAAAAAGTGCGAGTTTGGTTCAAGAAATGAAAACCAAAAAATAAAATAATCTTAGGCTACTTTATTTAACTGAGCTTGCTGCTCTTTACAAGTTTGGTGAGTTACTGATTACAAACAAGTATGCTTAAAAATAATTGAAGTTTTTTGGAGGCGGAGTTATTTTAGTGGCGAAAAGTGACCAAGGAAAAGCGAGAAAATTATTGGGCAGTTACGGGCAAGAAAGTGGAAAGAGAGATAATGGGTTTTGCCATTGGTAATTAGCTAGGTTTGTAGGTGGGCATTTAACTGGGACCGATGGAGTTTGGGTAGGGAGGTCAGAGGTGAGCAATGTGGATACGTGAGGAAAAGGAAGTTATGATTTATGAGGGGCTTAAGGGATTAGAGCCATAATATTTTGACCGTAATGAGAATATTTTTGGAAAGGAAGAGGATTGTAATACTACAAAAATTAACTGGACAACAGCCATTTTTATGGAGCAGATGTTTAACAATACTTTTAAAATTTTAAATATTGGGATGTTAAAGTCTGGGAAACAGGACAAAGTGCTTGGAAATTCCCAAGTGTACCCTGGCAATATAAAAAATTGGCTTAAAATATATTTACAATCGGTTCCTTAAAATAAGAAATTTTAGAGTAACAAACAAATTGTTCTCGCAGTGTGATATAGGGATTTTATTAATTTTGTAAATAAAATATTTTTTAAAAAATTCGATCAAATGGCTTTTAATTTTAATATTGAATAAGTCAATAATATTTTTATTATTGAATTCATTAATGAAAATACGAAGGATAAAATTTGATAAGCTTCGAAATATTCACTAATTCTAAGTGCCAACCGAACCTTTTTTTGAAATGAGTGGTTCGGTTTGCGCTCGGAATTAGTGAATATTCTCTTATTTTCACTTATTCATGTTTAGAGAGTCCAACTATATTTTCAAGTTGGAGTGGCAAATAATAAATACTCGTTTTAAGTGAATCACCCTAATATCTATACATTTATAACATATAGATATTAGCAATATAAATTTAAACCCAGATTAAAAATAAACGCGGCTGAAAAAATTACCTCTAAGTTGAACATTATTCGAGCGTATGTGATTTTAATAGGGAGATATACAGTGGATTTAACACCTTATATGGACAAATTTATGTGAGGTGAGAACATTTCTGAAACCTAATTCTGAAAATCTATACAAACTCCATTTTTTCCTCCTAATATAAAGCTGTCAAATAAGAGATTTTTTAACTTTTTTAAAATAAGGAAAAATTTAGGAAAATGCGTTTTGAGACATGTTTGAAAAAAATTTTCATCTAGCACAAAATTCATCCACGTTAAAATATAAATCAACCATATTTGTTACAATCTATGGGCGTGTTTGGCGGAACTAAGTCCTAAGTAAACTTAGTACGATTTAGTATAGTGCGGGCTAGTTTTTCAAACCAGGTTAATTTTAATCCAGGTTTCAACTAATATTGCTATTATACTTCTATACATTAATAATATTGATAAACCAACAATAATAATATAAACCCAGCTTGAAAATTAACCCAATTTGAAAAACTGGCCTAAAATCATATCTACGATCTTTTATCTCTACCCTTAATATTACTAAATAATACTTCGATTCCACAAACTACGAAATGGTTAGCAGGCTAAATACAGGGATCGAATTTCCAATTCCGCGTTCCGTATTCCAATTCCGCGTTTCGGATTCCAACACATATAGTATAGTTTAGTGAATACAGTGAACTTTCTCACATATTTAACAATTATTGGTCATTTTACCGATAAGAATTTAAAGCTTTAACCTTATAGCACAAAGTCTCGGGCCCTGCTGATCGGGAACTTATTGGGATATCCCAATGCAAAAATTACCTACTCAACATCACTTTTTCCTGAGTGGGACCTAATTGGGAACTCATTGGGATAGCCCAATGCAAAAATAACTAAGTTTTATTGGTTTTGCCACATCGGGACCCAGTTGGGAACTTGATGGGATATCCCAACGAAAAAATCACATACCCAACATCAGTTTTTTCCTAAGTAGGGCCTAATTGGGAACCCATTGGGATAGCCCAATGCAAAAATTACTTACCCAACATCAGTTTTTCCTGAGTGGGACCTAATTGGGAACTCATTGGGATAGCCCAATGCAAAAATTATTATTATTTTAATAACTTTTATGATTTATATACAATCTGAAATGCTCAAAATTTGTTATTGAAAAATTTTTTTTTTCGAAAATTTAATAATAAAACAAATTTGTTTATTTACACTCGTACACAATATTTATGTTAAAATTGCTTTTTTATTTATCCAAATTGTTTATGAACAATTTCATTTTCTTAAATTTATTAAATTTTTAAATCAAATTATTTTTCACTTCTTCTGAACAGGATATTCTGTTTTGTGCCCCTCCCTCCTCTGTTTTCTATTTTTTCTAGAATAATTTTGATTGACTACTATATTGATTAAATTAATTTTACGTGATTTACTTGAAGTACATTGAGGTTTTAATTTGGTAAACCATCGACCGTAAATTTTTAGGTAGATTTTTTTAAAAATCTAACTATTGCATTTGTCCTCATGGTCGATTTTACAAGGGATTTCGTCATAAACTATCATAATTAGTTGAGTAGAGTTCAAAAATACCACTTGTTGAAAAATTTATATATGTATATATATATATATATACATATATATTTATGTAATAGAACCGACTTTTGAGGACACGATTGCGTCTACAATTCTCATCCGATCTTAATGAAATTTCCTACACTTATTCTATGTGTGATTACCACGGTTAAGTTCGAAGATGGGCTGATTCAGTCGATTAGTTTAGAAGTTATGGCTGTCTGAAATTTCAACGATTTTTCGAAAAAATCAATTTTTAATCACTTTAAAGTCCATATAACTTTAAAACTACAACTCATAGATAATTTCTGCAAAAAGTATTTTAAAGCTTGACTAATAAGCTTTAATTTATAACCTCAAACTTTATATTTTGACCATTTCTTCCAATAATTTCATAACCTTGAAAATTTTAATGGAATCAAAAAATGTTGAAAATATGGTTTTCAGTCCACAGAACTTATGCTTGTTCCATTATAATCCAGTTTTGTCAGTTGTATTTTATTGTGCACAAATTAACCTGTAAATTTCACTGCTATTTTATATTTTAGAAGTATTTCTTTTATTACTTATAATGTATCAAATATACCTCTACTCCCAATGATTATCACTTGTCTTGTCATTACGATTGCGTCTACAGTTCTTATCGGATCTTGATAAAATTTTTTACACTTATTCTATAGGCGATTGACTTGATTAAGTTTGAAGATGGGCTGAATCCCTCGAATAGTTTTGAAATTATGGCTGTTTGAAATTTTCATGATTTTTCGTAAAAATCAGTTTTTAATCAACGCTAAAGCTCATATAACTTCAAAACTAATATGTATACGCAAATTCCGTAAAAAGTATCTAAAAGCTTGACTAATAATCTCGCATTAATGACCTTAAGCTTTATGTTTTGACTATTTCTTCCAATAATTTGATACCCTTGAACTTCTTAATGAAATCAAAAATGTTGAAAATATGGTTTTCATTCCACATAACTTATGAATTTCCTATTATAATACGATTCTGTCACGTGTATTTTATTGTAAACAAAGAACCTGTTAATTTCACAGCTATTTTATATTTTAAATAAAAGTATTACTGTTATTTTAACTGGGCTTGTCATGGTAACAGCGATTACAATTATGATCTCATACTAATTAAATTTTCAATACTTTATTTATGTGAAGGTTAGTTTGGTACATTACCTGTATAATGTTATGTCAAATCAACTATCTGAAGTTCTCTATCAATAATAATCGTTGTCTTTTTTTACCCTCACTCCTAGAAAACGAGTCTAATTTCATATCATGACTATACACTAACAAGATATGTATGTATAAAACTATTTTTTTATATCAATTAATTGAAAAATCTACCTTCCATTTCGGTTGCCGAATGGCCTTTTTTTTTAATTCTTTTCAATTAGAATTTTGTTTAGTGGCTAAAAATTAAACCAAGTACAAAATAATAATATACTTATACAAAGAGTACGTCGATTACTGCATCACGGATTTTTAATTTCTCAAGTTATTCTTTGGTATTATGATAAATATACTATTTACACTCTCGCGATCGTATACGTAGATCAGCGAAATGGATAGCGTCAAAGACTTTGGATCTGAAGGATGCAGGTTCGAGCCCAACAGTCATCGGGATTTTTTCATCATTCAAAATCATGTATAATGCCTCTAAGTAACGCTTCTAATACATTAGATTACATTTCAGATCTAATTAAAATTATTTTATTTTTTTTTTTGAAATTTAATTTTTTTTTTAATAAGGATCGTACGTTTGGGAATACGTTGGTCTTACCCAATTGGGAACCCATAGGGATTGCCCGATCGGGACCCAAGTACGGTTCTGTGTTACATCCCAATGTAGAGTCCCCATTGGGCAACCCAATTGGTTCCCAAGTGGGTGCACCTAAAAATTTCTAGTTGGGTTAACGGCGTCTATGAAGAAAACAGTTCTGAGGATGAAGAATACTCGCCGATGAAGTTGGTGAAAATAAAGACCCTGAAACCTTCGACCAACTAGAATTAAATAACCTTATGCGAGATATAGGGCTATCCAAAGAAGGATCTGAACATTTAGCGGCTGTATTAAAGAAGAAAAATTTATTAGCTAAGGAGTATCAGCTTAGTTTTATCGCGATAGGGAGAAAGAGTTCCGAAAATTTTTCAACAACGATAGCGAAAATACATTGGTTTACTGTTCAGATGTGAAAGGTTTGGTTGATGAATTGAAACCGAACACATACAAAGACGATGAATGGAGGCTTTTTATTGATTTGTCAAAGAGAAGTCTCAAAGCTGTTCTTCTCCATAACGGAAATACGTATGCACCAATTCCAATAGCCCACTCAAACAAACTTGAAGAAACTTAAAAAAATTTACAGATTGTATTAAATAAAATAAAGTATTCGGAGCATCAATGTAAAGTTTGTGGTGATTTGAAAATCGCAACACTTCTAGTAGGTCAACAATCAGGGTTTACAAAATATCCCTGCTTTTTATGTTTGTGGAATAGTCGAGATCGGAAAAATCACTATGTGAAGAAAAAATGGCCAACGAGAGCGAACTTGGATCCTGTTTCTCACAATGTGATACGAACACCGTTAATCGATCCTTCTAGATACCTACTACCACCACTTCATATTTAGCTTGGTCTTATGAAGCAGTTCGTCGAATCTCTGGAAAAAGATGGCAATTGTTTTAGATATTTAGGAGAAAAGTTTCCGGCTATAAGTAATGCCAAAATAAAAGCAGGAATTTTCGATGGGCTTTAAGCTCGGACTATATTTCTAGACGAATACTTTGTTTATGAAATGAACGACATTGAAAAAGCAGCATGGTCAAGTTTTAAAGATGTGTCACAAATTTTTTTGGGAAATAAAAAGAGTGAAAATCACGAAAATTTAGTTGAACAGTTGTTTGACAATTACGATAATATGGGTTGCTTAATGAGTCTTAAATTGCATTTCTTACATTCTTGCCTTCAACATTTTCCTGAAAATCTTGGCAACTATAGTGAAGAGCAAGGTGAAAGATTCCACCAAGACATAAGTGAAACAGAGAGTCGATATAAAAAAAAGTGGAATGTCAATATGATGGCAGATCATTGCTGGACACTGAAGAGAGATGGAGCCGATGAAAACAGAAAGCAAAAAGGAAACCTTTTGCGTAGGTTATTTGAAGACAAAAGGATTCGACACAAGCGAAGAACAGCTTGAAATCAGAATGGTCGTTCCTTATTTTATTTTGGTTTTGAAAAAGATTTTTCGATAGAAATAAATTTAATTAAGTTCAATCAATTCTTTTTATTACCGTACGTGCAATTTTCCGCATTAAAGTAATTTTATTGGGAGCTAACGGGCCAAATAAACTTTCAATTTATATTTATTGACAAATTGTTAAAATTTGAAATTTATAAAGAATTACAAGACTCGAAAGCCATCAAAATCTGAAGAATTCATTTAAATTTATACTCCACGGATCAAATAATAAAACATTTTGTTTTGATTTGAAAAATGATTTTCATAACAACATCAATTTTTAATAGATTTCATAGAAATCTAACTCTTTGTATTTGTCCTCATAATGAAATTTCCGAAAAATTATGCTACCTCTCAACTCAGCTCGACGAGCTGAGTCAGAAAATACGTTTGGTTCAAAAGTTTATATATATATATATATATATATATATATATATATATATATATATATATATATATATATTAGGGTGTGTCACTTTGGAGCAACATTTTTTTTTAAGTGCATGTGGAAAAATTCATAGTTCAATACAAAAAAAAAATTGTCGCGCAAGAAAAAAAATTCTATGTCGATTATAGACCTAGCTCATTGAAAAATTCGATTTTCCCATTAAAATAATACGGAAAAAATTTTTAACTCCCCACTAAGAAAATTGTAAATTTTAAAAAATTCGGGAAGTTACTGTTTTCACCCCGATTTTCGAAAATCGAGTTTTCATTAGATGTCGACGTTTTGAGGTCCTAGGAAGCTATTCTGACTATTTTCTGAATAATGTCCGTGTCCGTGTGTGTGTGTGTGTGTGCGTGCGCGCGCGCGTGTGTGTGTGTGCGTGTGTGTGACGGAATAATTAATTTAAAATCTGTATCTGCTTTTTTCATTGAATAACATCATAATTACTGAACAACATAACTCAAAACTAATATGTTCATCTTTATGTAAGTCATTGGAAGTGACTGCTTATAAATCATCACGTTTGCTCGTACCACGATATACTTACAAGATATAGATACAACGTATCACGTCAATTTATTTTTAAGCTAATTATTGAACATAATTGTGAATAAATATGTACAAAACGCTTATTTATTAATTATTTTAGATTCTAAATTTTTTAATTTTAATATACATCATTAACTTTTTGAGCTTGAAAAGCACATAAAATAAGGAAACCAAAGGTATTTTCGTGCTCGAATGTATTTATGCTAATGTTTTCGAGCTCTTAGAGCTCGGAAGCAGCGGAAAGTTCTGGGGCTGGCCCGCAGGGCCAACCGATGCCCAGATTTTTTTTTTTTTAATAATTTTGGTAAATAATAAAACGTCAATGTTAATTTCTTTTTGCATCACAAGTAGTTTATAAAGACTGTTGTACATATTTCTCATATCGAACAAAGTTTGACTGCAAATTTTTCTTATTGTATACATGTGGATATTAAAAACTGCAAAAGCCGATACTTCTTTTCTCTTAAATAAATTAATTAAAATTTTTTTAGAATATGGTTAAAATGCAGGGTATTCATAGTTTCAAATGAATATGTGCAAACCATAGATCTACTAGGTCCTAGTAATAGTGTGGAATTTACTAGACCTAATTAGAATATCAATTATAAATAGGTCTTGTTAAGAATATTTTGCAAATGGAAGAATAAATGGAAATAAATAAGCTTTTGTAGTATGTTTAGGTTCTGATTATTTATAAAATTTATTATTTTTACGACTATTCAACGACTAATGATGTCATTTATTTCTCCAGCCGACATTTATAAGTTTTTAATAGGATTTATTTTTCTATCCAAATTAAGTACTAAAGAAATTTTTTTCTTTCTTGATGCTAGATTTTCTAGGTTCTCGCAAGATTTTTAAATCTGATTTAGGCTATCATTATTTGAAAGGCTTCAAAGAAGTTTGAAATTATCTTAAATTTTGAACTTGTTTATAATAAAAATTTTTTCAACATTTTTCTTACGTGGGTTATTTTTAACTTTAAGTTAATAATTTTTAATTTTTTTTCAACCGTATTGAAATTATAAAACAGGCATACTTAGTATATTTGAATTATATGTGAAGGCATATTGATTTTTCGTATATTCTTTTCTGCGTAAAATTGTAGGTAAAATAGTTGATTGTGACGTTAAAAACATCAAACACTTTATTGCAAATTCTCAAGGAGGTATCGTACTGCTTTATACATTTTTTTTTATACAAATCACTTTCTTGATTTAACATTGTAGGTTATGTAAAAATAGAAATAAATGAAAAAATATAGAATAATAAAGGAATCAATAAAACAAAGCTGAGCCCTTTGTCTAACTAATAATTGTCGGCTTCTCTGTGTGATGGATACTGCAAACGTAGAATATGTAAAACGTAAAAGTACAGCATGTGTGTTATAGTTTATTTGTTTTGTGACATGGGCTTCTGCGTTTGCAGGTTTTTCACTCGTTAGGAAACGCTGAAAACATTTGCATACTTCAAATAACAGCAAATATATACATAACTAATATTTTGAATACACACGAGAATACATAGCAGATAATTTTGGTTTCTTTGAAGTTCACGTAATTGAGTGATTTTATTCCTTTATGGCTCTAGAATTTCAGTATAGGTTAAAATTTAGTTAGTATTTTTTTCAGTGATCTACTCTCTACTTCCACAATGTAAAATCCTATATTAATTTTTTTTGTATACAAGAGAATATTTAAACACCGAAAATACCGGGATAAGTTTAATTCGTAAGGTTTGTTCAATATCTGAAGCCTTGAAACGAAGCCAATATCACGCTTGAATAACTCTTATTTTTTTTCCCTTTAACTACATAAAATAGTACGAAGAATAGAAGGATGTAAGCATAAAATATAGATCAGACTTAACGTTATATTTTCTCAAAATAAATTCAAAACTATCCTTAAATTTTTTTTTTTTACAAAAAAAGAAAAATTTCATTATTCTTCCTTTTTTTTTAATTTTTATTGTTATCAGCTCTTCAACATCAGACATAATAAATAAAAAATTTCTAAAAGATTAATATCTATGATTTTTAAGTTCATTATATCTTTTTGTAAAAGTACAAATTTTCAATATTATAATATCTGAGTAAAATTATCTAATTTCAAGTTCTTAAAACTTTTTTCTTCATCAATAGCTACTAAGTTTTATTATATATGTGCGAAGTTGGTAAGCTTTTTTATTAATCCCATAACTAAATGATTATTTGAGGTAATTGATTGAGTAAAATGTAAAAAAAAAATCATAGATGACTAGAAATTAATTAAATTTAATAAAAATTTTTCCATGTGATGCCTTAATTTGGAGAAAATAAAAAAAAATCATTTGCATGTTCATTTGAACTAATCAAAGATTTTACTCAATAATAATTAACTGCCGTTATTGAGTGACTAAAATGAAAAGAAACACAGTGAATCACCATACAAACAGTATGGAATGTCAGAGAGAAAAAGATTTTTTGTTGATCGGTCCCACCTGCTGCCCCCGGTTATCTCATTGCCCTTTATACTTTCTCACACCTGAGACTCTTGTGCAAAATACTTTTCATGGATCCGCACCATTACTACTACTACTACTACTACTACTACTACTACTACTACTACTACTACTACTACTACTACTACTACTACTACTCTCGGAGGTTGATGGTGATGATGAGGGTGACTCTCTTCGGTCTTTCGGGATAATGATGGCGACATCATTCTCCGGAAGAGTGAAGGAGTCTACCATCTCATGTCATCATCAGGGTTTGAGTCCAACCGAGCGCGTCCCCGGGTGGCGGATAGGGGAATGGCCCTTACGATTACTCCTAGACGATATCATCTTTGATGATTTTTCGCGTGGAGGAAAGTTTGGGTTAGTGAGTTCCATAGAGGGTTGCTACCGGTTTAACGACTGGTGTGTGACCTGAAAAAGGCTCACCGCGGACCACTCAGGAGAAGCTATACTCCTTAAAAACAGAGACGGGTGTGATGTTTAAAGTGGTGAATTTCTCATTATGATGCAACAACAGAATAATAGTAATTCGTTTACGGGGCAGAGGAGGGATACCTCAGCCGCGGCAGCGTCAGGTGGGTTAGCAGCACCTGCGCGGTCGACTACATCCAGCGACTGCTCGACGCCCTTGGTGGACCACTTGGCCAAGGGTAACCGTACTGTCGACACGACAAGTGAAAGCCAGGTTACAGCTCCTGGAAATTTGATGGCGGTCAATCTCGCGACAAGAGACGCGGCGATTGCCATGGAGGATTCCGGCCTTCAGGAACTAATAGAAGTACTGAAGGAGACCCTTCGGACTATCACAAAGAAGAGGACCGTGGCCACCGAAGTGACAACAGGTGTCAAAGAAGCTTCGCTGATTCTTACGAAGCTTCTGATACATCGAAAGTCCTGGAAGGATGCCCAGAGGAAGATGGCGCTTGCGGAAATTAAGGAGAGGGAGCGGCTCACTAAGGAGTTAAAACTTTCTGAAGAGATGTTAAAAAAGGCATCTCAAGTGAACACGCCTAAAAGAAAGGTAGCTACCAAGAAGAAGGAAGCCCACTTCAGCCCACCAAAAGGGCCGGAAGAAGGTTCCGTTCTCTCTTACTCCGAGGTAACGGCTCGAAGCATCACTTCCCTTGGCACTGATGCCTCGATAGGGAAGCGCCCCTTGTCTTCGCCCGAAGAGGGAGGAAGAGAGAAGAAAAAGAAGAAGGAAAAGGAGATTGAACCTCAAAAGTCAAACGATACTCCATTCATTATCGTGGAAAAGAGGAGGAAAAAGAAAAAGAAACGGAGGAAAGAAGAGGAAGCTGCAGCAACGATGGGCAGTGGATCGACGGGACCAGGACCAGCGAAGGCATCGACAGGACCAGGGACGACACGGACCACAGCATCTAAGGAGGACAAGCAGCGGAAGAGGCGACAACGGGCGGAGGCCGTGCTGATCACACCAGGTGAGTCAAGATCGTCTGGAGAAGTTTTGAGAGCATTGCGATCGAAACTTTCCCCGGAGGATCTTACTACTAGTGTAAGATCAATAAGGACAGCCAGGAAAGGCGGTCTTCTTATTGAGTTCGAGGGATCTGTTAAAGATCGCTCTGCTCTCGATAAGAAGATCACCGAGGCGGCTGGTGGAGTTGTTGCGGTGCGCCATCTCGTCCCAACCACTACAGTGGTTATCGATGGGCTGGACGCTGCAACAACAGTCGACGAGGTGAGGGCGGCCTTGCGTCGGAGCAACAATGAAGGTACAGACGAGCTGAAAATTAACATCACAAAACCCAATAAATGGGGAGCTGTCCGTGCCTTCATTGAGGCAAGATGCGCGGTCGCCGCTGCCTTAGAGGCCTTGGGAAAGGTCAAAGTGGGCTGGTTGGTCTGCCGTATCCGCCGCTGGGAACGGCTTGATCGATGCTTTCGCTGCCATGATCTTGGTCACTCGACCAGATCATGTAAGGCGGAGGTTGATCGGTCGAGTCTTTGCTGGCGTTGCGGCCAGGCGGACCACCAGGCCAAGACCTGCCCCAATCCACCGCGCTGCCACCTCTGTGCGGCAGTAGGAGACGGGCGATCTGTTGATCACATAATCGGTTCGAGGCGATGCACTTCTCAGAAAAATGGCTAAGGTGCTGCAGGCGAATCTACAACGGTGCAGAACATCGCTGGATCTACTTCTAGCACGGAAACAAGACCGCAGAATGGATATTGTTCTGGTTTCAGAGCAATACTATTCAGCGTCTGGACCAAATTGGTTCTGTGACCCCTCGGGCACAGCGGCAGTTTGGATTCCGGACCTAGGGTCTGTTTCCGTGAGAGACAGTGGATCCAGGGATGGTATTGTATGGGTAGTTACGCCAGCGATCACCTTCGTGTCGTGCTATTTCACTCCCAACGAGCCTATCGCTGACTTCCGAAAGAGGGTGAATGAACTCGAAAGAGTTATTCACAATCTTGAGGGAGAAATCGTGATAGGTGGTGATTTCAATGCGAAATCCATCGATTGGGGCATGGAATGGACCGACACGCGCGGTACTGAGCTCTTGGACATGATGGCAAGTCTAGATCTTGTCATTATGAATAAGGGAAACACTACTACTTTCCGTAGGGTGGGCACACGTGGGTCAATTATTGACCTCACCTTTGCTACTCAACGGATAGCTGCGGTGATCTCGGACTGGGCTGTTTTAGAGGAGTTTACGGCTAGCGATCACCAATACATCTCGTATACGGTACATGATCTACGGGGAAACCCTGCGATAGTGTGCCAGCGTTCAATGAAGCGGGTAGGTTGGATGGTTTCGAGGCTGGATGAGAGTGCTTTACAAAAAGCGGTCTCAGACAGCGTTGAGACCTTTCCCCCTATATCTGCTGAGACGCGCGAAGATGTGGAGATGATTGTTGACCGTACGATGAAGGCTGTCGTCTCAGGCTGCGACGCTGCCATGCCTCGACGTTCCGCAAGCTCACGCAGGAAACCGGCTTACTGGTGGACTGATGAGATTGCGCTGCTCAGGGCTGAGTGTTTGCGTCTTCGGAGGCAAGCACTCAGGACGCGAAAGCGTGATACTGGGCAGCAGAAGAACGAAGAGTACAAGGCGGCGAAGAAGCGACTGGTTATGGCGATCAAGGAGAGCAAAGGGCGATGCTGGAAGGCGGTCTGCGAAGAAGTAGATAATGATCTATGGGGCCTTGGCTACCAGATTGTTACTCGAAAATTCGAGGGTCGCAGTCCAGTATCTCCTATGGAACCGAATGCGATGCAGGAGATTGTTAATGTCCTGTTTCCGGAGCGCGAAGATCGGGACAGTCCTGTTTGGACTATACCCGATGACGAGTGCCCACCTTTCTCAGCAGCTGAACTGCGGCTGGTTGTAAGAAATCTCAAAGGAGGAAAGGCCCCGGGCCCCGACGGTATCCCCGTCGAGGTTTATAAGGCCCTCCTCCCTCAGCACGAACAACTGCTTTTGAGTACTTACAACTGCTGCATTTCGGTTGGAGTTTTTCCTGCACGATGGAAGCTGCAAAGGTTAGTCCTGTTAGACAAAGGAAAGGGTCCGCCCTATACTCCTTCGTCCTACAGGCCACTTTGCATGCTGGACGTAGCTGGAAAAATTCTCGAATCGTTAATTCGAAATCGGCTGAGAATTGAAGTTGCGAATGCCGGTGGTCTAGCGGAAAACCAACATGGTTTTCGGCCTGGTCGCAGCACAATCGGTGCTATTTCGGAAGCGCTTTCATTTGCTAGAAGAGCTTGGACGGGAAATCATCGATCCCGTCCAGTATGCATTATGATGACTTTTGATGTCAAAAATGCATTCAATTCGGCACGATGGCCGGATATAATGAAAGCGCTTCGGAAATTAGGTCTGTCCGAGTATCTCATTCGGATCATTGACGATTACTTACGTGATCGTTTTTTGATCTATGAGACTACCTTTGGCGAGATGATGAAGAAGCTGAGTGGAGGAGCGGCTCAGGGTTCTGTCTTAGGACCAGAACTCTGGATCATCCTTTATGACGCACTTCTACGTCTAGACCTACCGAGTGAGGTGATACTGGAGGGGTTTGCTGACGATGTGGCGGCACTAATCCTTGCGCGTTCTTACGAGAGTGCGCAAGGATTAGCAAGCCTGGTCGCGACCAAAGTGGACGCTTGGCTAAATGACCATGGTATGGCATTAGCGAAAGCGAAAACTGAGGTTATAGTACTCACAGCCCAGAGGTGGTTTCCGAGTCCTTTCCGTGCTCTCGTCGTGGATCAACACGTCGAGAGTGGGAGTTCTTTGAAATACCTTGGGGTGACGATCGATACGAAACTCACGTTTCGCGATCAGATTGTCAGTGCGGCTAAAAAAGCGACAACGTTGGTAGCGAGTCTTTCTCGGTTGATGCCTAACGTCGGAGGACCGAGGAGCAGCCGTAGACGAGTTCTCATGAGCGTCTCAAACTCGATAATGCTCTACGGAGCAGAAATCTGGTGTGAGTCACTCAAAGTAGAAAGTTATCGTCGACGACTGGCATCCGTTCAACGAAGAGGTGCGCTGAGGGTAGCTTGTGCTTACCGTACGGTTTCGGAAGCAGCCGTGATGGTCATCGCGGGTGTGATTCCAATCGACCTTTTGGGGTTCGAGAGGAAGCGCATCTGGGATGCCCGTCGGGCTGGGGAAGAACCGTTGGAAAAAGTTAAGGTTCGAGAACGCGAGGAGACCCTGGAACTCTGGCAAGAGCGATGGGAATCTGCAGAAACGGGACGTTGGACATACAGGCTCATTAAACGAGTCCGTGATTGGATTACACGGAGAGAAGGAGAGGTAGATTACTATCTTTCCCAATTTCTGTCCGGTCATGGCCAGTTTAATGAGTATTTGTATCGCATGGGGATCCGAACCGATCCTTATTGCCAATACTGTCCGCAAGTTGTCGACTCTGCCGAGCACACTTTCTTTTTCTGTCAGCGTTGGTCTGAAATACGGCTGCGCTTTCAGGAGGAGAAAGAAGTGCCAAATGCCGCTGACCTGGTGATACCTTGGATGTTTGCGACGGCAGACAATTTTAAGACCATGACGACTTACGCCCGAGAAGTGCTGAAAGAAAAAAAGAGAGAGGAAATTGTATAGAATTGATCAAGAGTGAGAGCGACGGAGAGAAGAAGAGGAGGACTAGTACTGCGAAGTAATGCTTGCGCGGTCCCGCAGTACTAGGTCCGAAGAAGGAAGGGAGTGAGGTTTTTAGCCGGTAGGGCCCCCAGGGATACAGTTATCTTAATGATACATCCTTGGGGGAAGAGCCCGGCACACGGAGGGCAATATGCATATGAAGAGCAGTTTATGCTTTTCATATGGGCATTGCCTTCTACGGTGCGTTATAGCATTTTTCCCTCACCCTCTTCCAAAAAAAAAAAAAAAAAAAAAAAAAAAAAAAAAAAAAAACTACTACTACTACTACTACTATTACTTCTTTTATTACATACGAGAACAAGTTGTCTATATGCGTTCCATCAACATCTCGTATGTCTGAAATGATCAAAGCAGTGATATTCAAATTCAAGTCACGCGTTCACGTTGCTTTGCGTCAAATATCTTTCGACTCAAATTTTTGAGCATCCTACACTACTTCTAGTACATATAGATCTCTTTACCTCCTTACTTTTTTTGCTCATCTTCCGTCATACCATTTTATCCACCTTCATACGTACGTTGAATTCGTTTCGGAAAGTCAATTTGATTTTGTGATATGAAAAATGTTATGTATGTACATATATATACGAAATTCTTAAATTCTATCACTTCTCTTACTTGCTATTTTTTTTATCTATAAATTTAATTTATTATCACTTACATTCAATGCTACTTAATAAAAATCCTTTATAATTTCATGATAATAGTAATAAATTATAAATATCTTTTTGTGTGAAGAGAAACCAGTCTATTCAAATAAAAATAGAAAAAAAATCTTAAGCAAAAGAATTCTATTGATAAAAATTGATAATGTCTTTTTGGTCTTAAGGTCAAATAAAATTAATTAGTCATTAAAAAAAAAAAAATTCGTAAAAATAAATCGTAGAAATCTCAAATTACTTTGAAGTGAGTCTCAGAGTAATAAATTAAAACTGAAACTTCAAAAAAAAGTATTACGCCTTTTTGTTCGGTTCTCCCTTATGCTCGGGAAAAAATAGTTTAGATCTAACAAGATTGACTTAGATCTGCATAGATCCCTGGAAATTTATTAGATCTAGTTAGATTTAGAACTTTGTTGAATTTTTTTTTATTTTCGAAGGTTTTGAAATTGTCCATATATTCAAAACCTATATTCAATATGTGATACTTTGGCCTTTGTACTTTGGACTTCATGAACCTACATAGATCTCATAATAAGGATATTATTCATATGTAGGTCTAAATATAATGCGAGATTTAAGACTTGGTAGATAGTATTTGTTTTTTCCGGAGTATTTTATCGGAAATATGCATCTTATGTAATGTATCTTTAAAAATTCAATTTTATCGGAAGCGTTGACTTTATAAGTGATATGTCGACAATAGATGTTTTTACTCTGAATTTCAGCACTGCAATATCTAGATTTAAATAACAGGAAATATAAGTAAAAGGGGATAGACCCTCTCTAGAAGACGAAGATTAGCTTGACGCATGGCCACCGAGATTGTGTGCAACAAGGATAGGATGGACGGAGAGAGAATTCCTTGAAGCCTTAATCTACCGCATGTTATATACATACAGACTTACCTATTTTTTCTTAAGCATGTATACACCCTTATTTTATAAACTTATATAACTATATACCACTCCCTTTTGGAAAACTGTTTATCAAGTTTATCAATTCTCATACAATACTCGTAAAAAAAGAAATAATGAGGAATTTTTATTTTCTCATACATAAAGATTTAAATCTCAACACTGTTTTTGCGCACAGCTACATTTTGTTGTAATACTTTTTAACTATACATCCTTTAGTGATCAATTTTTTCTGCCAATGGAATAAAAAGTACGTTACGCAATTTATCAAAGTTTTAATATTTAAATTCGACCAACAAAATTCATTAAAAACAAAAATTAATCAAAACTGACATTGTTTGTTATCAAATTACACAGTGAATAATTAACAGCAGCAAGTATCATCTAAAAATTACCACGACATAACCTCAAAAATTGAGGCAAAACTTAGGTAATATGTGGTCAATCTGCTCACCAGTTATTGGAGCTTAAAGTCAAATGTATAGTATATTTCGAGATCTTTTTATTTATCCAACAAAACTATCAGACTTGTCACAAAGTAACTTGAAATATTTTTTAACTTCCCGCTAAGAAAATTGCAAATTTTCAAAAATTCGGGAAGTTATTGGTTTCAGTCCGATTTTCGAAAATCGAATTTCTAAGAGATCTTGACGTTTTGAGGTTCTAGGAAGCTATCCTGACTAATTTCACGATGATGTCCGAGTGTATGTATGTATGTATCTACGTACGTACGTATGTAAATATACTGTAACTTTTGAACGGATGCACCGATTTTGATCGTCAAGATGCCATTCGACGTGGCTTGTTAATTACTAGAAGCACTGAAAATTTGAGCTTAATCGGTAGTTTACGTTCGGAGATATTTTAAAATTAAAATTTTTTCAAAAATGTTTTTTTTGAATAACTTTTAATTCGCTCGATAGATTGATTCCAAAATCTAATCAGCTCTAAAACTTTATAAGTCGCGTCGAATGCTACGTCAACCATCGAAATCGGTCTAGACGTTCAAGAGAAACCGTTGGTGAAAGAATTAAAAAAAAATTGTTTTTTTGGTTTTTTCGAAATTTCTCAAGAACAACTGGATAAATTAATTTCAAAATTTGATCAGCTCTAGAATTGAATACATCGCGTCGATTGCCACCTCAACCGTCTCAATCGGTAAATTCGTTCGAGAGATATCGCTGTAGAAAAAATGGTAAAAAACGTTATTTTTCGAAAACAAAGGCATACAAAAGTATTTTCGAGCTCGAAGAGCTCGAAAATATATCCACAACAATTTTTCGAGCTCAAAGAACTCGAAAACAGCGGGAAGTTTTGGGGCTGGCCCGCAGGGTCAACTGACAGACCGATTTCTTTTAGATAATTTTATTACCTACAAATTATTTCAAATAAAGTTTTTTTGAATTCGGCACCGTTTTCTAGTTATTTTGATTTCAATGTCAAGCTCATGAAATCGATCAGAACTATACTGTTTTTAAGAGCTTGACATTAGAATGGAAATAATTAGAAAGTTATACAAAACTTGAAAAAACTTTGTCAGAAATAATTTGTAAGGATTAAAATTGTCTAGAAAAATAATCTTATAACATTTTGTGATAAATTTGATAGTTTCGCTGAAAAAATAAAAAGATCTCGAAATTTATCATCAATTTGGCTTCAAGCTCCAATAACTAAAATAACTGTTGAGCAGATGGATTTATCAAAAAATGATAAGAAACTTTTTTTGTCAAGCGTTCAATTTCCTACAAAATATATCCTGAGCTTATTTATACAATAAATCATTGCCAAGGTATAAAATTTCAAACTTGAGAATTTTTTTTTCTATGCTATTCAAATGGGAAATCAAAAATCACAAAGAGGCACTTCTTCTTGAACGATATTTTCACTGTAACTAAAGAAAAAAAAATTAGTTCTTTTTTTTGGCCTACTCTAATATATATATATATATATATATATATATATATATATATATATATATATATATATATATATATATATATATATATATACAAGGATACTAATAGTCGCACTAACACTGACACAATACTAGTTTAAAATAGTGAAGGAGTAGAGCACGGTAAGGGATCGTCAGAGAACGCTCGTAATACTACGACCGCAGGAACGTGCCTCCGTATCTCAATTAAATATCTCACTGAACATATATCTGCATTCCGGTAGGAGGGTTATGGTAGTTATACATCAGAATATATATATATATATATATATATATATATATATATATATATATATATACATATATATAGATCACCGTGGTGTGGGATTGTGTACAGGCTTACTTCTTGAATCAGTCACCCTCATCTTCACGCACTATATCGTTGTTCATTAACCACCCCACTCTTATATTCACCTATCAGACTCTTTACTTACTTTATACTCTCTCCTGCACTCTTTCGCTCCTTTTTTTCGTTTATTGTCATCGTCATCGTCATAATCATAATCATCAGGATGACTAGGTACTCAAAAATTGCGTGCGTGATCACACAACCCAACATGGTGAAGTAATGCTGTGTGTATAGAAGAATACGAACTGGAGGATGAAAAAACAGGGAGCAAAGTGCGAAACAGTACTTCTCTTCAACTGCTACTGCTCGCAGACTGGTCTGCTGTTTTGCCAGTGGTATTGCCCCAGTGTAGTACTGCATATACCTTTCAATGTTTCCAGTTTAGATGTAAAGACTCAAGTTCTACAGAAGGGCCTTAGTCTCCTCATTTGCATTAAACCTACCAGCTAAAACCGTGTGTGCTACTACTATATACCTATGAAAGTGCAACAACGACACAGCCTCGAGCTAACGCTACTACTGTTTATAGTGTATCTAATTATATATAGATATATACATTTGTATATATATATATATATATATATATATATATATATATATATGTATATAGATAGATGTACAGATGTATGTACGTAAATGCATTTGGTGCGGTATGGTATGGGTTGAGAATCAACGGCATGTTTGGGTAGACGTTGACGGAGATTGCCCTAGTCATTGTCTATACTCATGAAAGATGATTACGCCAGACTAACGTTCGCATATCCCGTCCGCTAGGTGATTAATATCGACCTTCTGACACTTTGGATGCAATTCCCGATGAGGATGAATCTTTCGTTTGTATACGTAGGATTTTCGGGATAATCGTACTACTCTGGATTGGTAATCGTCGTTATACTAAAGTATATATGTTGCTGCATATCTTTTGAAACTTTCACTTATTTATTGCATGTTAATTAAAAATTGCCTTGAAAAATTATTTATTCTTCATTACTTATATACACTATGAAAGTACTATAAGAAATTAAAATCAAATTATTGACAGTTTATTTTATAATTTTCTGAAAATAAATCCCAATTGTCACGATATTTAAATATCGCTGCAGTCTCACATCAGGTCGGTGAGCAACAGGTGGCAGCACACGCTGCTCACACGTCTCTCCATACATTATTATTATGATTGTTTGGCTTATGTGTATAATTTTTGTTTTAATTATTATGTTATTTTATTAAAATGTTTCCTAACGTATAAATTGTATAGTAATCAGGAAAATTCACTGAGTAATACACGCGCATAATCATATTTTTAGGATGCTGGGGAAATAATCATGCATTTACTTCATATGCCTGTATTCATTGTGGTTGGTCGGCGCATGCGCGTCGACACAACAGTTGTCATCGACAAATTTATTATATTATAAATTAATTTAGAGTTGTTATGCATAAATCATTGATTGATTTTGCATTTTATAGTAATTTTAATTAATAATGCGAGAAGCAAGTGGGCATTTAACGTCGGGAATTGGCAGAGTTACACAGTTGACAACATGTAATTTGTCGTTGGTGATGGCTGCTTTTTGTTAAGGGAATGATACTCTGGATTTGGAGGATGGTGAAGACCACGATGGCGACGATACACTTCCACTATCGGAGTTGACCTGGTTGATGGACCAACCTCCATCTAAACTTAAGATGTTGCTAGCCAGTTTTGGCTTGTTCACATTCGGGTCACCACACATCCTCAGAAATCGGTTGAACAGATATCACCAGCGGGCACTTGGGGCTCTGAACGTGAGATGGAGACCATCACTGAATGAGATTCCAGCAGATTCCAATACCATTCCAGAATATATGGATGTGACATCCTTACGCGAGTATTTGCGCAGTCGCTGGTTAAATCCGCAGAGTTCAGATAAGGTTATTCGTGACCGCGTGAAGCGATTGATGGATCGAGACGGTGGCAAAGAAGCCCTGTGGGACCCATTGGTAGACGAGGTGGTCCGTGGATCAGTGGTGGGCCGAGAACGGATTGAAGTGGCCGTTCTGGACCGTTTACGACCAGCGGGAAGCCATACTGGGCCGTGGGTTGACGTATCAACGTCACCAGGGGAGATCACATGGCCAGGGTGACGATTCTGACTCCAGTGGAAGTCAGTCATGGTCATCAAATGATTCATATGCCAGTCAGAGGGCGGAGCGTCGGTCGAGATCGAGATTGCGAGGCCATGATCGTGATTACGGGGCGATTTCATGGAATTGGAAGGTGTCATTTGCTGGCGATGTCTCAATGACTGGAGATGAGTTTCTGCGGCGGTTGTCGGTACTTATGCGCAGTGCTGGAATCGCCATGAGGATCGGCTGGCTGTGCTACCGAAGGTATTTACTGGCGTGACTGCAACATGGTGTTTAGCCAATTTTGAACGGTGGACCCGATGGGAGCAATTCAAAGAAGAATTTCGCTGGGGGAAGACGCCAGCGGGAAATTAAGGCTGATATTAGGGCACGCAACCAAGGTGACAAGGAATCAGCCAGAAATTACTTGATTTGTCTCCAAAATTTGTACTCGAGACTGAGGCATCCACCAGAGGAGTCTCGACAAGTTCGTCGTGCTTGCCAAGGACTGCGTCCAGAGTTCCGGGACCATTGTCCGGCTGGCAAGTTCGATACCTACCAGTCGTTGTTGTACGAAGCGACTCGTCTAGAAGAGAAATGGCGAGCTGCTAAGACTCGACGTACCCCACTACCACGGGAAGAAGCATTTGTAAAAGAATGCTCGTATGCATATGGTCCCAAACAACCCCGTGACTATAAAGGGTTACTTCACGTGGTAAATTTTCATGAATCAGGGAATTCTGAGCGTCCTCAGTCACCAGTGGAGAAGACAAACCCTGCAAAGGCGAAGAAACGCGAGAAACGGGCGTCGGAGTAAGAATTGGCGCCAGTAGGAATCTCGGCCAGAGCTGATGTCCAGGCTGGATCAAAGACACAGACGGTGGGACAGAATCCACCTCAAGCACCACCGGTGGTACCAGTCAGTGACAGTCCACCTGAAACGTCGGGAACACGAGGCAACGGAAGGTTGAACCCGCGTGCGCCACTATCCCGGTGACCACGCTTCTTCTTCAACTGTGGTTCACTCCAGCCCCTTAGCTACGATTGTCGTGAACCTCATCGTGATGTTTGTCCTCGATGTGGCACAGTGGGCAAGACTGCTGTAACTTGCCAGTGTCCACCGAGATCTATTCAGCCAACAAACGCCAATGCGGGCCGTCAGTAGAGGGTGACGGTTCCCAAAGCGTGGTAATCCCTCAACCTGTCGAGCATCCGCAACAAATTCGTGTCCAGGTCGAGGTTCACTCCATCAGTCATCAATCCAGTGCTGGGATAGCTCATGAATTGGATGCTACAATAGATGTGCTGACTGACAATTTGCTTGCATTACAACCGCGACGTGATTAGGCTGGATCCCGAATCTCCAATGGGTTTTGGCGATTTAAAACTTGGCATGCTCGACCAATGGTCATCATAAGTACTGCGGGAAGGTCTCGCATCGCCATTATTGACACGGGTGCTAAGACCACAGCTTTTGGATCATTTGCCAAGGAACTTATGGACACAGGGTGTCCATATATGATCGAAGACACTCCTAACAGGTTTGGGATGGCCAATCATACCACCGATGAGAGTGGAGGTGTGATTGGACCGGTATTTACATTGGATAATGTTGAAGAGGTGACATTTCCAATACATTACATACCGCGACTGGGGTCGCTGAATCTGATTGGGATGAATTATATCGACCATTTCCAAATGCAATTGGATCTACAACGTAACTTGTGGCGGATAAGCGATGGAGAATGGCATGTGTTGGCTCGGGAAACGCTCCTTGGTACTCGGAAGACATTTTGTGCTCTGCAAGAGTTGATTGATGGTGAAACAAAACAGTTGCAGCAATTCATTAAACATTAGAAGAGTTTGATGGCCCCGGGATTGGGTCTGACTCATTTGGTCGAGCATGATATTAAGCTAAAAGAGCATAAACCAGTGAAACAACGGGTGTACCGACGATCGCCAATGGTGCTAGAAGCCATGCAAGAAATTGTTGATCAAATGGTCATTGATGATATAATTGAACCAGCGGCGTCGTCAGAGTGGTTGAGTTAACCGGTGATGGTAAAACGACCCAGTGGAAAATATCGAATGTGCGTGGATTTCAGAGATGTTAATGCAGTGACAGAACGTGACACCTATCGTTCACCTCCGATACATGAAGTATTGGATAGCTGTGTTGAAGCCCATTACATTTCAACAATCGATATGAATTCTGCGTACTATCAGATCCTGTTGACTGAACAATGTCGGCCATTCACAGCATTTTGGGTACCTGGTAGAGGCCTCTATCAGTACAGGAGGATGCCAATGGGCTTATGCAATGCACCGGCGACCTTCCAGCGGGGAATCGATCGTATAATCACTCCAGATTTAAAACCATACGCTTCAGCGTATCTGGATAACATCATCGTGATCACGCCGAAGTTCCAAAAGCATCTCGAGATATTGGCAGAAGTCCTTAGGCGGATACGAGATGCAGGGTTTACTCTGAACTTCGAGAAGAGTAAATTCCGTCAATCTCAAGCTCGATTTTTGGGTTTCTTGTTAGACAAGGACGGGTTAAGGCCAGATCCGGAGAAAATTGAGCCCATTGCGAACTATCCGACGCCAAAGACTGTGAGGCAAGTGCGAAGGTTCAATGGAATGAACAACTGGTATCATCGGCACCTCAAGAATGTCGCCTGCGTAGCTGGACCCCTATTCAGGCTAACACGCAAAAATACCCGATGGAGGTGGACTGAAGTCGAGGAAGCTTCATTCCAGGCATTGAAACAGGCCCTGGTGGAGGCACCAGTTTTGAGTACGCCGGACTGACTACTCGCTACCATTTGTGTTGTACACAGATGCCAATCGAAATTGGGTGCCATGCTGGTTCAACGTGAGGACGACGAAGAACGATTAATTGCCTGTGCCAGCAAATCGTTAACTCCAGCGGAAGCTAACTATAGCACCACGGAAAAGGAGTGCCTTGCTGTGGTGTGGGCAGTGAGGAAATTTCGTCCGTACTTAGAGGGGTATGCTTTCACGGTGGTGACAGATCATTCCAGTCTCCGTTGGTTGATGAATACCTGGGACCCCACAGGAAAATTGGCCAGATGGGCCTTGGAATTGTCTGAATATGACATGCGCATTGAGTATCGCCGTAGGTCAGAGAATGAGGCCCCAGACGCACTATCTCAGCGATTTGAGGGAGATGAAGACACGGGTAACGACCTCAACGTCCTGGATGAGGACGTAGATGATGATTGGTACACGGAAAAGTGTCAGCTGCTGGAATCAGATCCGAATGCGATAGTCGGCTATCGATTCGAAAATGGACGACTGTACAAACAAGTGTCTGCGCCAATGGAGAGTCTAATTGCCGATGGTAATGAACGCTAGAAGCTGGTAGTACCACCTAAAGATAAATGGTAGGTATTACAACAGGCCCATGACCATCCTCAATCAGGCCACTTGGGAATTCGTAAAACCCGGGATCGTATCAAGGCACGATACTATTGGCCGGGAATGTCCAAGGATGTTCAGCAGTATTTGACGGAGTGTGAAACCTGCATTGAAGCTCAGCCGGTCCAACAGAAGCCTATGGGTTTGATGGAAACCCGAGCATCAATGGAACCATGGGAAGTGGTGGCCGCAGACACCATGTTTTTCACTCGTTCAAAGTCGGGATTTGCGTATCTAATAATCTTTGAAGATTCGTATACCCGATGGATTGAGTGCGTTCCAGTACGGGCAGCCAATGGGAAAACAGTGGCTAATGGTCTCAGACAAGCAATTCTGAACCGGTGGGGGACTCCAAAGGTGTTTTGGACCGATAACGGTCGGGAATACATCAATAAAGATGTGCAAGCTGTTATCGAAGAGTGTGGTATACAGCATATGACCACACCGCCATATCATGCACAAGCCAACCCAGTGGAACGCGTCAATCGTAATATCAAGACCATAATAATGAGCTATCTGGAAGACGACCATCGGGAGTGGGACAAATACATACACGAGTTTCAATTTGCCTACAACACATCCAAGCACGAAAGCCTGGGAGTGAGCCCAGCGTTTCTCAACTTTGGTTGAGACCCGTGTCCAATGAGATGTTATGGGTAGGATAATAAAGCAATTCAACTCGAGGCTGATGTGGATCGGTCATCTTGGATAGAACGTATGGATCGGATGGTGGAGCTAAGGGACGTGGTCAACCTGAACGTTCGTCGGGCTTCAGAACGCTACGCCATGTATTATAATAAAACTCGTCGAGTGGGGGTTTTTGAAGTTGGGGATCATGTATATTGGCCAAACAAGGTTTTGTCCAAGAAAAGTGACCAAGTGAATGGTAAGTTAGCTCCAAGGTTTGTCGGTCCATTGGTAGTTGATAAGGTGATCACACCAGTGATCGTGGAGCTGAAAACTCTTGATGGGAAGTTCATGGGTCGCAGTCATATCAAATTTATGAAATTGTTCAAGCGTGCTGAGAATGTGGCTCAAGCGATCGAGGGTACAATCGCTTTTGCGTCTATGAATTCTGAGTTGTTGGTAGCATGACGTCTCTCCAAGGGTTTAGTTCAGTCGAGTTATCTATTATATCAGTTATTGTCGCTTCTCCTACTGCTATTGCTACTCTCTGCTATTTACTACTATCGCTTATGGGGTAATTTTGTTCGGAAGAGCCGGTGTGGGTAATGAAAATGGGTTTTATTTCAGCAATGGCAGTCCCCCGTGTATCCATCCAGGGGAATCGTACTACATTGGGAACCGCCGAATGGAACGCGGAGGTTGAGCCGATTTTCCTCCAGCAGGTGGCATCATGGAAGCGTCAATGCGCTAACCGAGTCGCACCCGCTGGCTGTGCGCGCTGCCACTCTCGAGCGCACTCCGCTCGCAGTTGCACAAATCCACCAGCGGAGTTGAAACCTTTCTGTGACGAATGCGTGTGGTTTTTCGACACAGATAGGTGCTATGGTCCCCATAGGCGGGCTCGATTGGCCGTGAGAGACATGTGCATGATATGCTGCTGCGAGAGGATGGTGGAACGACGTTGCCGTAAATGTCACCGAACGGTAACGGAGCAGTTGTGGGAGTTACCACGTTTACCCAAGTTTACTTGGGACCCAGTGGTGATCTGTAGATACCGTCTCGACGAGTGGGACGCTCGGGCTCAGGAACTCTCCAGAGAGCTACAAGCAATGGCAGGACCGGCGTAGGCTTTACCTCTGATGGGCTAAGGAGCGGAGCACCATTAAATATTCAGTTTATTTATTTATTTATGGTTTTTTTTTCTTGTCGCTAAGTAGCCGGTTTCTATTGTTTATTTGATATTATTTCAATACGCCGTTAGGCATATCTGGTTGTCACGTTCCGTTGGTTGTAAAATATTTTGATTTGTGTTAATTTTACACCTTTGATAAAGTGACGGCCCATTTTCATAATCACGCATCATTTTCACTTGTAACTACCTTTTCCTAGTCCCCACATTTAGCAAGAAGGAGAAGGTAAGTGAGATGTTACATTTGAGTTAACATACACGCCAATAGATGTAGAGACTGCTGTTGTCTCGGCCAAAGGTCTTGCAGAGGGCTAAAACCGGCCTGGAGGGGGGGGGAGGTGTCACGATATTTAAATATCGCTGCAGTCTCACATCAGGTCGGTCAGCAACTGATGGCAGCACACTCTGCTCACACGTCTCTCCATACATTATTATTATGATTGTTTGGCTTATATGTATAATTTTTGTTTTAATTATTACGTTATTTTACTAAGATGTTTCCTTAGGTATAAATTGTATAGTAATCAGGAAAATTCACTGAGTAATACACGCGCATAATCATATTTTTAGGATGCTGGGGAAATAATCATGCATTTACTTTAAATGCCTGTATTTATTGTGGTTGGTCGGCGCATGCGCGTCGACGCAACAGTTGTCATCGACACATTTATTATATTATAAATTAATTTAGAGTTGTTATGCATAAATCATTGATTGATTTTGCATTTTATAGTAATTTTAATTAATAATGCGAGAAGCAAATGGGCATTTAACGTCGGGAATTGGCAGAGTTACACAGTTGATATCATGTAATTTGTCGTTGGTAGTAGTCAAAAATTAACATGTGACGGAGACAGTTCTCCATTGGTTGAAGTGAGATGCCTATATAAAATGGCGCGGGCCGAGGTGCCGGCATGAGATTCACGTGCTGCCGTGGTCAGACGTGGGTAAACTTTTGTACGAGCAGGGTGTGTGCTTGTTGTGCCCAGATATTAACTTTTCTCCATGGAGGTACAACAAAGAGTTTAGCGACTCAAATAGCGAAGCAAACAAAAATGGCAATTCTTCCTCTTGAAAAATTATCCGCACCAATGGGCCGGCGTTCGGATTGTGCGGGATCGGCCCTCAAGGGGGAGGAGGGTCATGGCAATAATACGCCTCAAGAGACCACGACGACAGCAGCATCTTCAACGACGACCATCACCACGCTCGTTCGAAGGAGTGCCAGAGTGGCAAACCGTGTTGTTACTGCTAATTTGATCGCTAAGCCCCCTGGTACCCCCGTTAATCGTCGGCACGAGAATCGGGTTACGCGGACGCGCGCGGGTAAAATCACGCGACCAATTGAATTAGAAAACGCGAAACGGGACACACTTAAAACAGATTCCTTAACATTAGACGGTACAAATTGTTCGCGGGGCACAAGCCGACGTTTGTGTCCGGGGTCGAGTAACTTTGCCCACGGTGGGCCCGTAACAGAAGGTAAAAGAGTAGAAGAAGGGCTCGGCGCGAAACGAAATTTCACCCCCCCCCCCCCCAAAATCCGACAATAAGAGAAGGAGGAGGAGAAAGAGGTTTTGACGCGGATGGTCTTCGAGTCTTGCAGGTGAACTTGCGAAACGATAAGGCGGGAACACTGGAGACAAGTGCCTTGTGGGAGGAGGAACGTATTGATGTCCTCCTTCTGCAAGAGCCATACGCAGCAGCAATTTACAAATGTTTCACAATACCTGGTTTTGGCGGCAATATAAAAGTTGCTGCCACAACTGGAGAGAGGCCATTTGCGGCCATTTGCTTAATGAATCCAAAATACCAAATGATTCAAATTGCTCAACTAAGTACTTCGCACTGCGTATGCGCTCACATCGTGGGTCCAGGCACTTCTTTCTACGTGGTATCGTCATACTTCCAGTGTCGCGACAACATAGAAACTCACATCACGCAACTAGAAAAGGTAGCTCAGGCACTAAGGGGAAAAAGGGTATTATTTGGGATGGACGCGAACGCCAGATCTATTAGATGGGGCCCAGAAACAAATGAAAAGGGAGAGAAACTAGAGGATTTTATTGACGATTATGGGTTGGAGATTTTAAACATTAAAAGGGAGGGACCAACTTACTCATCAACCACAGGGGAATCATACATAAACGTTACCCTAGCTACCCCAAAACTTGCACGGTACGTACAAAACTGGTCCATCAAACGCGAGTGGGTGCAAAGTACTGACCATTATGCGATCGAAATCAGCCTAGAAATTCCAAGAGAACGGGAGGGTCTCGACGGGGCGGATCCCAAGCGGTTCAACCTTGCGTTGGCTGACTGGGAAAAGTTCCACGAGAAACTACCGGAACTCGCAAGAGAGAATCTTGACGGCCTAGCGCTGGAAACGATCGAGGACGTGGAAAAGTATGCCGATGCACTCACTACAACCATAATAGAATCATGTAAATTTGCTATCCCAAAGAAGAAACTGCACAAGAAGTCATACCCGTGGTGGACCAGGGATCTAACAAGGGAAAAGAGAGAAGTGTATAAAGCCAGAAGGAGATACCAGAGAGAGGAGGAGAAATACAGGAAGACAGAACTTAAATGGACATACTTGACGCTTTGCAAGACATACTCAAAACACGTTAAAAGACAGATAGAAAACAGCTGGCGAGAGTTTGTCACGTCGAACGGTAACAAGGAGCACTGGGGAATCGTTTACAAGCTCCAGGCAGATAAACACCGAGTTAACAGAGTGATCACCACACTTCGGCGTGACGGACGATCCACAGAAAGTTTCAAGGACACAGCTAGCTGCTTTCTCAACACACACATTGTTGACGACAAACCAGAGGAAGAAACGGAGGAGCAGAAAGCAACCCGAGTAAATTCACAAACACCACCAGACACCGCGGACGCCGACTTATTCACCCCGCGCGAACTATTCAGAATTTTAAAGACCCTTAAAAACAAAAAAGCACCCGGGCCAGACTTAGTAGAGAATGAGGTAGTCAAAAGGGCGGCAATAATTTTATCAGGAGAGTTTTTAGATTTATATAATAGATGCTTAGAACTAGGAGTTTTCCCAACCGCATGGAAAGAGGGTGGGATTATCATGCTCCTTAAGAGCAGTGACAAAGACGCGAGTGACCCTAAATCATATAGACCAATTTGCTTACTATCGGTAATCGGGAAGGTATTTGAGAGGCTGATTAAGTCGAGACTCACCACCACAGTCTTAGCTGGGGATAATATCTCCAGTCAACAGTTTGGCTTTATGGCCAAAAGGTCGACTGAAGATGCAATCGTTGAGATGCGCCGCTTGTTAGATTCGACAACAGAGAATCTGGCAATCGGACTTCTCTTCGATATTGCTGGCGCCTTTGACAACGTGTGGTGGCCGCGAGTACTCGAGGGTTTGAAGAAGCGGGAATGCCCCAAAAATGTTTACAGGGTGGTTCAAAGTTACTTTGAGGATAGGACAGTCTCACTGTCATGGGGATTCGGGAAAGAATACAAAAAGCCAACAAGAGGATATCCACAGGGATCAGTTTTAGGGCCCTTATTTTGGAACATTATGTTCGATGATCTACATAAAGAATTAGAGTCAACAGAACACGGGAGTAAATTTGTAGCATATGCTGACGACCGCCTAGTCATCATAGAAGGCACTTCACGTGCGGACATTGAAAGAAAGGAGCAAGGGACGGTAGACTCGATACTGGAATGGTGTCGTTCCGCGAAACTCACACTGTCGGAGTCTAAGACTGAAGCTATCTTCCTCAAAAGAGATTACACCCGACGCGGTCCACGCAAGGACAAAGGTCCGTACCCCTACGAAGCGAAAAGACAGAAAAAGCCCAAGTATGATTCAAAGCCACCGAAAATCGTTATAGGTAATTCAAAAATAACATTCAAAAAGAGCGTTAGATACTTGGGGGTACACTTCGACCAGGACCTCAAACCAACAACACACATAAAGACAAGGTGCGCGAAATTAGATAAACCTTTTGGTCGTCTACGCTGTCTCGCACGGACTGAATGGGGACTGCGCTTTCCGGCTATGTCCACTATCTACAGGGGCTACTTCCTGCCTGTTGTCACTTATGCGGCAGCAAGTTTGAGTGACCTATGTGGAGTAGAGGATTGGAAGGCTCTTAGGGCCCTGCAACGGCGAGCCCTGATTACGATGACGTCTTCATACAAGACGGCATCGTATGAGGGACTTTGTGTAGTTGCAGGGGCAGTGCCCATTGAGCTTGTGATTGATGAACGTTGCGCCTGTTATAATCTTCGCACTGGCAAACAGGCAACCCTTGGAACCGTGACCGTGCAGCCAGATGACGAAGGAGGCCTTGTCTCCCTTAAGAAAGAAACCATTCGCAGATGGCAAGAACAGTGGTCCACAACGGACAAAGGACGCATGACATTCAACTTCTTTCCCGACGTTACTGAACGTCTAGCAAACAAACACATCAGCCCTAATTTCTGGCTTACCCAGATTTTAACCGGTCACGGCTGCTTTAAAGATAGACTCTTCCAGTACGGACTCGCAAAAGATAGAAAATGCCCCCAATGCAACAAAGGGTGGGACACCGTTCAGCACTTACTGCTAAAATGCACCGAGTTCGAGCCTCAGCGTGAGGTGCTCCAGAGCATAGATGGCTGGGTCGCGGAGTGGCCACAAATCGGGCGGGTTCTTGCCACATCCCCAAACTCCTTTAAAATTTTCAATGGTTTCAGCAAAGATTGTCTCCACCACAAGCTCTGCAGCCAATTCCAACACCGAGAGGAAGGAGGAGAAGACTACTAGATCGCGGTTCAACTGGCATCCACCCAGTTGTTGCCGGAGCATCTGGGCATGGGTGTGCGGAGCTCACGAATTGTGACGACTCTGTGCATCTCGGATGCCAGTCCGAAGTTAGGTGTGAGTGTAAATGTGTTAAGTATGGACGAATGAATGTTAATAAAACTGGGTGTCTCCTCAGGAAGGCGAGGGAAGAAACCACGATCCCTCTTGACCAAGTGGTATGTCGACCAATACATGAAATTGGTGCTATGGGCGTATCCTTCCAAGCCGGCATGAGGGAAACCGAATGCTAGGATACTCTGGGTATGGACTCGTAGTGGCTGTTGGTTCGGCACCCACACGCAAAGGATCTCTGATCCTAAGGGTTATAATATCCGCCAATATTGAGCTTGCTCAATGTTTCGCTATATAATATTTATGGTAGAAAAGAAAGGACTTACGCAGCGTGTGTATGCCCAAAAGGGCGAGGAAACGGCTTCCGGTCGGCGGAGGTGGACTTAGGTCCCGTTACATTAATTAATTGTGCCCAGATATTATTTTGACGCCATTTGGTATTTCGAGTACATAGTATAAATCCATTGGCATTACTTGAGTATTTTTGGAGAAGTACTAAAGGAACTACATTTAACGTAGTGAATTTTCAACCAAGGAAGTTGAATAATTACGTAAACTGTAAGTACTTTTGAGCTAATACATTGGCGTGTAATTTTGTTCCCGCGTTGGTGGCCATTTTTCTATCTCATAAGAGTAAGAGAGATAGTAAATTCTGAGTATTAATATTTTCTATAAGTATATGAAGAAATGCGTACTTATTGAACCCAGTGGATAGGGAATCACTAAGTGGAATTACTTAGTATTATTTATCATTGCCAAACATTGATTGTGATAAATATTTGGTTATTGTTCAGTATTAAGTATACGTATTAGATAGTATTTCAAAGTTATAACGAATTATATACAATAACTATCTAACTATGTTTCGATAATAACTTATGATTTTTATGTATTATTTCTTGGTTCTGATTATGATATGCGTTACATATTTAATTGATTATTATTAATTCTTGATTAGTATTTGTTATGATTTACAAGTTATTATTATTATTATTATTATTGCGTTAGAAATGTTATGCATACAATTATCTATGGTTAATAGTTATTATTTGCGTTTATTATTTAGTTACAAATATTATTTATAAACGATTATTATTTTTTGATTTATACGTATTATTTAAGATTTGTTATTGTTTTATTGCGAGCGTGCGGCATTACGCGCATATGTATTTACAACCAATTAATTTTATTTAGGGCTATGGTGCTATTAAGAACAAGTATTTATTATTTGTAATTATTTAAAATATTATAAACAATTGGCGAACATTGTTTTGCGAGTACACCTTATTAATTTTATATAATATTTAATTGTATTATTTAAATATAACTGAGAAAACACATGGTCACCAACCCGGCATTTATTTAACTCTATTTGTTGAGTTTATAGCTATCTCGTTCTTGCTAATCCTTTTCCTTACCTGAAACTACTCCCTGATCATTTCATTTATTTTATCTTCATTTTAATTTATTGTGAATTTAAATTTGTTCGTGGGGCACACGAACTGGCGCCCAAGAAGGATTTCTAACCCAGTCTGAACAGAGCTGCGTGCCCAGTGGAGATTTTCAGCATCTCCAAACGGGAATCTTTTGTGCTGTATTCTTTTATTTTCAGTATTTTCACCATCTGAGGGCCATAACGGCTATTTGACACTAACCAAACTCCGCCGTGGGTCGTGTGAAATAGAAGAAAACGTTATACAATTAAAAATAATTGTAACTATAAACAATTCCAACTGGTGATCCACCGATTTTCCATCGATCGGTCGGTGGGTAGCTTTCAGAAAACCATTTCTTTTGGATTCCAAGAAGAGTATGGTCGCAAAACGGAAACTTCGAGGAATTGATGAGTTCTTGGTGTGAAACGTCCCATAGAAGATCTTGTACTTTATTCTTATAAATGGAACTCAAAATCTGTCTTGGAAGTCCTCAAACACAAATTTCACACATCAAAAACAATGAAAATCCATACAGCTCAGCTCTTGGAGTTATGAGAAAATTTTTCTGCAATCTAGTGATTTGAAATTGAAATTTAGTGGTTCTATTGTTGATACTTGGAAAGATAGATTTTTTTCCAGTGTGTGAGATTCAACGAGAAGTTCTATTATCTGTAGTTAGACTCAGACACTAATATCTATACTAACTGGATAGCTGATTGTATAGTCCGCCATTGTCACCGACCTGCGCATATAGCGGCGCCTCAACATCGTTTTCAGAGGACTAAAATGTAACCAACTGCGCTTGTGCGCCCATAATTTCTACGATGGCGATCAGCCGTAACTTTGCAGGTCATCAAAAATACATCATCGTCATATTACGACAATCTTATAAATAGTCTGGTTCACAAGTGTCGTTTTGTCAAAAATTGGGTCCAGACCACTAAAAATTATAATTTTGGTCTCACTCAAATCGAAATATCATTTAAAAAAAATGTTGAGCTGCAGTTTAGTCAAATTTTACCTGTTAAAAGGATACAATATCTTAAATTAATTTTATAAGTGAAATGCAGTCATTGGATAAATCTTACATTTAACTTGAGAAAAGCATACTTTCATCACCGAAATAGTAATTATTTAAAAATAAACATGAATTACAGCCAATATGTGCTTACTTACATATATTTATAGTTCAGGTAAGAATTTATGAGAAAACCTTGCTTAATAAAATGATGAATTGAATAAAGATGATTTACATAGATGAAGTATATGGAAAGTGCATTATGCGATGAGTATCTTTTACTTAAGCTATGAGGGACACGCGCGTGAAGTTTAATTTGTCGAAATTGCACGTAGAAACATGTGTTGTAATTTACTTCTGCCATAGTAGATAACTTTGTTAGATAGATAACTTATAGGTTTAGTGTTCAAAGGATGCATCGCCTAGTGGTAACTCATTACGAGCCAGTGGCTTATCAATGCGCTGCAGACTCTATGAATCTGAGAATAACTGCTTCCGTGCAGTCGATCTGTGGCATACAAGACGTGCTCGACATTGCGATTCGTTTCTCTCTTTTCGTGCCATCTCCCGCTGCTACTAGTTCTCTTTAGTTACATTTTATACATATATATTTGTGTGTCACAGTCGTAAGTTGTACCTCAGTAACCACTATCAAAAATGAACTTGATAAACACGAATAGAGAATGATACAGACGGGAAAAATCAGAATTGCTAAACGCGCGGAACATGCAATACTTTCGGGGGTGCAAAGGTACTCAATAATTATATCAAAGGAACGGAAAATTTTATCCCTATCGGAAATTCGATAATCCCACCTGGGCTTGCAATGTACATTGCAAACAAGCAAGCATGAGCCCTGGGATATTATTTTCTTTTCCTCCTTTTAGCTTTTCCATAGTAATTTGCTACATTCCTGACATTCGCGAAATAGTTACAGAAGGTATTTTATTTGTAAATCGAAATTCTTTTATTTATTATACTCTATAATGATTTTAGAAAGTTTTTCATGTACTTGGTTTTGAAATTCCGTTTTATTAATAAAACATTTTTGAGGTTTTAGTGGTTAAAATAGATTCAAAGCTGGATTTCTGATGCGTCAAAGACAATATGAGATAAAAGTTTTAATTATCATTTGATAAAAAAATCACTAAAAATTATTCATACTTTCATTGAAAAACTCATAATCTAGTTTTATTAGTAACAAAAATTTGTATATTTTGTATGTAACAAATGAGAGGTATAATAGTAAACTTTTGATTACTGTAATTATTATTAATTAGGGGTGTGTGAATCAGGTTCGAATCTAATTGAATTGAATATATCTATTCGATTTGAGTTTCGAATCGAATAATCCGAAATTGTTCGAATAATTTAAACCTTTTCGAATTATTCGATCATTTTCAACCTACTCGTAACTTTTCAACTTATGCGTCAATTTTTGAACTATTCAAAAGCTTTTGAATGATTTGTAACTTTTCAAATTGCTCGATTCGAATTGAGACAATTTTGGTCAGCTTTCAAATATTCAATTTTTAATTAATGGAGTGTTTAGTTTTTGAAGCAACCAAAAATAATTTTTTCATAGGCACGAATCTAAGCTCTATTTGCCTCTGACAAAAATCTAAACTCTTCCAAAATCTATTATAATTTCAAGCCGTTCCTTAGAAAATTTTTGAATAATTCGTAAATTTTCAAACAATTCGGAAAGTTTCAAACTACTCGAAATTTTTCGAATAATTCGGAAAGTTTCGAACTATTCGTAATTTTTTGAATAATTTAAAATTTTCCGAATTATTCTTAAATTTTTGAAAATTTACGATAATTCGAAAACTTATAAATAATACGAATTATTCGAAATTTTAAATTATTCGATTCGATTTGATACGAATAATTCGTAAGTTCGAACTATTTGCACACCCATATCTTTAATCAGAACACTATTAAACATCATTGAAAAATTTGTCAATACTAATTAAATTTTATCAGTATTAATAAGTGCATATTATTATTTGTTCATAAGAAATTAGTTGAACGAAAGATTAAATAACGTTTAATTAATCAATATATTAAGAGTAAATAGTATTATGATTTATTTGCTGCAACGTTGTAGTTGTAAAAACATATTTCTACACGAAAAAAAAAAAATATAGTTCCTCGAACGATCTAAGTATAGCAACTTGTAGATCGTTACTACAACAATACGTATGCTTATGGTAACAATACCGTATTGTTCCTGTAACTATCTATCAGATAGCTGTGAGCCCTATACGACTTTCCGTAGTCGTTACCTCCCACGCCAATCATCATCTAACTGCGTCTAACCTAACTAAACATCCATTTTCACGCCTATCTCGAGTATCGGGTATTATTTTTCAAATCTAGCAATTCGAGTTCATTTTCTTTAAAATTTATGAACTATAGCTAGACAGATAGATAAAGAAATATATTTATTTGATCTTAGAGCAAAAAATACAAAAAATCTTATAAAATATATACATGTGTATGTTTTACATATTTTAACAAATATATTAATTAGTTAATTAAATATTGACATTCAGAAAAGGATTAAAACGAGCAATTTTAAATTCCTCAAAAGTTTGTATTGTCGTTAGTTCTGGCGGTAAGGAATTCCATATATGCATATCATGAATTAAAAACGAGTTTTCATATATTGATGATCTACATTTTGGTATTCTTAAGTAGTCTTGCCTAATATCTCCTCTACGTAACAAAACAGGCAGAAACTCTAATTTCGATTTAAATAGTTAGTTAAAGTTCAAATGTATTTCTTTATAAAATATGCAAGCAATAAAAGAGTCTCTTCTCGATTTTAACTTTAACCAACCTAATCTTTTGTAATACGCACTGACATGTTCAAACCTAGCGATTTTATAAATGAATCTAACACACGCATTTAACTATCTATAACCTTACTGATTATTTACCTAATAATCAATCTATTTAAACTGCTATTCATTTAAATTGTGTAAAAATTATGTAAAAAACAATTTATATTAATTTAATTAATCGAATTTATATTATATTTAAATATTTATATGTATATATTAAATTGCTTCATTTTAGAGCAACATTTTTTTCTATCAAATCCCACCTGAAAGTGTAGTCGGTGAAAAAACAAAGATTTTTAGCCGCATGGCAGCTCTTAATTCCGATTTTAACCCGTTGCTAATCCATTTTTTATTTTTCCCATTTAAATAACATTAAAAAATAATTTTTTATAACTGTTTCCTTCCGCTCACCGTATTAAAAATTTTTTCTTGCATTTTGACTTATAGGCTTTTGTAGAGGACTAAATTTGCTACAAAAAAGGACCTTAGAGTCGAGTCCGTAACTCGATTAGATTTCTACACAAATCGCTTCCTAGATTAAAATTTCGTAAAAATAGCACTAAATCTCATCTAGAGCCCAAACTATTGATAATGGATAATAAATGTAAGGAACACTTTTGTAGAAAATTTTATGCCCTACAATTTTTGTTATCATACCATTTGTCGTGACTATCAAAGTTTAGTAACCACAGCCTCTTAAAATATAAAATCAGGGATAAATTTACTTTTTACGTCTCCAAAAACTAATTTAATAGATCAACGTGAAAAACTCGAACCGAAAAATCGTATATAATCGGATTCACTAAATTCCGATGGTAGTAAAATTTTAAACCAGTAAATCTACAGCTAGTACTGGTTTTGTAAGTTTTAAATATACAAGAGTTAGATTATCTATGTTAGACATAAAGGTCATGTATAAATTACTTATTTTCACAGTTTCCTAACGGTTAAACGATTATCTGCGTGCGATAAGTAAATTTAAGTTTACTTGTCGCACGCAAATTTACTTCTAGTCGGATGCAGATTATCGTTTAACCCACAAAAATGTCACGGCAACAATCGAATCAGCGAAAAGCTACTTGGAGAACAAAACAGCGAGCACGTAAATAGTACTCATATCGCATGAATAATAAAAAAATATGTTTAATTCGTGTCTTGTCGATTACCCACACGAGAGAATGAGCGCACTCACTTTGCTCGTGAGCTAAACTTCGCTCTCGGGAACATTCGACAATTTACCGCACTAGTTGTGCAATATACTTGTTACATTCTGGCTACTCCATTTATTGGACAGAATATTTTTAAATTGACCAGGCTGACGTCGTTAGGATGTCGATAGACCCCAGGTGCGTCAGCTGTTGAACTTCTTTTATTTTATGCAAAACAAGTTTCAATGACTTACCATGGTGACGATTAGCCCCATAACTCGGCCTAAATAATCTTTGATGCCTCCTGTTAGCGCGAACAAGGCGAGCCTTGAAGACTCGGTCCCTTCGTAGAGAAAAGCAATTTCAATTGGTCGAGCAATTACCAGAGCTCGGAAGCTCAACAACACACGAGCTCGACGGCTCAGCAACACATGATCTCGATAGCTTCAACAATATACGAACTCGAAAGCTCAACGACACATGAGCTCAAAAGCTCAACAACAACTTCCTCAAATTTAACTCTCCGACGACCTTTGGTGAGGTCCGCGATTACGCCCCGAATCCCGCGACCGAGCTGTACCGCACATCCTGACCACCTACTTCATCGGTCTCGAAGCATAAAGGGTGATATGATAGGTGGTGAAGGAGCTCGAACTGCTGATAAGCGCTCTAATCAAAGGAAGGGTGGAACAGCTAGTAAGCGCTCGCCCCTATAAGGTTCTTTAGACAAAAAATTTGTATTCAGGTTAAATTTTAGTTTTATTCCTCTGAACCCGGAGACAGGAGCATCATTCAGTTAATAGTACAGTTTCGTTCTCTCTGAGATCTCGCGATCAACTGAACTGATCCTGCTGCTCTTTGACTAAGTATCAAAGTGTTAACGTTGCATCTTAGGTTTCCTATGAGAGAATCGTCGTGGCCCAGGTCTCATGCGTCGTCATTTGTTTAGACTATCCGCGAGCCACGGCGAATCTCTTATCGCAAGAGATTTCTGTTAGATTGTTAGCGGTAAAAAAAGTAATTTCGCCAAGAAAGTAACAATTTATTAATTTATTATTTATTTATGATTCTAAGAAGTGTCGAACTTAAAAAAAAATTTTTTTTAATTTTTATTTAAATTTAATTAAAGCCAGAACGTAACATACTATTGTAATATTTTTTAATTCGAATTAATTTTAGTCATGCATCTAATTATATTTTTTACTGAAAAAATTAAAAAGTACTCATAAATGATCGGTTAAAAAATTTTACTACCATCGGATTTAATTGAATCCGATTACATAAAATTTTTCGGTTCGAGTTTTTCACGTTGATCTATTAAATTAGTTTTTGGAGACGCAAAAAGTAAATTTATCCCTGATTTTATATTTTAAGAGGCTGTGGTTACTAAACTTTGATAGTCACGACAAATGGTATGATAACAAAAATTGTAGGGCATAAAATTTTCTACAAAAGTGTTCCTTACATTTATTATCCATTATCAATAGTTTGGGCCCTAGATGAGATTTAGTGCTATTTTTACGAAATTTTAATCTAGGAAGCGATTTGTGTAGAAATCTAATCGAGTTACGGACTCGACTCTAAGGACCTTTTTTGTAGCAAATTTAGTCCTCTACAAAAGCCTATAAGTCAAAATGCAAGAAAAAATTTTTAATACGGTGAGCGGAAGGAAAAAGTTTTAAAAAATTATTTTTCGATGTTATTTAAATGGTTATTTAAATGTTATTTAAATTTTAAAAAAAATTTTGCTCTTAAATGAAGCACCTTAATATATACATATATATATATATATATATATATATATATATATATATATATATATATATATATATATATACATAGCCTAATAAATTAAAAGACATCTTTATATTTATATTTTTAATTTATTTAGACTACAACTGATGAATCAGTTTTATAAATTATTTTATTTGATCAAAATTATTTATTAATCATTTATTTATTAATGATAAAAATTTTTAAACGTCTCAGAGCTATCTACTGTATTGTTGTCAGAACGATACAGTAGATCGTTGCAGTAACAATCTAGTAGATAAATTTTGCGTATTGTTACTGTAGCTATACAGTATACTTTTCAGAACATTTTTTTTTTTCGTGCAATAAAAAAAAAACACTCATCCTCTGTTTATCTTTTCAATTAGTCAGTTTGTTTGAAATACCTTCACAAAAATGAAAAATTTAGAGATTTAAGCCAGTAATATTAGTGAATATAAGTTTACAAACGACTTGTAAGGAAGTGCAGAGGACCATATATACACATATATGTATACCTGTATGAGACAATGCAGTGATACAAATTTCCTAGACCTCCGATAAATTTCCTACAGCTATTTCTAACCTTATTTACTGTGATTCTATTCACGTATTGACAATATAAAAATATATAGGCTAGTCCGAGACCGAAAGTTATATTGTGCAGTGCCGCGAAAATGTCGTTTTCTTTGAATGCGGCATAGAAAAAAAAACAGTCCATATAAAAGGAACGTCATACATTTTGATCGTTCTGCCAGAAAGAACTGAAAATCAGTCAAAGACTGTCCCAGGCAAAACGGGAAAAATATTACCGGGAGTTTATCCCCTAAGAATTTTTCGCACTTGCCGATCGAAAAAACCAAAAAAATCATATCCGGTCATATATATCTAAATAAACAATCTTCATAGAATATATTATCAAAACATCTACGCTTTAAGAAATCTTTTAAGAAATTGATTTAAAAAAAAAAGAAAAAAATAAAATCTTTTTAATTGTCACTTCTTTTGTTTTTCACAATCGACGCTTTCGTAATCTGAGATGTCTATTATTTAATGCATCCCTAAACTATATTTCGAGCAAGATACTTGGGCGCTATTGTACTGAATATGCAGTACTCTCTCGCTCACTTACACTAGCGCCCTCTTTATTTTTACCTCATTCTATACTCCCGATTCCCTTTATTTCGTAGCAACTCCACATACCTTGGAACGAATTAAGTCTCTATACATTTCATGCATACTACACAATTTTCTTTTCTCTCACTCTCTCTCTTTCTCTGTCTCAATATACTCTTCCACTTTTCTCATTTCTAACCCTCGTTAGTTACCCTCTTCATCCTTTTCGTTTTCAATGTCCCCTCAACGTCACTCCCCTTTAACTCTTTACTATACTACTCTTGCAACCCTTGGCAACCTATTCTCTTCAACGTCCAAAGCCATAAAGTCACTTTCTTTTAATTACAAAGCAAATATTTTTTTCAATTTTTACTCTATCAGTTTATACTTTGGAGCAGAAAAATCAATTAAATGTCAAACATCAGATCATTGAAACCAATTGAACATAAAATGATATATAATGTTGAAATACATGTGTATATATTATTTGTTAAAATAATCAGAACTCTAGTCTAGGTTTACGACCTCGACCTCAAAGTGAATACGATTCGGGTTGCCGATTAAATGCACACGTGAATTCATTTTTTTTTCTTCTTCTTCTTCTTCTTCTCTTTTTTATGACGAAAAGAAAATTTACGTGACAAACCATTGATTCACATTTAATGAATTATATGGATACCACGTGCTCTGAATTTTAAAAAATTGGTCTATTGACTCTGCGGGCCAACCCCAAAACTTACCTCTACTCATGAGTTCCTTAAACTCGAAAAAATTGTTGTAAATACTTTTTTTTGCCCTTTTTTTTTGAAAAAAACCGTTTTTTACCATTTTTCCTCCAACGACATCTCTCAAAAGAATTGACCGATTGAGACGCTTAAAGTGGCAATCGACGCGTTTTATTGAGTTGTAGAGCTGATTAGATTCCGAAATTGATTTATCAAGTTGTTTTTGAGAAATTTCTAAGAAACTAAAAAACAAAATTTGTTTTAATTCTTTCGACAATGGTTCGCTTGAACGAATGAACCGATGTTGATGGTTGAGGTGGCATTCGCCGCAGCTTATGAAGTTTTAGAGCTGATTAGATTTTATGATCAATTCATCGAGCACATTACAAGTCATCCAAAAAAAAAACATTTTTAAAAAATTTTTATTTTTGGAATATCTCCGAACGCACTTGACCGATCAAGCTTAATTTCTCACAGCTCGCAGAAATTAACAAGACGCCTTGAATGCCACATCGGAAATCAAAATCAGTTCATCTGTTCAAAAGTTATAGAATATTTACATACATACGTACGTACGTACATACACACATACATACACTCCAACATCATCTTCAAATTAGTCATAGTAACTCCCTATAAAGTCGAAACGTCAAGATCTGTTAGAAATTCGGTTTTCGAAAATCGGACCGAAACCTATAACTTCCCGTTTTTTTTTGTAATTTTTAAATTTTTTTAGCGCGAAGTTAAAAATAAAAAAACCGAAAAACTTTTTGCAAGGAGGATTGTGAAATTCGCTGACGCGTATTGGTTTGTTGTCGTGTCGAAGAAAACACTGTACAAAAAGAGGGTAAAAAGGATCCTAAGTTTAACACGCTTTTTATTTTTGTCAATAGAAAATTTAACGCCCCAGTGATTTAGTAAGTTTGGTCCAAGTTGCTGTACATAAAAGCGATTCAAAGTTGTCCAAGCGCAGGTCACAGTAAAAAAGTGGGAGCTTTTACCTATTGGTTGAGGGTAACGCTGGATCGGGATGCAAGCAAGCCAGCAATGGCTATTTGGGTGTATCGTTACTTTAAGACTGAGTAAAATGTACATGTGAGACTATGGTCACTCTTGAGTCATTTCATAGAAAATCCAAGTCTCAAGTTAAATCTACGACCACAGTTATTTTTTTACCCGGTATAATTTTATTTATATTTTTGTCTGGTCTGCTTCTCTTCTATTCGCCGATTGTAGTTGTGTCATTCAATGTCAAATCGACCAGTAGTTGGAATCGACTTCTTTTAATTTGGACGAAATTTGGCAAAAACTTTCCTTTTACCATTAAACAGAGATTTGCCAAAGAAAAAAAATTAGAAAAATTTTTTGCGAAAGTTATTCAAAATTTAAAATTTCACTATTTTTCTCATTTTTCAACTTTATTTTTTGAATATCTCGAAAACTATGATAGATACAGAAACGGTCTTGGTTTTGTTTTTAAAAGGACACTTTAATAACTTGGAGCTATTGAAACAAAAAATATTTTTGAAAAAAATTTTAAAAAATGAGAGGTTTTTGAATTTTGAATATTCAAAAACGGTCAAAATCGTATGGTGACACGAAATTTTGGGCTCAAATTTTTTACTACACTACCTTTAAATAATCTTAATAGATCCTGAAAATTTCAGAGAGGTGTTTTTTTTTTGTTTCAGTCATGAATTTTTGAATTTTAGCAAAAAAATAATTTCTTTTTTTCACCCCTGAGTCTAGCATAGTTGAGAAAAAAAATGTCATTTTGTGTTAAAGAAAGTTTGTGCGATCTAAAACAAAATCGTGGAACGCATACAATACATAACTGTAGGAGTATAGAATGAGCAAATGATGAGAAAACTCACACATCATTTCATTTGATTTGCAGTGCAATGAAATCGTTAGTTGAACTATTCATGTACCAATTATTGGTTGCATGCGTCCCACATTTATCGTTTTAGATCTTACAAGTATTTTGATAGTTATTCAAAACTCACAATCATAAATTTTCAGGACTATCTGTAAGAAGTTTGGAATCTGTATGTGGTTTTAAATCTTGATGAGCCTCAGAGATATTATTTTACAGTTGTGAGTCTGTTTTAAAAACGTGGTATATTGAAGAGTTTTTTTTTTTTTATTTCGATCATTATTTTCTGCTTTTTAATATAACATGTGTAAAATTTTGAAATCGATTTTGATCACCTTGATAACACCTGACTATATCTGAAATAGGAAATCGTTATGTCTACCTACCAGTAAACTATCATATTCAAGAATGTAAGTCATATTCAGAAGTTAGTTTTAAAATGATTATAAAAATTTTATACCGAGTAAACAAACAAACGGATACGAATTTTTCATTCGATTTTGTTTTTCATTTTTGGTTTGTTGTTTTTTTCTTTATTTTCTTGCACTTTCATCTAATTCTGAGTCATGCTTCCAATTTCAAATCTCTAGTTCATCAAAAAGTTAGTGTAAAATTGACTACGAAATTCCACCCGAACCATTCAATGAAAATCTTTTTCATTCTCAAAATGACATTTTTTTCGCAACTATGCTAGACTCAGGGGTGAAAAAAAGAAATTATTTTTTTGCTAAAATTCAAAAATTCATGACTGAAACAAAAAAAAAACACCTCTCTGAAATTTTCAGGATCTATTAAGATTATTTAAAGGTAGTGTAGTAAAAAATTTGAGCCCAAAATTTCGTGTCACCATACGATTTTGACCGTTTTTGAATATTCAAAATTCAAAAACCTCTCATTTTTTAAAATTTTTTTCAAAAATATTTTTTGTTTCAATAGCTCCAAGTTATTAAAGTGTCCTTTTAAAAACAAAACCAAGACCGTTTCTGTATCTATCATAGTTTTCGAGATATTCAAAAAATAAAGTTGAAAAATAAAAAAAATAGTGAAATTTTGAATTTCGAATAACTCGCAAAAAATTTTTCTAATTTTTTTCCTTCGACAAATCTCTGTTTTATGGTAAAAGGAAAGTTTTGACCAAATTTCGTCCAAATTAAAAGGGGTCGATTCCAACTACTGGTTGATTTCACATGGAATGACCCAGTTAATGATCCTGAAGATAGCAGACAATTTAAAATTTTTGAATTTTTTTCAACCAATAAATTATAAAAAATCTAAAAATATGCACATGTAAAAAATTTTGAAAAACTACAGGTGCAATTGTTGAATATTTTTTTTTTATAATTTATTGTTTTTAAAAAAATTCAAAAATTATTTGACGTTGCTGAATTCAGTATCATCCCAGCTACATATATTTTCATATAGAGCAGGACTAAAAGTGAAAGTATTGGTACGTCATGATGTATATATATATATATATATATATATATGGGTCATTCCATGCCAAATCACCTGATTTTAAGAATCATATTTTTTGATCAGGTTGAATTTTTTGTATGTTTTTGTACATATAAAAAGACACCTAATCCTAAATTTTGAGCCCTTAATTTTCAAAAACCTTGGAGATATGAATTTTTGAAAATCGCAAAAAAATAACGATGAGGTAATTTTCAGAAATTCATAACTCCTGATTATATTATCGTAATTTTATCTCCGCGGTGGCTATTTTCTTCACGTTTAAATGTAGTTTTTGAAAAAAAAAATTAAAAAAAAAAATTTTTCTTACATTTTAACTGAAATTTTGACTTTTTTAAAGACGGACATTTTTAATTTTCTTGAAGGAAATATGTTTTACTAGACTGTAAGAAAAATTATTTAAGCCCTTTTTCGAAGTGGAATTCAAATATCATAGATTTTTTAAGCAACTTTTTCGCATTTCTTTAATCGAAAATTTTTTTTTAAAGATTTTCTAATTTTTCACCTAAATTTCAATGTAAATATAAACAAATAATATTGACATTGAAATTTAGGTGAAAAATTAAAAAATCTTCAAAAAACTCCAATTTTTGACTAAACATAATTGGCACAGTAGGAAAATATTATTTTGTTTAAATTTACATTGAAATTTTGGTGAAAAATTAAACAATCTTCAGAAAAATCGAATTTTTAATTAAAAAAATGCGAAAAAGTTAAAAAATTCGTTTTACAGTCTAGTAAAACATTTATTTTCTTCAAGAAAATTAAAAATGTCCGTCTTTAAAAAAAGTCAAAATTTGAGTTAAAATGTAATAAAAAATGATGAAAAAGAAAAAAATTTTTTTTTCAAATTTTATTTTTCGAAAAATACATTTAAACGTGAAGAAAATAGCCACCGCCGAAATGAAATTACGATAATATAATCAGGAGTTATGAATTTCTGAAAGTTACCTCATCATTATTTTTTCGCGATTTTCAAAAATTTATATCTCCAAGGTTTTTGAAAATTAAGGGCTCAAAATTTAGGATTAGGTGTCATTTTATATGTACGAAAACATATAAAAAATTCAACTGGATCAAAAAATATGATTCTTAAGATCAGGTGATTCGGCATGGAATGACCCATATATATTAGGGTGCGTCATTTCGGAGCAATATCTTTTTTTGTTAAGTGCATGCAGGGTATGGACACTCAATGCTTCAACAGCGAAATTATTCGTCGGTTTGAACCAGACAGTAGCCAACAAAATAATGATTTTCCTCAAAAGTATCTAGGGGTAATTTATATTGTAATTAAAAGACTTGGTAAATGTTGATTGCAGTGACATCTATTTCTGTTTACCAAATTAACCAAACCTCTCTGTAACAATTGATAATTTACTTAGAACTTTCATAATCAGAAGCGTTGATGTGGCTAGGAGGATGTGAGGTGAGTCAACATGGATGCCGTCTAGTACACATCGTGTTGTTAATTGCTTACAAAGTTATAAATAATTATTCTCTGCTCAGTGCTTATAACAAAAAAATAAAATTGCTTTCTTTGAAAAAACAATTCAATATTTAAATAAGTGTATATGTGAATTTCGGTGTACTGCACAAAGAAACACATAAAACTGTGAATACAAAACCGTCTTTAACCTTTGCGCGAATGGCAGGCCTACCGCCCAAGATGGCGGATAGTCTGACAGCCAAGAAGCGCAAAGCAGCTACGGAAATTTCGTCCTTTAGGGATAAAAGAAGCCTACGAACGTCAGCGAGTAACACAAACTCGCTCAACTTAGAAGAAGCTTTCAAAGACTGGGAAAAAATAGCAGCTTCTAGCTCGGCTGCAAAAAACACCAAAACTTATAAACCAAATTTAGTTCAACGTAAACAAAAAACTATTCCTACGGCCGATAATGAAGGATACATAGAACCCCGAAAAGTTACCAAAAACAGCTTACCCGCAGATACAACTGAGCTGCCACCTACCACATCAAATAAGTACTCTCAACTCAATGACGATGAGGAGGATTTGCCGAACCTAAACATGAACACGGACTTTGAATCAACAAACAATACTCCAAAAAATAGTGAGTCTGTCGCTGACAATGAACAACAAAATAAAAGTGAGTCAAATGTAAAAATATACAAACCGCCACCAATCCTAATCCAGGGTGAAAAAGTAAGTTTCACCATCAACACACTAAAAAATGCAAACTTGGCTCAAGACAACTTCACTGTCAAAACCCCAAATCAGACCATTTTTGAAAGTGTCAAAACTACCCTGAAAGCCAATAATATACAATTCTACTCCTTCACTCCAAAAGGAGAAAAACCTAAGTATGTACTCTTAAAAGGCATCAGCAAAGACTTCTCGCCAAAAGAAGTGGAGGAAGACCTGATAAATAAAAATATCCCAACTGTGGAGATAATAAAAGTTACTGAGCTAAAATTCAAGCGCGATAATGTTGAAAAAAAGCACCTAATTGTTCAAATAACACGAAAAAGCAATCTCAATGAAATCTTCAAAGTCAAAAGTGTCCTTTCCATGAAAGCCAGATGGGAAAGACTAAAAAGGAACAGAATCCTCCAATGTAAAAAATGTCAGAGGGTAGGACACACAGCGGCAAACTGCTCTATGAACTTCAGATGTGTAAAATGCGGTGAAACACACACACCGGGAGAATGTCCTTTGAACAATGAAACTACTCGTGATAATTTCAAGTGCGCAAACTGCGGCCAATCTGATCACCCAGCCAACTATGCTGAATGTTCATTCATAAAATTTGTAAAGCACACGAAGAAAGAAGAACAACAAAGGAAGAACCAAGTGTTGGAAGAAAAAAAGAACAGGCTCAATAGAGGAATCAGCCCGAACATATCTTACGCCAATGCTGCTGCTCCTGCCAAAGAAGCGTAACCTCCACTAAATACCAGAAACATAAATTACGGCAATACTGCCATGAATATAAATCAACTGCCACATAGGCTCACATCGGCTTCGGCCGGCCCACTCCCTCTAAACGACGTGGAACAACTAAAAAGTGAAATAAATACCCTCTCGCAGGCTATAAAACAAATGAGCGATAACATTACTCGCAATACTGTGATTAATGCACAAAAAATAGAGTTCATTCTCAGCAACTTGAGCTTACAACATGAATAATTTAAACGAACCGGAGAAAACACCTCCCGTGAAAAGAGGACCTAACGGACCACCAATTGCCATCAAAATCATGGCCATAATTGTTAACTGTATCCAACAAAATGTAAGAAGACTTAAACAGCATAGCAGACTCGAGCAATACCAGCCCGACATCGCTGTAATTTCTGAAACTAAGTTAAATGACAAACATTACATCCTATCTGATTCATATAACATCATTCGCACTGATCGCCCAAAATCCAAGCAAGGTGGAGGGACTGCGATTCTAATAAAAAAGAATATTGGCTATCTAGTAATATATAACCCATCTTCGTCCAACAACGAGCTTCTAGAATATACTCTGATACAAATACTACCTGCTAGCCCAGTGCAAAATAAAGTCTTCATAATCAGTTGTTACGCAACCAACTCAAACAGGAAAGTTTTTATATATGAACTCGAGAACCTACTACAAAGATTAAAACTCAACAATCCTAATCACTTCTTCATCTTAGCCGGTGACCTAAATGCACGCAGGCTAAATTGGGGTGACAAGAATGATAACCAAAGAGATAAATATCTCCGTTCTTGGGAAAAAGAAAATGCTGGTGAATTCAGAGCAAAAATATATGCCACAGATGAGCCTTCTTTCACTCCAGCTCAAACTTTTTTAGATGTATGCATAACGAACCTCAGCATAAATGACCTCAAGAATGGCAACAAGATCTCCACGACTGATTATGACAAATATCACAGGACTCTAATTTTTACGGTAACTCTACCTAGTTCTAACCTTGGCGAAAATGTGTCACAAACACCCCGTAGGAATATCCGCGCAATAAATTGGAAAAAATTTAAAGTCATAGCTAACAAAGAGTGCATCCAAAATCTACCTGACGACAGAAATCTGACGCTAGATGAGATTAAAAGCAGCATCGCAGTCATCACAGAGGCCCTTAACACAGCTATAAATAAAACTGCCCCGGTGGTAAAAAAAAATGAGGGGTTACTTAAATATCTCAACTCAAGGATTAAAAAGCTACAAAAAAATAAAACCAGCGCAATCAGACTACTGCATGAAGCTCAGAAATCTAACAGCCCGGATAAACCAAGGCTAATAACGCATCTCAAGACGATGATAAACTTACTTAAATCTGAACTCAGGAAAGAGATGAACAAATCTGTAGAAGGATACTGGAGTGGTCAAATTAAACTGATAAATCATAAAGACCCGCTGGCATTTTTTCCCAAGATAAATCGACTCCTCAGAAGCAAAAAATCAAACGTCATATCCGACCAGCGCATTGAAACAAACGATCCGAGTTGTCACAATAATTCCTTTGACATAAACAAAGCTGCTCGAGTCAATGACGAATTTTTGATTAGTGACCCTATAGACAAACTAAATGTCATCGGAGAATTCTACCAGTCAATAAATGCACCAAGATACCTCAACGAGGGCACTAGACACAAAGAACTCGTTGACAAAGAAGCTGAGAATATCAAAACCCTACTGAACAGCAGAAGGGCTGCTGACACCACTCTTATTACCTTTTCGAGTAACAATAGTGCCCTGAACCCACCAGCAGTAACGGAAGAAGAGCTCCCATTTACGAATTACGCCCAAATTCACAATATACTCAGGAAGCTTCCGAATAAAACCTCAAGCGGTCCAGACGAAATACCATCTATCATCCTGAAGCACTTACCACCAAGACTTATCAGAGACCTAGTCATAGTGTTCAATAACTCAATCAATTCTACTTACTTTCCTGAAGCTTGGAAAAGTGCCAAGGTCCTGCCAATTCTAAAAAAGGATAAAGATCCTGGTAAGTCTACTAGTTATAGACCTATCAGTTTGACCTCAAATCTGGGCAAAGTGTTTGAAATAATTAAGAACAACCATATAGTCAAAGTCTGCCGTGACAAAAAAATAATGCACGATCATAAGTTCGGCTTCAGGGTAAAACACAGTACAACTCATGCCATCCATAAGATCCTGGACCTACTAGTAAATCACCTAAGTGAAAACCTCAGAGTAGCAGCTGCCTTAATAGACCTTGAAAAGGTCTTTGATTCAGTTTGGATCAACGGACTAATATTTAGGCTAAAAAAATTCAGCTTTGCTCTCTGGCTAGTCCTACTAATTGTCGATATGATTCTAGGAAGAACCTTCCGTGTATGGGACGGCGTCAACCACTCCAAAAAAACGTACAAAATCCTCGAAGGTCTTTAACAGGGTACGGTGAATTCACCAATACTCTTCTGTATCTTCACTATGACAATTCTGAATCTATTTGGACTAAATACGGATCCTAAATTATTTACTGTGGCGTACGCTGATGACTTGATAATTGGAATTGCTGGTAAAAACCCACCAACCTTACAAAGCAACTTAAAAAACCTGGTAGACAAAATAAATGCTTCCTACAGAACCTGGAATCTACGCATGAACCCGCATAAATGCGAAACGATAGTCTTTAGACGCGTATCCAATCATTTGAGTAAGAAAGCAATGTTACAGCTAAAAGGCTTCCAAATATCCACACCATCTCCAAATACTGGCGAAGAAGTAATTATTCCACACAAAACGACTGTCAAATACCTGGGAGTCCATATAGACCAACTACTGAGACTGAGAGACCACCCTGACATCCAACTGGCCAAGGCAAAAGCGGCATTCAAGGCAAACGGCAGAATTTTTCACAACAAAAACCTAACAAGAAGAGCAAAAATCATCTGCTACCTTCTTCTAGTCAGGCCAATCCTAACATATGCTGCTCCAATCTGGTGGAACACCAGTGCGGCAGTCATGAAAAACTTCCGTGTTTTCGAAAGGAAGTGTATCAGAACATGCATCAGGGCCTACAGATCAGCTGAATCAAATTTTAACAAGTTCATCTGCAACAAAGACATTTAGAATATTGCCATGATTCCCAGAATAGACAATCACACCGCAATCAATAATTTAGCCCACTTTAGTAAAGAGGATTTAAACAAACATAATGAAACAGGAGTTCTCACTCCTCAAACATTCCTACCGCTTGATCATAATGGCTTAATCCAGGATGAAAATAATGTGCCAGTTATATATCACTGGAAGCGTCATAAAGCACGAAAAAAAATTGAATTCTCCGCTGATGATATTAAGAAAAGATGGTTTGATTTTAATTACTCAAGGGCACTTCCCTTGGCCGACAGCCTGGACGATCACCGTCTGAGCGACAAGTATTGGTGGTTAACCGAGGAATCAAGGCATCGCAAGAAGCTAAGAAGACGTCTACGTCGTGCCACTGCCTAATTGATAGTGCATCTGTATATAGTGTACATAGTGTATCATATTATCATTAGTATTAAGGAAAAAAAAAAAAAAAAAAAACTAGGGAGTTAAAGTGGTTTTTCGGAGAGGAACGTCTTTTCCACTTAATTATTTAAAAAAACACAATCTAAACTATGTATGTTTCACTAAAACAATTAAAATTAATAGGGAGATAAGAATATAAACATTACAAACATAACTTGAAATTAGTATTGACTATAAGCTGCTCCACTCAAGGAGACCAACAGGCCGAAATATATTATTAATTACTTTTTAATAAAAACATGTATGGCTAATTTTTAAGTAATTTTTGCTGCCTGTAATATATCTAAATCTGTATTTTCAAAATCGCAAATAAACTTCTTTAAAAAAAAAAAAAAAAGGAGGATGTGAGGTTCGACACGTAATTTTTTGCTTCGTGTTCGAATCCCGGCAGATGTCATTTTTTTTTTTTTTTTTTCACGTTTAAATAAAAAAAATTATAAAAACAATAAATATTAGGATAAATTGATAAAAGTATCATAAAAAAGACAGTTCAAAATTTAATTATAGATAAAAGTAAATAAAATTGAAAAATTGAAATCATAAAAATAAGTAATCATTGAGTTTACGTATGCAAAAATAAATAAATAGATATAATTCATATGAAATAAAATTTATTATGATTGAAACAGTAAAGAAAATACTGAGTTAATTCATAAATTTCATCATTCAAAAGAGTAGAAATTAAATTAGACTTAGAAATTCTAAATGTAAAGAAAAAAGTTGAATGCAGTGGTAGATATAATTTATTAATAACTTCAACAACACACGGTCAATGTAGATATTTACAATATTTATAATAATTAAATTATTATTTTGCTTTACCCATTTGCTGGGCAATCTTTATTGCATTTTCTGATGGTACTTCAAGTGTCGCTTGGCGAGAGTTTAACTATTTACAAGATTCAGTGATTAACAAACGCAATAATTTATTAATCATATTACGAGACACACTAGACTTATGAAGTATGCAATGGAACCAATCCAAATTGCATTCATTGCATAATCCTTTTTCTGCCATTGACACTACATCTTCAAAATGAAACCTGGGCAAAATGTTCCGATTGTAAGTATCGACAGCTTTAAAAATATAAGTTTTGAAAGCATTACTGAGTCCTGATTTGTCAGTTGAATTAATAAATGCTGATTTGCATGATAAACAATTATTCAGTTGTAATTTTTTTAACAATTTTTGACCAATTATATCAGCGGCCAGGTAATCAGCAAGAGCCACGAAGTTATTGGTTTCCAGTTTTTCTTCAAAGTTTTCGAATTCCGGGATGAAATATTCGCAATTATTATCAACATGGTATTTCAAACCCTGCAACATCAAAATTATTGGCTCATTTTCTATACTTGTAACGATAATTGGTGTGAATTTTTAATTATAAACTATAATTGATTATTTAAAAAAATTGTATATTTACGTATACTCGGAATTATTTGTCCACTACTCGGAGGAAATTCCAGAACTTCTTGGTCAGTCAATGGCGCAACGATATTTGAAAACTTTATGGGAATTGCTGCCGGTTTTATTTGTTTTTTATTTTTGGTGATGATGTAGTCGTCATCATTAAAATGACGACTACAGACGAATCGATCTTCGGATAAAATTTCTAAAGATAAACCCAGAAGATCGTGGTCTCCCAAGGCTTGCAGCCATCTCCGACATCTGCAATATAATTATTCAAATTATATCATTATGATAACTGGAAGATGAATAACTTAGAGAATTAATTTATTTACTACCATAAGATTTTAAATTATTCAAAGAAAACAATTATTTCTATTTAAAAAAGAATAAAATTGCTTATAAAGTGCACTTAATTTTTAGGTTAGCTTACCTGTTTAAATTGATGGGAAATTTTGAAAATGTACAACCGTGTTTTACTTTGTTACCTTGCCGGTGACCAGAAGATTTCACTGCACAATTTCGGGTCATTTTTAGTTTAATTCAAACAATCTTTTTTATGTTAATTTTGCACAAAACGTTTTTGTTACATTCAGTGAGGTTTTTTTAATACGGTAATGCGTTTTAAATATTTAATTCACAAAAAAGGCACCGGGGAGTGCTGCGTTACATCAGTGATGCCACTAAAAAAAATTTTTCTTGGTGTACTTTTGCATTATTATCGTGGTATCTCTCTGGTCCAAATCGCTTGAATAAAGAGTGGAGGGGAGTATGAACTGTCCATACCCTGAGTGCATGTGGAAGAAATCATAGTTCAACATAAAAAACAGAAAAATTCGATTTTCCTATTTAAATAACACGGAAAAAATTTATTTTTAACTTTGAGTATTTTTAACTCGTTAACGAATCGAAACATACAATAGACTAATGCATATTTTTGTAGGAAATTGAACGCTCTACAAAAAAGGTCAATTATCATTTTTTGATAAATCCACCTGTTCAAGAGTTATTAGATCTCGAAGTAAAATTGAAGATCTTTTTACTTTTCCAGCGAAACTATCAGACCTATTACAAAATATTGTAGATAATTTTATTCCCTAGACGTTAATTCAATGAAGTTTTTTTGATTTTAATTTCAAGCTTTTAAAAAAGTGGTTCTGATCGATTTCAAGAGCTCGACATTGAAATGAAAATAAACAAAATAATAATGCGGAATTGGAAAAAACTTTACTTATAATAATTTTTAGAGAGTAAAATTGTCAACAAAAAAGACCCTACAACATTTTGTGATAAATCTGATAGTTTCTCCAGAAAAGTAAAAAGATCTCCAACTTCACTTCGAGCTCTACTAACTTTTGAGCAGGTGGATTTATCGAAAATTGAACAGACACCTTTTTTGTAGAGCTTTCAATTTCCTACAAAAATATGTATTAGTCTATCCGATCTATTAATTTGTTAACGAGTTAAAAATACTTAAAGCTAAAAAAAAATTTTTCCCGTGTTATTTAAATGGAAAAATCGAATTTTTCAATGAGCTAGGACTCTAATCGACATAGAATTTTTTTTCATGCGCGAAAAATTATTTTTTTGTTAAGGAGGTTCGATACCGATTATCTTTCTAGAGGATCTCGTAGAATTTCTATTGTATTTTTGCAAGATTACAACTCCTACACACCAAAATTTCATTGACAGAATATGTTATAAATTGACTTAGTTTTAAGAATGAACACAATATACTTCTATTATTATTGCATTGAATCATAAAAAAAATTTTTTTTTAATAAAATAAATTTTTTTTAATAAAATAAGTGATTAAAAAATAAACGCGGAAGTACGGCAACAGCGCGCGAGTGTTTAGTGATTTTTTTGTGTAGTATTGTTAATCATAAGGTTTATTACTAGCTGGAGCTCAGGTCCAATACGAGTACTATATTAATTAATTTTTAAATTTTCTAAAAAGTTTATAATAATAGTTATTACCATTATTTCAATTATGAATTTACAAATCTGTCGTCAGATATTCTAGACGATCATCGAAAACAAGTTTTAGGTTTATAAGTGATTATTAGTTTTTCAAATTTTCCGCGGTTGTGTCATTTTACGCTGTTGCCGTCGTTTCTTTGCTTTACAAAACATGTGACGTCATGAACTAAAATTTGCCTCTTATTTTATTAATAACTTAATGATAAACCCATGATTAAACTTTAAAAAAATATTATTGTGTTCAGAAACGTTTAATTATTTGATACTGAATAATTTGTAGCGATGGTATTATTGTAGCAAAAACTATAGCACTTTTAAAAATGATTCCCGTTTACGCCCGTGTATAAGAACGAATTTTGAAAATTTATTTCTCAAAAACGGTGAAGTGAATCGATTTGAAATTTTAACAGTGATCCTTTTTTTATAACTCTCGGTGAAAAAAATTTCAGAATTTTGGTATTATTTCGAAAATCGGTATCGAACTCCCTTAAACTATGGTTTTTTCCATATGTATTTGAAAAAAAAAAAAAACTGTTGCTCCAAAATGACGCACCCTTCTTTATATATTAGGGTGGTTCGTTTCAGATCAATGATTTTTTAACTTCCCGCTAAAAAAATCGAAGATTTTAAAAAATTTCGGGAAGTTATTGTTTTCACCCCGATTTGCGAAAATCGAAATTCCAACATATGTTGACGTTTTGAGGTTCTAGGAAGCTTTTTTGACTCAATTTAAGATGATGTCCGAGTGTATGTATGTATGTATGTACGTACGTATGTAAATATTCTGTAACTTTTGAACGGATGCACCGATTTTGATCGTCAAGGTGCCATTTGACGCGGCTTGTTAATAACTATAAGCACTGAAAATTTGAGCTTAATCGGTAGGGTACGTTCAGAGATATTTCAAAAATAAAATTTTTTCAAAAATGTTTTTTTTTGAATAACTTTTAAGGGGTTACATGGGTTTCGTGGGTTCAAAAAATCGATTTTTTTTTGGCTCATTAATTTCTACAACATCTCAAGAATATTGTCCTAAATTTTCAAGTCGATCCGAATAATAGTTTTGGAGATACAACCTTTGGAAGGTGTGCGCTCCAAGTTAGGTATAGAAGGGTCAGCGCGCCTCAGGTATAGTGAGCAGCTGCTCGTCTATTGTTTGTCTGTCATTGTTGTATATTACTTTCACTTCCTAAGAAAAACTAGTTTGAAATATTTTATTTGGTGATTACTTCTTGAAGGACGAGGTTCATTTGAGGTTACCTCAAGTTTCTATCATATAATTTCTTAAAAACGTGGTATTATTTGTGGTTATCAAGTGTCATTTGTGAAGTTGATAAACAATGCATAAAATTTCAAGAAAACAGTTAACCCTTGGAGCTCGTAGAAAAGATAGACCGAGAAAAAGGAGACAGTCCTTTAATCCTAAAGATCCGGAAACTGATGATAGTTCCTTCACGAGCACCTCAGCAAAAAAATTAAAAGGTGATGATAAAGAGCACGTGCCAGAAGAGGATACGCTCCAATATTCAATCATAGATTTTGCCTTGATTTTCTCAACTCTTTCATCGTTTGTGCGGTGTTCTAACATTAGTGACGATGAAGATGAAGATCAATTGTGTAATGGTAAAGTACAATTTAAGCAATGTTCGAAATTTGGTCTGGGATATAAAATCGTAGTAGAATGTGAACGATGTGATCCAAAATATATTTTATCTTGTCAAAAAATCGGAAGAATGTATGAATTAAATCGCCGGTTCATTTTTGTTATGAGAATATTGGGCTTAGGGCTCGCCGGATGCAAGAAATTCTGCAGTTTGATGGACATGAGCAGTTCATTTTTAAACCAGTCTACATACCATTTTTATATTGATAAAATACATAAGTGTATTGAGACAGTTACTCAGACTCTATTCTCATCTGCTGCTGAAGAAGAAAAACAATTTACAAATATTGAAAATGATTTACAAGATACGACAGATGTGAGTGTTTCCGGTGACGGTACCTGAAGAATATTGCGGCATTGGTCGCTGCTTGTATCTTCAATGAAGGAACATCAGCTTTATTATTGATTATGCACGGTATGGATTTAAAATTAGGCCGAAACTCCCACGAATACGCCCGAATTTCGGATGAAAACCGTGTGTGCGCAGCCGAAAAAAAATCTGCGAGCGAGACTCGCGAAGCCAGAATCCGTCATCGACAGGAGCAAAAGGATGCCCTGGACATTGCAACTGCTGCAGGATCTTTACTTTATGGCCCAGGAATCGACGATTCACTGTAAGTTACAAAAGAAATTTTTTTTCCACTTTTATTGTTACTCAAAACTTTAAACACGTTTTTCTCGGAACCATGTTTTCAAAGTCAGTTGTCAAATGTTCTCGGAAACTACTCAACCGATCTTGATGAAATTTTACGCAGGTGTTTGAGATACAATTTACTCGTGCTTGGACGAAGGATTTTTTTTTGCAATTACAACTATTTTAAAAAAAACAAAATGTCAAGCAAATTTGACCGAAATTTTTATTTTTTTGGAAAAATGTCTGCCAAAATTCCAATTTTTACTTTTTTTTTCTTTCCTTCGTTCAAGCACGAGTTTATGGTCTTAACTAACACACTTATCTTTGTTTTTTCATGTTAGATGATTTTGTGAGGAGTTATGCTGACAACGCGGACGCACCTTTTTTCCGAGGGGTCACCGGAAATGACGTCACAATGGAGGAGTTAAAATTTTTTTTTTTTTGAAAATTTCAGAAATTATTCTTTAAATATGTATTTATAAGACAGAAAAAAGTTTGAATTAAATAAATAATTTTTTACATAGAAAAAAAAATATTGAAAATAGGCCTTTTTTTACCCGACGAAACCCATGTAACCCCTTAATTCACTCGATGGATTGATACCAGAATCTAATCAGCTCTAAAACTTTATAAGCCGCGTCGAATGCCACCTTAGCCATCGAAATCGGTTGATTCGTTCAAGAGAAACCGTGAACGAAAGAATTTAAAAAACATTTTTTTTTTAGTTTTTTTGAAATTTCTCAAAAACGACTCGATAAATCAATTTTAAAATTTGATCAACTCTAGAACTCAATAAAACGCGTAAATTGCCACCTCAACTGTTGCAATCGGTGAATTCGTTCGACAGATATCGTTGGAGAAAAAATGGTAAAAAACGTTATTTTTCAAAAATAAAGGCAATCAAAAGTATTTTCGAGCTCGAAGAGCTCGAAAATGTATTCTCGACGATGTTTTCGAGCTCAAGTAGCTCGAAAACTGCGGGAAGTTTTGAGGCTGGCCCGCAGGGTCAACTGACAGACCGATTTTTTTTTCAAGGTGCTGACTCAAAATCTTGTAGAATATGTAGAAAAAAAAATTAGGCCAAAATTTGAGCCCTTAACAACTATTTTTAGAGGTCACACTTCATTTGCCAGTTTTCCCATTTAAACAGAATACAAAAATCATTTTTTTACACTTTTCTTCATCGCAACCTGTGAAGAAATTTTTTACTACTCAGATCATAATTTATTCTTATAGAGCATACAATTCTCTAAAAAAAAGTCTGTCACATACAAATAGTCTGACGAATATTTTTATTACGTAACTAGGCCTGAATGTGCATTCGTATAAAAATTTATCTTTAATTGTATTCAAGGGCTACTTTTAACTCTATCAACAAAAGTCCAATGACAATTTTTTAGGGCTTATTGAGCTTTACAAATTTGCTGTGTAGGACTCAATTCTGTTATCAATATCTCAACAGTTATGAGCTATTAAATATAATTTTCAAATAAAAATATTAATAAAAACAAGTTTAAGTTTAAAAATTCTTTGAAGAAAAAATTTCACTAGCTGGTCTAAGAGCCCAGTGGAATTTTTAATATCAACTTATACTACTTCACTGAAAAGAGAAAAATGAAAGGATATTAAATTTTCATTAAAATGTTCTAATTTTTTTTTTTTTTTTTTCATTTTTATTTCTTTTTCCATCATTGACAACTATATAAAACAAATACATACTGACAAGTTATAAATTATTTTGAAAGATTATTACTAACTAATGTATTCTTATAGCAGTTTTGTTGTTGTTGTCTGTTTTCAGCAACGACTTGAAGAATAGCTTGCATTTCCTCTTCATCTTTAGTTAAGCAATTAGCGTATTTTTCCACTAGCACTACACCTCTTTAGGCAATATCATTCACAACCGATAGATCCTTAAGTATCATTTCGCAGTGTATTTAACTTTCATCTGATTTTCATAGATCTGGATTTAGATCTAAAAATTTATATGAAAGTTGATATTGCTCAAATAAAAATAGTGATTTCTTATTTACAAAATCACTAATCACTTGAGATGATAATGAGTTTATGTTATCAACAATCAATCGCTTTGGATTGATTGATGTACTCTCTTTTGCTTTTATTGCTTTAGCCATTAGTATCTTTTGTTGCTTTGGAACTTGGTTATCAAAAAGGGCTAAAGCATCGAGCTCTTCTGACAAATACCAAAGATGACGTGACAGCTTTTAGCTTGCCCTTTCACTATATCTTTATGTACATTTTGATACTCAATCAACTGTTGCATCATTGTTAAATCTTGGTATGGGGCCTTTATAGCAGAGGGAGCATCGAATCAAGCTATTACATAAAAGTTAATTACACAAAGACAAATTTGTTTCAAGCCTTTCAGTTCAAGTAGTTTGAAAGGGAATTTCTTTTTGAACATATATATTTTTAAGCAATAAATTGCTTTCAAAAGCCATCTGGCATGGTGATTTGCTCCTAGAACTTTGAATTTTATTCCATGGCTTGGAGTACCACCTAAAAATATGTATGAGAGTTCCAGCAATTCTTTGAAATCATCTCTAGCGTGGTGTTGCTGGAATGATAAGTGTATAATTTTGTATATAACTATTTTGAGCAACATTGCCATTAAAATTTCCAATAATACACTGTTGAAAGAAATCAAAGAAATATATCGAACTAAAAACGATTTCTTTCGTATCTTTCACAACACTGGAACTTGGTAAAAAATAATCATGTGAAGATAATACAAATGTAATCGATAGATAAAAGATTCTGAATTTGGAAAGTTCCATCAAACAAGCCATCAATTTAAGAGTTTTGTACAGTCAAAATAAATATACCCTGATTAAAAAAAATGATTTGGAATAATTCAAAACAATTTGAAATGATTTAAAACAATTTGAATCAACTAATATATAGAAGTACATTTAACATGGAGCAAATCATTTTTCTTAATCAGGGTAGTAAATGCAAAATTCCCCAATTTTTTTTACAACTTTGAAAGTGTTATTAGATTAAAAGAATTTTTTTTCGTTACTTAAATTAATATCAGAATTATAGTTAGATTATTCATAAATCTTTAATTGAGTTTTCAAAAGTCTTAGGTTAATATTTTGTTGTTTAGATATCAGCTCTAAAATATAGAATCAACTTTTAATAGCGTATTATGTACATTCGAACAGTGTATCAATTTTGAATATGTATTAAGCAACAGTGATGTTAAATAATCTATAATGAATAGAATATAAAAAGATAAATGCAATAAATTTTCAAAAAAGGCTATTCGGCAGCCGAAATGGAAGTAGATTTGTCATTATTTGATTATTTCAACATTTCAAATAAACATTAATAACAAAATAAATTTTTTTTGACAATCTCTAAAATTCTCAAGGTTATGGAACAAAAAAAACTGCCAGAAAATTCAGAGTTAAATGCAAAAAATTTAAGAATTGAGATCAGAAAATTAAAATAATTATCGGAATGGTAAGTTGAATAACGAAAATTGAAGTTAAAGAGAATTAAATTATCTACGAAAAAGTATTCTGTGTTTTTACTATAGGATAAATAGTCAATACAAAATTAAAGAAAATAATTTGAGTTGAAATTTCAATTATGATTGATCTAACGTCATACTTGAAATCAGTCATAAACACTGTCAATAAAACAAAATTGAATTTACACACTTGAAAGGAGATATTTAGATTTTATGAGTGTTACACAGCAATAATATGAATTCAATAGTTTCATAAATTTACTAAGGAATACAGTAGTTAGGATTCTATGGAATCTATTGAAAGTAGGAGAACCAATGCAATAGCAAAATTTCATTTAATGAGTGGTAAGATAAGAAATTTCATTGGTCTAGACACATGATAGGCATGAAAATTAAAGCTTATTTAAAAAGCTTTCAAATGAATCTTATAGAAAGTCGATAAGTTATAACATTCAAAAAATATCGAAGCGAGAATAAGTAAAAATATGAATTTTTGACATTCTGAAAATTTTGGAATGCTATAACTTCTAAACTAATCGACCGATTGAGCTCATTTTCCAACTCGATGAAGGTAGTCATCCACAGAATACGTGTACAAAGTTTTGAAGCGATCGGTTCAAAACTGTAGAAATCAGTAAGATGCGGATGAAACCTGGGGATAACGTCACGGAATTTGTATTAAAAATCTAGCAGAAGTACCAGTCTATGCAGATACCACCACCAGTATCGGAACAAGTCGCGTCTATTCGTAATCATCTGACAGATGAGTTACGGACTCTGGTATTCGCCAGATCAGTTTATACATATGAAGATTTTCTAAACGCTTTGCACGAGGCTACTAGGTGCATAGAGGAGGCTCAACAACCTGCTATTGTCGTGAATAAGACCGTGAAGTTCCAAGATAAACCCAGATTCAGTATGATTCAGTCTCCAGTAGATGAAGCAGTTTATGAAGAAGATGAATTGGAACCCTCGAGATGCAATCTGATGGTTGCATCACCACCAACAACATATAACAATAGATATGGCGTGCAAATGAGAAATAATACTAACTATTACAGACCACAAAATTATCAATACAACAACAGACCACAACAATTTAGACCTCGTCTAAATCAGGAGCCAGGAAGGTTATCCGGCTTCAATCAAAATCCAGTAATTGCTCCAAGATACAATAGACCATGTTTTAACTGTGGAGTTCCTGTAATATTTGTTGTGAAGTTGGTCATACTCGCAATAATTGTAACTTAGCGGTGTATACTAATGACAATAGACCAAATGCTTCAACTTCACCTGACAATCCACTTCCAGTACGTCAGGAGAATAATAATATACCTGAAGGCAGTCGAAAAAACGAATAATACCTAGACCGAATTCCCCGTCGGCTCAGGATAATTTTGGAGTAACTAAAGGGGTAAACAAACCAAAACAAGACAATAAAAATATCCGGTCGGAAATTTTGCAGGTAGATTCACCGCATTATTTCCCTCCAGGCAGTGATTCTCAACCCGTTAGCCGGTTAGAGTTTGTGCAGGTAGGTTCACCGCACAATTCTCAACCAGGCAGTACATCTCAACTTGATAGCCAGAATGGTATGTCGCAGGCAGGTTCCCCTCGATACTCCATTCCAGGCAGTGACCTACATTTGGCTAACATGTCCGTGAACACGATATACGTAGAAGATATAATTTCATTAACTCAAGCAGACCTGTCAAGTAATTCTACAGAAATTATTAATCAATTAATTCAATTTATAGAAGATCCAAATTGTACAGTTGAAGATCTCAATCAACCAGACGAGAATATTAATCTTAATTCAATTACATCTACAGAAGAACCAGATGATGATGAACCTGAAACGCAATGGGAAGATGAATTTCAACCTGGATTGGAACCAGTTGATCTCGACTTCAATGTATCGTCACCGCGTCCTCTGGAACTAGGCGGTTCTGTTAGCCAGTCTCCAGACTCGCAGGTAGTAGAAACATTGACAACATCTACATCTCGAGAAGCTTTCATTCCTGGAATTCTTCAAAATAAATCATTATCAGCTGCCGAAAAATATCGTCTGGCTGAAAGAAAAATTTTTATTCAAGGTGCAGGTCCGAAGCCACCAGAATATACAGCGAGAATACCAGTATCACTTTGGATTTTTGGTATAAAACTCAATGGTATCCTGGACACTGGCAGTGAGAGATCTTACATCAATGCAAAAGTATATGAAGACATCAAGGAGTACGCGTCAGGTGAATTAAGACCTGATGATACACAAAAGCGAGGTGTTTTACTCGCTAATCATACCTTGTGCAAAAGTCTGGGTGGTGCTCCATTTATTATACAGATAGGATCTGTCGCTGGTGAACAATATCTCAGTGTACTGGAAGATCTTGGACATTCTGTGGTCCTGGGAATGGACTTTGCATTACAATTTGGAGTCATCATTAATAGTAAAGAGAAAACTTGGCAGTTTAGTGGTCATCCGAAAACTCATCAATTTGAACTTATATCTTGTAAAGAAAACTGGTCGAGGTGTTTATCAATGACAGCTGATAAAGAATCAGACTTCAAAAATTTCATTAAAATTGAAATGGAAAAATTTGAAGCGATGCCGAATCAAGGACTAACTAACATCATCGAGCATGAAATTGTCTTGAAACCTGATGCTAGACCAGTCAGCATAAAACCATATAGACGCAGTCCTGTGATCAACGAGGAATTAAATCGGCAAATCGACGAGTTACTTGAAAAGAAATTTATAATACCAAGTTACAGTGTTCGGTCGTGTTCACCGGTCATGGTAGCTAAACCCAACAACTCCTGGAGATTTTGTGTTGATTATCGGCCTGTTAATCGAGTGAAAATACCACCAGCTCATCCGTTACCTAATATGCTACGCATATTGAGCGCATTACACGGTGCAGTTTATATAAGTACTATAGACTTAAAGGAAGCTTTCCATCAAATCCGCATGGCAATTGCGTCGATTCCTCTCACCGCTTTTTCTGTGGAAGGACGAGGGCAATTCAAGTGGTTACGGATGCTGTATGGACTAGTGGGTGCTCCAAATACTTTTCAAAAAGCTATGGATGAATTTGAAGAGAGATTCCATAAGATTCTAGTCGACCGAGAATTACCGATGAAATGGGCTGATCAAGTCTTCGCATATTTGGATGACTGGATAGTCATCAGTGAAACGTTGGAAGAACACAAAGAATCCTAAGTTTGGTGTTTGAAGTTTTTAGAGATGCAGGGTTACTCATAAATCCTGAAAAAAGTAAATTCTGTCGACCTAAAGTTAAGTTCCTGGGATTTATTGTAAATAAAGATAGTCTTCATACTGATCCAGAAAAAATAGCTCCAATAATTAACTATTCACGGCCAACAAATAGAAAGCAACTACGCAGCTTCCTAGGACTAGTCAATTGGTATCATAGACATCTTCAGGATGTAGCAAAAGCTCAGGGTCCTTCAAATAAATTGACTGGAGTCAACACCGAGTGGAAGTGGGGAGACATAGAAGAAGAATCATTCCAAACGTTAAAACGAGCTTTAATCGAGGCTCAGCCGTTATCAGTACCCAAAGTTGGACTCCCGTATTATTTGTACACGGATGCTTGTGATACAGGATTGGGAGCATTTTTAGTTCAACGAGATCCAGAGATACAGAAAGAATTTCTGATCATATGTCTCAGTCGTCAACTCAAGGGTGCCGACACTCGGTATACTACCACCGAAAAAGAGTGTCTGGCTGTCGTCTGGGCAGTTCGTAAGCTACTTTGTTACCTCGAAGGTACCCCTTTTACTGCCGTCACCGATCATGCTGCGTTAAAATGGCTGCATTCATTAAGAGATCCGAACGGCAGGTTAGCTCGTTGGGCAATGGAGCTATTGTCACACCAAATCACGATTGAACACCGAAAAGGAACAGAAAATGAAGGTCCCGATGCATTATCTCGTATTCATGAAGATCTTGTTCCGGAAGATTGGCTGGGAATTAAAGAACAAGTCGGTTCGGATAATTGTCTTCATTTACAAGTGTCAAACTGGTATGCAGTAAAATTCAACAATGTACGTCGTAATCCAGGAAGGTATCCAGATTGGCGCATTGTTGAAGACAGACTTGAATATTATCGTCCAGACCCTTTAAAATCCATCGTTGGAGATGATAACGCATGGAAGACAGTTTTACGAGATCCTGAAATTCAAGAAGTACTCCAAAAACATCATGAAGACCCAGATGCTGCACATCTAGGGAGGGAAAAAATGTACGAGCGTTTGAAAGTCCAATTTTATTGGCCTGGTATGTACCAAGACGTGGAAAGTTACGTAGAAGCTTGTGAAATTTGTAAGCAAGCCAAATACAAGCAGTCGTCATCAAAAGCTCCATTTCAAACTCGACAACCTATAAGACCTTGGGCTATTGTCGCAGCGGACGTAACTGGATCTTTTACTCGATCCAGAAAAGGTCACCAATATATTCTAGTCATACAAGACTTATATACTAGGTTCATTGAACTCTATTCGTTACGTCGACATACAGGAGCTGCTGTCTTGGAAGCTTTCAAACGTACATTTTCTTTGAGGTCTTACCCGCTGTTCCTGGTAACAGACAACGGCAGGGAGTTTGTTAATGAGACCGTACAAGATTATCTGAAGTCAGTTGGAGTAAAATTTACACCATTGGCTGTCGCACATCCACAAGCCAATCCAGTGGAAAGGATAAATCGTACATTAAAACCGATGATCAAAGCCTACATTAACAAAAACCAGACCAGATGGGATGACCATCTAGGTGAATTTCAACTTGCCTACAACAACTCGTATCATGCATCATTAAAACTGTCTCCATATTTTCTGGTACATGGACAGGAACCCAGATTGTCCGACAAACTGACAGAACTGGAAATGGAGGATTTTCTTCCAGAGAATGAAGAATGGAAACAACGAGTCCAACGGTTGGACGAACTTCGCCATAAAGTCGAGAGTATAATGCGAACTGAACATGAAAGACAATCTAGCTATAATAAAAATTCAGAGCTTAAAATACCGGAAGTAAAATTAGGCGATAAAGTTTTCTATACGAATCGTAAATTAAGTAATAAAAATCAAAAATATAGCGCGAGCTTAGGCATGAAATATCTCGGGCCGGTTACAATTAGTAAAATTATAAGTCCGCTCGTGGTAGAACTTAAAAATGATTCCGGAAAATCTCTCGGTACACACTATATACCTGACTTAAAAATACCGCGTCGTAGTAGTCGTTTAGCCGATAAGAATTCTCAATAAAAATGAAATTCATTTCTACTTTGTTAATATCGTGTAAACATCATTCATTCCAACTTGCTGTTCCTGAATTCTTGGACGACGAACATCTGCATTTTTTACCCCAGGCGACAGTCTGGCAGGGGGGAGTGTAACGGGGTAAATTTGAATTTACCGCGTACAATTTAAAATAAAATAAAAGTTAGTATGTGTACTGTCGATCACGTGACAATTCCAACCAGAGTTACCCCGGGTAGAACGCGACTAGTCGACCGGGAGTGAAAATTCAAATGTTCGAGCGTCAGCCCCCATTTAGAAGTAAGTAGGAGTTTCCAAAGTACGAAGACGCCCGAAGTCATGCGGGGAGAAAGCAATTATAAACGGGGACCGGAACGTGAAATTTCATTAACCATCGGAACGACCAGACCGTCGGAACATACAAGTGTACAAGTGACGAGACACCATCACGGACGCCGGCTTTGAGACGCTTAAAATTATATCAGGTAATTAATTAATTGAGAGCTTGAGTTTTTATTGTGGAACCAAGCGATAAAATTATCTCAATTTTGTTAATAAATACCAGGCAGGTAACTGTCGAATCTAATCACGAATTGCTAGTCAGTAAAATTAATTAATTCTACTTAAATAATAAACAAATAATTATAAATAAAATTAATAGTGAATTATCTCGGTAAAAGTTATAAAACGTCCTCTGTCAAAGTCACCAATAATAATAATAAAATGAGAAAAATTAAGTTAAGCAATAAACAATAATTAATTAAAGGAAATTAGTGTATAAAATAAAAATAATTATTGTGATAAAAAGTACCTGAACTAAGTAAATAGAAAAGGTGTAAATTGTAGCGGGTGAAATTGGTATAAGATTTTGGAAAAAGTGATAGTGAAAACGGTCACGAAATTGTGGAAAAATAATTAAGTAATAAAAGTGATAAGGGGATAATAATTATTAAGGAAGATAAAGGTTAAATAATAAATTAATTAATAGTTATTTAAACTCTCAAATTAATTAATTTATTGTAAAAATTTGGCGGGAAAATTTAATCTTAAATCAGTGTGTGTGAAAATAAAGTCCAGGGGACTGAATGAGTGTGTGTGTGTGAAATAAATTAGGAAATTATTGTGACATTAATTAAGTCTCGCGAAGGTAAAGCGATTTTAAAAATTAGTCATGTAAGTTCTTGCGAAGGTTAAGCGATTTTAATTTAATAGTTAAGTAAAAAGTCCAAAGGTAGTTGGCAAATTATTGTGTGTGTGTGAGTGTGTGTAGAATGCCAAAGGTAGTTGGCTGATTTTGTAAGAAAATATTGCGGGTTATTAAATAAATTAGATTTAAGGAAAATATTGCGGGTTAATAAATAAAAGATAAAAGGTTATTAAGGTTTATAAGAGATATATTAGGTTTATAAGGTCAATAAAAGTTTAAAAGGTTGATAAGGTTATAAAGGTTAATAAAATATAAGGTTATAAGGTTAAAAAGGTTTATAAAATAAAAGGTTAAAATTGTTAATTGAAACCATTATAATTATTTACAAATTATCCTTCCTCATCCTTCTCTTACAATTAAATGCATTACACCAACCCTGATGATCTAAGATCCGGCTCTGGGAGGCCGTTATCACTTCCAGTGGCGCTCTTAAAAAGGTAATTTAAGGACGACCAGAGTAACAGCATAGCCTTGTTATAGTATAAAAAAAATTTGATTTTTGGAAAAAAATTTTTTTTTGCCTCTATTATACTTATTGAATATAATTACGTCAATTCCTGAAGAAAAGTTTTTATACGCCCTTGTGGCATCTGTAACGCGATATACAGTATTAGGGTGCTTAAAAAAAAATTGATATTTTTTTTTTGCTCTATTTGGAAAGCTTAAAAAGCCAGCTCTCCGAATATGCAATAGTTATTTTCAAAAAATTAAAATGAATAAATGTAATTTCATTTTAATTAAAAAAACGAAAATTCCCCAGTTAAATGAATTGGAAACTGAAATTAAAATAGCGACCTCTTAGAGTTGAGCTGCCGAGCTAATCTTTTGGGAGGATTTTTTTCTTGACATTCACTAATGTTTCAGGGGGTGAGATTAAAAAAAATAATATATCAATTTTTTTGAAGCACCCTAATATATATTGAGACAATGTGAATTGTCTTCGTCGTTCTCAGCCTTGCGGTTCCCATTTTTCAGTCCCGTTACCGTCTGAAACTACACAAATCATAGTGCCGTGATCACATGACTATCACGTCGATGTATGTCCGAAAGGGTGCAGTAGGGACAGAGTCCCGAGGCTAGCCCTACGCCCAAAATTATCGGTCAATCACTTCGATTCTGGATCAATTAGTGATAAGACGTGTAACTTAGTTACTATTGTAATATACTTACAATTTACTTACGATTATGTTAATACGGGCGATCTTCTTGTATTCTTTGTGAATCGGACAATTAACTTGCGTTAACTAGTATTACTAGCAATTCTCTTGCGATCATACTTTACTGTTTTAGTTTATTAATTATTTTAATTAAAGTTAGTTTACTTAAATATTACTGTACGTTACCGACGATGTACTTGCAACATAAAGCTACACTATGCCATGCGCCCAGCTACATAATATCCAGCGCTTGCATCTTCATGTAAGTAATTTTGATTATTATAATTGGCAATAAACCTGTACTTTTCTAATTAATTCCTTTTACTCTATCTATCACTGGTATTTTACTGGTAAGATTCTCAAGTAATTTAATAAAAGTATTATTAATTGAGTCACAATTGATAATTCAACGATAAATAAGAAAAATTTATAATTTTATAAGCCGTGAGGTAAGTTAATAAATTTTCACATATGTTGCCGTGTTTGAATGAGTGCGGGTCTTTGCTTTGCAAGAATCCTAGCCCATTGCTCTGTCCTACAGTAAAAAAAAATGTTAAAGGCCAGCCTAAGCCAGGGTTCAACCCGCAAATTCTTGTGGCTGCTGGTAAAAATCACGAAGACGAAAAGCGATTTGTCTCAATATATATATATATATATATATATATATATATATATATATATATATATATATATATATATATATATATATATATATATATATATATATATATATATTAGGGAGATTCTATATATATGTTAGGGAGATTCAAAAAATAACAAAATTCTTTTTTTTTTTCTCGCAAACAGGTTCAAAAGTTTAACTTAGATAAAAAAAGACCCCTGTGAAAATTAGAGCTCTTAATATCAACATTAAGAGGTTCCGCATTGCACTTTTCTATTTACCATAAGATAACATTGAAAAAATTTTTTTTGCGTCTTTTCATTTTTTTAAGTAGCTAACGATGCGTCATAGGAATAATTGGCAGGCACATTTGTGTAGGTAATTGAATGCTCTACAAAAAAAATTTCTTATCATTTTTTTATAAATCTATTTGTTCGAAAGTTATTTGAGATTGAAGTCGAATTCATATTAAATTTTGGGATCTTTTTACTTTTCCGGCGAAACTATCAGACCTATTACAAAATATCACTAAACCTTTTTTGTAGACGATTTTATTTCCTAGAAGTTATCTTTGTAAAGTTTTTCCGAATTCCACATTGTTTTCTAGTTATTTTTGTTTTAATGTTAAGCTTTTAAAATCGATCAGAAGACAATTTTTTTCATGAGCTTGACATTAAAGGAGAAAATAACTATAAAACAATGTGGAATTCGAAAAAACTTTTCCAGTATAACTTCTAGGGAATAAAATTGTTTACAAAAAAGGTCCCATGTTACTTTTTAATAGGTCTGATAGTTTCGCCGGAAAAGTAAAAAGATCTCAAAATTAAATATGAATTCGACTTCAACCTCAAATAACTTTTGAACAAATAGATTTATCAAAAAATGATAAGAAATTTTTTTTGTAGAGCATTCAATTACCTACAAAAATATGCCTGCCAATTATTCCTATGACGCATCGTTAGCTACTTATAAAAATCAAAAGACGCAAAAAAATTTTTTCCATGTCATTATGGAAAATTGAAAAGTGCAATGCGGAACCTCTTAATGTTGATATTAAGAGCTCTAATTTTCACAGGCGCCTTTTTCTATTTAAATGAAACTTTTTAACCTGTTTGCGAGAAAAAAAAAGAAATTTGTTATTTTTTGAATCACCCTAATATATATATATATAGAAGTGAGGGAAAAGCATGTTATGATAAGTGAGTTAAGTGACACAGTTGACCATAGGTCCAAATACATTCGGGTCAAAGTTGGCTCGTAAAAATGTAATGAACGGGTCACGATGTGCTCGTTGTGTTGTTGTAACATTAAGAGATATACATTCAAAGAGAAAGATAGAAAGGAGGGAAATGTTTATCGCTAAATGTTTCAATGGTTCCCTTGTCTCTATTTAAACAAATGCAAATAACTGTTTATCAAATACTATAACCCGTTTAGAATAATGCAGAGCAGTAAATATAAATGTAACTACTAGTGTAATAAAATAGTTCTGTACTTTTAGCGAATCAAGTGCAACATAAAAAGTGTAATCGAATATATGACTGGAATCAAGTAATATACAGAGAGAATTAACAAAAAGGTAGATCGGCATTATTTCAATAAGCTATAAAAGCTGGTTTAGAGTATCGTTGGAAGCGTCACGCATAAATCACAATGTAATTACAGTCACTGACGATCACAATCTAACGTCTCTGGAGAGACACCAGACAGATCGGATCTCTCTCCTGAGAGACATCTCTGTCTGCTGGGGGTTAAGCTTTGCAGAGAAGAGTCTTCGTACTACATACGATGTACATTGATTGTGACCATGGGTTCCAGTTGTTCCACGTTATTTTAATGGTATACAATATACTCAATATAATTTGTGGCGTAAGCCCTAGCGAAAACTCGATATAACTAAACACCCGAGAATTGCGCAACGAGTGCAGGTAACATAGAAGCCGGAACCATGCTTGAAATCTCTTAGAAATAGAAGTTTCTTGTTGGAATCTCTCACACCCATATGTTGATGATCTGACACACTAAAAAGGGCACAAATCATTCCCACACAACCAATTTCTCTAACAGTCAGTGAAAAAAAAAAAAAAAAAACTATACATGCAACACAATTTGGCCGTCAATTTAATACAGTTGTAGTGTGCATGTCTATGTCCACGTCTTTGTATTTTCTCGAGTTTGGAGTTTTTCTGTTTACGTGACTCCTGACTCGATCCGGTATTTTAGACATACCGGTGAATTAAAATTTCTGTGTACATGACTTTACAATTGATTTGAAGGAAGAGTACAGCACAGTTGCTAAGATCTCTTTTTCATATGATATCAGTCGGTCTACTATCGTCAGCATTTTCGAGTGCTGTCTTTTGGACGTTTTCAAGCGACCCTTAAATATTAATAATAAAGCTTCTCGATTCTTTCACCATCAATTTGCATGACAATGAATGAAAATATAACCCGAGAAATAGAAATAATAAGTTTTTAACATACATTTTTATTTTTTAATTCAATTTTTAGGTTTTTCCGCTTATTTAAAACTTACTAAATTTTATTGTTTAAGACTGTCCTGTATATGTTTGGTTATGCAAAAGTTATATTTTACTGAAATGACAATAATTAAGTTATAAAAAAATGGAAGAATTAATTCAAACTATTAGTGACATATTATCAGTTAATATTCAAAATTCTTGAGCACCGTTTAAATATTTAAATTTTGGGCTGAAATTTTCAGCATAGTCATGATTTTACAAATATAAACTATTGCTGCCGCGAGAAATAAAAAATTTTGAAATAAAAAATCCGAATTTCAATCATTTTTGATATTTTCAAAATTCGTGAGTGACCTCTTGGAAATTTTTTATCGAGCTGATTTTTAGAGAGGCTTCTTAAAACATCGTAAACCAACAAATTTTCATGCGAGATCGAAAAAAAAAAAATAGTCGTTTTTTTTGCGCCACCCTAATAGATATATATATATATATATATATATATATATATATATATATATATATATATAAGACTGGGCCAAAAAAATCGGCTATTTTTTTTTTTTAACGATACTGTGAAAATATTATTTAGGATGACAAAAAAAAATTATCCCGAAAATTTGAGCCCTTAATATTAATATTAAGAGGTGTATCATCCCAATTTTTGATTTTTTTTTTGAATGAGCGGGTTTTTGTCTCATAACTCTCAAACATCGATATAAACGAAATTGACTTCCATACATTTCTTGTAGAAGATTAAATGTTCTATAAAAAAGGTCTGATTAACATGTTTTTTCAGATGAACCGTTTCCTTATAATCATGCTTTGAACATCGGTATGATTTTAAAATTTGATTGTTTAACTTTGAAATTTTGTAATTCATGTAAAAATAAGTTTCCGAAAAAAGCCGATGGATTTTCTTAAAGGAAATTGAATGTTCTACAAAAAAAGTCTTAACAATTTTTGCTAAATTCACTCCTTCAAAAGTTAGTCAAGATTATTAACGTCATTTTACTTAACTTCAACCTTGAATAACTTTTGCTGGAGTGAATTTATCAAAAATTGTTGAGACTTTTTCTGTAGAGCATTCAATTTCCTTCAAGGATATTTATTGGCTTTTTCCGGAAACTTATTTTTACATGAATAAAAAAACTCCAAAGTTGAACAATCAAATTTGAAAATCATACCAATGTTCAAAGCATGATTATAAGGAAACGGTTCATCTAAAAAAAAATTTTAATCAGACCTTTTTTGTAGAGCATTTAATTTTCTATAAGAAATGTACAGAAGTCTATTTCGTTTATCTCGATGGTTTGAGAGTTATAAGACAAAAACCCGCTCATAAAATAAAAATCAAAAATTGTGATGATACACCTCTTAATATTAATAGTAAGGGCTCAAATTTTCACAATAATTTTTTTTTTGTCACTCCAAATAATATTTTCACAGTATCGTTAAAAAAAAAAAATAGTCGATTATTTTCGATACCGTGAAAATATTATTCCTGATGACCAAAAAAAATTCTTGTGCAAGTTTGAGCCCTTAGTATCGATATTAAGAGGTGTATCGTTACGACTATTAGTTTTTTGACATAAATTTTATTTTTTTCAGAAAACTCGTAAATCATCTGTCTGAAAAATTTGAACAATGTATATCTTAAAGGAAATTAAATTCCCTACAAAAAATCTCTCTTAGTAAATTTCCGTAAAACAAGCCGTTTCTTTGTAACCGTGCTTTAAACATTGATTTGTTTTTTAAATTTTTTGTTTCTATTTTGGATTTTTGTAACTACTAGAAATATTAAAATATTTTCTATTCAAGATATACATCCTCGAAGGAAATTTAATGCTCTACAAAAAAGGTCTTTTAACATTTTTTGCTAAATTCACTCCTTCGAAAGTTATTCAGGTTATTGAAGTCGTTTTGACTCTTCAACCTTGGATAACTTTCGAAGGAGTGAATTTAGCAAAAAATGTTAGAAGACCTTTTTTGTAGAGCATTAAATTTCATTCAAGGATGTATATCTTGAATAGAAAATATTTTAATATTTCTAGTAGTTACAAAAATCCAAAATAGAAACAAAAAATTTAAAAAACAAATTAATGTTTAAAGCACGGTTACAAAGAAACGGCTTGTTTTACGGAAATTTACTAGCAGAGATTTTTAAAGAAAATTCAATTTCCTTTGAAAATATACATCGCTCAAATTTTTTAGGTAGATCATTTACGAGTTTTGGGTAAAAAATAAAATTTATGTCAAAAAACTAATCGTCGTAACGATACACCTCTTAATATCAATATTAAGGGCTCAAACTTGCACAATAATTTTTTTTAGTCATCAGGAATAATATTTTTACAGTATCGAAAAAAAAAAAAAATAGTCAATTGTTTTGGCCCGGTCTAATATATATATATATATATATATATATATATATATATATATATATATAAACTTTTGAGTGGATGCTATTTTTTTTAATTCTACTAGGTAAAATAAGATAAATGGTGGCAAAATTCTTCGATTATGAGAGCCATTGCAATAGTCCGATTTCTAAAGGAATCTACCTAATTAGTAACAAATGGTTAAGCTATTGTTACGATTGGTGGTATTGATATTGATATTTTCAACGGTCAGTTTGAAAATGTCAATTCTGAGTGAAGGAGTTAATGGACATAATGACGATGATTAAATCATTTATGGAGATTATCCCATGCGCACAATCAGCGAGTTCAGTCATGGAGTAAGCTGGAAAACAATGGCTTAGAAATAAAAGAACAAAAAAGTGGAGAGCGATCCCCAAACGAATTCAACGGAGCAAATATCCGGTAACCTGACTAATGTAATAATGAGGACGCTACAAATACCTTGGTCTTTTTCGTTCTACACATATTATGTCTAGATTAGTTACTGATTGAACTAGTGTCTGTTTTAATACTGAGGTTTATAGTACATTCGATAAGTATAATGTATCCTATTGCGGGTAAATTTAGTGAGCAGCTCGCCTATACAGCTACGATCTAGGTACTGATATCGGTTACCGTATGCTACACTATAAGTATTCCAGGGTATCATTTAAATTGATTTAATCTTTAGGTTTTACAAAATTTGATAGAGCTAGCAGTCAACACAAAAAGTTTGAATAAATAGCGGCTGCATTAGCTTCTGCATAGTCTTTATCAGTGCTGCAAAATAATAGTACAAAAAAAATTAACTATTTAATATTTGAATAATATAGGATATTATAATTTCTTTATATCAGAAAGATATACGTTGACATTGAATTGATCGATACAAACACGCATAGTTAAAGTTGAGTAACTTATTTCAGTGGATGGTTTATTCGCATCTGTTGAATAAACGTCAGTTTGACAGCGTAACTTGGACGTGATTTTTTGCTAAGATTCTCAGAAGTTCCGAGAATTTCAGTTTGCAGACATACATATAACTCGACTAAAGTTTTAATGCAGAATAATATTTGTTACAACTAAGTATAACGTCGTAAAAAAGAGGATAACAATAGTCAAGCTTACCTTGGACATACATCCTCGACAGAGTTTTATGAATAATAATGTTAGAATAATCAATAGTAAATATGTAGAAGTAGAACTGCCAATAAAATAATTTTAAAAAATATCTTGCAAACCTTTTGTAGATTTTAACCGTCAAATCAGTTTATTTCTATCTTATCTTGAACAAATTCATGGAAAGTTTGCCAAAACTTAAATAAAAAAAAAATTTTTCTAGGGCATTATGCTCCCCTCCAAAAAATAATAAAAAAAAATTTTTTTGAATTTTGTAAAACTGTTTTCAACCTGAAGAATGTATTTCTTTCTCTTGACCACTATATTACTCGAAAAATATTTTTCAAGTCGTAAGAAATCATTTTCTCACTCTTACTAAAAAAAAGTGATTGTAATGTTTTTTTCATAACTACACAACACCTAGAATTAGCAAACATAAAATAAAATCTAAAACACAAAAAAAATATTGAAGAAAAAAAATTGTTCAAAAGTTAAAACTGGTAACCTGGGAAAAAATGATTCTTACATATTTTTATCATCTAAAAATTAAAAAAACACGTTTTTTAGGTTCAAAATAATGACAAATAAAAAATATAGCATTGTTTTTTTTTTTATTAAATAACAATTTGTAATTCTACTAATGGAGGGGGAACGATTTATTACACCTGAAAAATTTTTTTTGAGTATTACAAAATTAAAAATAGTTGTCAAAAGAAAAAAATATATTCTTAATGATAAAAACAATTAAAAAAAAAAAAAAAAAAATCGGTCTGTCAGTTGACCCTGCGGGCCAGCCCCAAAACTTTTCGCAGTTTTCGAGTTCCTTGAGCTCGAAAACATTGTTGAGAATACATTTTCAAGCTCGGAGAGCTCGAAAATACTTTTGTATGCTTTTGTTTTTGAAAAATAACGTTTTTTACCATTGTTTCTCAAACGATATCTCTCGAACTAATAAAGCGATTGAGATGGTTAAGGTGGCAATCGACGCGTTTTATTGAGTTCTACAACTGATCAGACTTTGAAATTTATTTATCGGATCGTTTTTGAGAAATTTCAAAAATACTAAAAAAAATTTTTTTTTCAATTCTATCGACAACGGAATCTCTTGAAAGAATTAACCGATTTTGATGGTTGAGGTGGCATTCGACGCGGTTTATGAAGCTTCAGAGCCCAGTTGATTTTGGAATCAATCCATCAAGCCCGTAAAAAGTTATCCGAAAAAAACATTTTCGAAAAAAGTTTATTTTTGGAATATCTCCGAACGAGCCCTACCGATCAAGCTCAATTTTTTTTCAGCTTTAAGATATTTGCAAGCCGCGTCGAATGACACCTTGATGATCAAAATCGGTTCATCCTTTCAAAAGTTATAGATATTTACATACGTACGTACATACATACATACATACACTCGGGCATCATCGTGAAATGAGTCAGAATAGCTTTCTAGAACCTCAAAACGTCAATATCTCTTAGAAATTCGATTTTTGAAAATCGGACTGAAATCAATAACTTCCCGAATTTTTGAAAATTTGCAATTTTCTTAGCGGGAAGTTAAAAAAAAAAATTGTCATTTTTTTGGAGGGGGGCCTCTTTGCTCCACAAAAAAAATTTTTTTTCTGCCTTCGTATCCACCAATAATGTGAAATGTAATTTTTCTTTATATATATTACATATAAAAAATTTAATTTAATGAAATTTGATCAACTTTCAGAAATTTTTTTTTCAACTTTTTTAAAGGGTACCCTATTTTGCCCCCCAAAAATAAAAATTTTATTTTTAGTTTATTTTGATTATAAAATTTTATTTTTATATACATAATTAAATATTCATAAGTTTCATATCAATGAAGTCTGATCAGATCTAATCATACATAGACATATATAACTACATATAAGTTTATATCAGTCATGTCTGATCAGATCCAATCATATATAAACTTATGCACGACTATACATGAATTTATATTAGCCATGTCTGATCAGATCTAATTATATATAGGTCTATATCTAATTATATATGGGTTTATATCAGTCAGATCTGATCACATCAAATTATATCTAATGTCATGCATAATTATATATAGATGTAATGATTATGTATAATCATTAGGGTGATTCAAAAAATAACCAATTTTTTTTTTCTCGCCAACAGGTTCAAAAGTTTCATTTAGATGAAAAAATACGCCTGTGAAAATTAGAGCTCTCAATATTAACATTAAGAGGTTCCGCATTGCACTTTTCTATTTTTCATAAGAATAACATGGAAAAATTTTTTTTTGCGTCTTCTGATTCTCATAATTAGCTAACGATACGTCATAGGAATAATTGGCAGGCATATTTTTGTAGTTAATTGAATGCTCTACAAAAAAAGTTTCTTATCATTTTTTGATAAGTTTATTTGCTCAAAAGTTATTTGAGGTTGAAATTGAATTCATATTAAATTTTGAAATCTTTTTACTTTTTCAGCGAAACTATCAGACCTATTACAAAATATTGTAGATAATTTTATTCCCTAGACGTTAATTCAATGAAGTTTTATTGAATTCCGCATTGTTTTCTAGTTATTTTTATTTTAATGTCAAGCTATTAAAATCGATCAGAAGACTATTTTCTTTCTTGTACACTGATAGAAATTTTATATTGACTCAAGAAATATTTTCTTGAGCCAAGAATTTATTTCTGAAGAAAACCAATTGTCTTGCTTCAAGAAATTCTTGTCTTGATTTAGATTTTCTTGGCTCTAAAGATTTTGTATCTTTGATGGATAACTCTCATGTCTTGACCCGAAACTATATTATCTTCAATCGATACTATTGAATTCTTCAAGCAAGACCACTTGTCTCTTCAACTAAAAATGTCGTAATATTATTGTAAGAACTTTAAATTTTTGGTTCAAGTAATAATTCCTTGATGGAAGATGTTTTTAAAATGATGAAAAAAAAATTTTTTTTTTTAAATAAATTTCTACTTTAACATATCTGAAGTAAATGAATATAGTCCTAAAAAATCACTTTAAAGTTTTTTATTTTTAAAATAAAAAAAAATTTTTTTTCAAGCTGAGTAAATTGATATCTTCATTTAAAAATCGCGCCATTCTCGAAACAAGTCGGTAATGTCTTAAACTTATATTTTGCCTATCTTAATCCAGGGGCAAGAAATTCTTAAGCGAAATATGTCAGAATTTTGTTTCAAAATAAAAAAGGCTTCGTCGAAGAATAAAATTCTCAAACGAATAATTTTTTTTTCTTTATCCGAGAATTTCAATTTTTTGGTTTAAAGACTTATTTCTTGAATTAAAACAATTAAAAATTTTGAAACAAGAACCACATTTTGAGGAAAAAATTTTTCTTGAATCAAGATAGTTTTTCTATCAGTGTACATATATCTATATATATTTTATTAAATATAAAATATATATAGTTATTATTATTATAAATATTAACCGTTCATAATTTATGATTAGTGATTAATTTTGCATTTTAAATCAAAATATATCAAGTGTGTGTTTTAAATATATTAAAAATGTCTATCGGAGACCGTGAATACGTTAATCGTGAACTTGGGCGTTTGAGAGTTAGAAGACATTGGGGATCGCTTCAGATTCAAGAGGATGATGAAGTGGTTTATGATGATCAAAGCTCATCACCTAGTTTTAATGATGCTGAAAATGCACCTGAAGCTATTGATGAAAATAGAAACTTTTTCTTAAATGATGGTCTTGTTGGTTATGTATCAAGTGACAATAATGACGAAGTTTATGATGGAGAGAATGATGAAGAAATTAATGATGCAGATCAACAAGAATTAAGTGATAACGGAGAATTATTAGAAGATAGTGAAGATGATATGATTGCTCCTGACGAAGGAAATTATTCGAATGAAATTGAGGAACTTCTTCAATGGGCATTGATTGAACCTCCACTTCCACTTAATAGATTAGAAGAGCTCTTAAAAATTTTAAAAAGAACACGTTATCCTGAACTCCCTAGATGTGCTCAGACATTTTTAGGTACGAATAATATTTCATATGAAATAGAAAAATTAACTGACAATGACTCAGAAGAAATCGTTTATTTTGGAATAACAGAAAAGTTAAAAGCATATGTTAATCCAGAATAACATGAAAACCATCACCTTCAATTACTTTTTAACATTGATGGTTTACCTTTGTATAAATCAAGTTCCATGCAATTTCGGCCTATTTTATGCAGTGTTTCACCAACCAGATATTTATAAACATTTTCCAGTAGCCGTTTATTGTGGAAATCAAAAGCCCAGCTGTTTGAGAAGTTACTTGAGAAAATTTGTTATTGACATAAATCAACTCTTGGAATCTGGAGTAGGAATAGATAATTCATTATTCCAAGTATCAATAAAGGCATTCATTTGTCACAGACCGGCTTGATCGTTTGTAAAGTGTATGAAAGGTCATGAAGGTTATTGATCAAGTGATACAACAATGTGGTGCTGGTGATTACTTTGGTTCCGAAATGAATCATAAGTTCTTGATGTACACATAGCTCTATTTATAGGATAAATCGTTCGTCCTGCTACTCGCTGACCTTCAACTTCACACAGTTCACACGTCAAATAACCTCTATGACCTTTCATACACTTTACAAACGATCGAGCGATTCCGCGCCTTTTGATCCCCAGACAAAATATACCCGACAAAATATCCTCAGGACAAAATATCCCTCCGACTTAATATTTCCGATTGAATCTTTTATCACTATAAATAATCTTTTTCAGAAGAATAATATGAAATAAAGATATGCGATTTTTTCACACGTTTTGTGTGTATGCAATAACGATAAAGTATATCAATAATTTAACACATACAGCCGTATTAATATTTTAAAAATTAGTATTTTAAACCAATTCATATACATTTTTATCTTTTTCTATGATTATTCTATTCTTTTTGACGACGTTTGTTGGCGTTTTTCGACATCAAAAATGATATGAAATAGTGAAAATTCAAAATATATTTAAGATCGGAAAAAATTGTATTTCCATGAATTGACGGAGTATAAAATAATATAACAAAAAATTGATGAATAAAATATAAAATAAAATAACAAAAAATTAATAATAATCTTGAATAAAATATAAACATATTTTATCATAAGGATATTTTGCCTTGAGGATATTTTGTCCTAAGGATATTTTGTCTGAGGATATCATGTCCGAGGATATTTTGTCCGGGGTTAAAAACGCGCGTTACCGTATCACCTCCTGGATATTAATCCTCCGATCGATATGGTAAATGATTTTGCGCTAGTTTCGATGCGTTTAGTGTATTAAGAAATTGTTAAAAAAATATTAGATTATTGGCTTAATAGTAATATCAGATCAGTGAAATTGAGTAAAAATATGAGATTCATTATCGAATTCATTCCAGAAAATAAAGTCTCAAGTCCCTCAAGATTTTCAAAGAACAACCAGTTCACTCGATAATATTTCAAAATTTGAAGCTACCGAATATCAATTTCTATTATTATATGCTGGACAAATAATTTTTAAAAAAGTTCTGTCCGAAGATGTTTATAGACATTTTTTACTTTTAAAAAGTAAGACATGCAAAATACTGTCTGAAATTATTTATTGGAACATCAACAATTTTAAATGGAAAACAATGTCTTGTTAGTAACATGCATAGTCTTTATCATCTGGCTGATGACGTTCAACATATGAACTTTACGATTCCAGAAGTATCTGGCTATTCATTCGAAAATTGACTCGAACGATAAAAGAGATTTATTTGAAATGGAAATCGACTCCTGTCACAACTATGTTGGCGATTAAGGGGGGGGGGGAGAGTTAATTCTTACAAAAAAAGACATCTATTTGAGAATTTTTTGTAACGACACAGTTAAAATCGCTTCATTCAAACCAATGGTACATTAAAGTAGAGTGTTCGAAGAATATTTTGTAAAATTTTCACGAAGAAATATTAAAAAATACGGCAATGGCAGCAATTACTCGCACTTGCCTCAGAAAGAAGTAGGATCGCGGTGCCCCTCATAACTTTGTGCTGGATCATCTGAAATCAAGAGTTTAAAGTTTTTTCATTAGATAATAGTTTTCCCCAGGTAACGCTGGGAGGGTTTTTCAAAATTTCAATTTTTTACTTTTTTTGGAACAATTACGGAAAAAAAAAAACGATTTTTTAGCAAAAAAATTGACTTTTTTCATTATTAAAAAATACGAATCATTAATAAATTTTAAAAAATATCTCCAGCGTTACCACATAAATTATGAACAGAAATAGTATTTAAAATTCCAAAAGGATCGGTGCAGTAGTTTTTAAGTTATGAGGGGCACCGGACTTTGAAATCGTAGGTTGTGGGAAAAACGCTACAAAGCTTTGAACACTAAAAATTCTGGTATAAAACATCTATAACCGAATTTTATCGGCTTATCTAACACTGAATCATCAATGCCAGGTCCATAAAGGATGTTGCTATTATCCGTGATGTCTAAAGCACCTTTTTGCCTCTGTCTAGGACATTTTACATTAAGTATTATACCGAGAGCGGAACATTGCCACTTAACAAGCGGTCGGGTTGGGTAGGTATAAAAATTCCTCAGGTATAAAAATACTGATAACTTCGTCAATTTTGCTCCAATCGACTTGAAATTTTGACACAACATTCTCGACATATTATGATTTCAGTATAAAAAATGAACAAAAATAAAAAAAAAATTTTTATACTTTACCCCCTCCCCTCACCTTTAAACGAGTTATCTATAGCACATACAGACAAACCCACAATTCCGGCTGCTATAAAAATTCTAAAACAATTACCTCCAGATGAAACTAATAATACACCGATTGAATGTTTTGAATTTAAACAGTCAATTATCACAACAAAATATTCGAACAATGTAGTATTACTAGCTAATAAAAATATTGTGTTGATTGAAAAATATTCATACCACTAGGTGAAATTTCGATTAAAATATCCGACTTACAATTAAAAAAAAAAGGTTTCATTTTTAAATATCCATTTACTTCAGAATTTCTTAATATGTGGACTGTTAGCAAAAGAAACTGTCATACAGTAACAGTTCCACTACTTAGCATAAATAAAAAAATCGGTCTGTCAGTTGACCCTGCGGGCCATCCTCAAAACTTCCGGCCGTTTTCGAGCTCCAGGAGCTCGATTTTTGTGTGGATACATTTTCGAGCTCTTCGAGCTCGAAAATACTTTTGTATGCCATTGTTTTCGAAAAAAAAAACGTTTTTTACCATTTTTTCTCAAACGATATCTCTCGAACTAATAAAGCGATTGAGATGGTTAAGGTGGCAATCGACGCGTTTTATTAAGTTCTACAACTGATCAGACTTTGAAATTTATTTATCGGGTCGTTTTTGAGAAATTTCAAAAATACTAAAAAAAATTTTTTTTTCAATTCTATCGACAACGGAATCTCTTGAAAGAATTAACCGATTTCGATGGTTGGGGTGGCATTCGACGCGGTTTATGAAGCTTCAGAGCCCAGTTGATTTTGGAATCAATCCATCAAGCCCGTAAAAAGTTATCCGAAAAAAACATTTTTGAAAAAAGTTTATTTTTGGAATATCTCCGAACGAGCCCTACCGATCAAGCTCAATTTTTTTTCAGCTTCAAGATATTTGCAAGCCGCGTCGAATGACACCTTGATGATCAAAATCGGTTCATTTTTTCAAAATTTATAGATATTTACATACATACATACATACACTCGGACACAGTGCTGCCAGAACGTGCGATATTTTTACCCCTTCCAGAGGGCCGTGCGCGCGATGCACACACGCAATTATGTCTATCGGTGTGTCGGGAAACCGAAAGAAGCCGAGAGAAACCGAGCGCTGTAAACAAGCGGAGGAGAAATGATGCTCCCACCATGCGTCCTTTCGTACCCGCTTAGAGTTGCTTGTTCAAATCCGCACTCGAATTTGATTTTTTTTTTTTTTAATTATTTTTTAACGTAATAAATTTTTAAATATTTATTTGTTCAAATTTTTTAATTAATTGATAATTAAAAATTTTTTGAACAAATTTAAATGACTGTAAAACAGATAAATAAATATTAAAACATAATCCTCTCATTGTACTTTTATTTAATAATAAATTTTAGATTATTAATTGTAATTTTAATAAATAATTATTATTAAAAGTCATTTATTATTAATATTAGTTATTAGTTTTAAATGTTACTTAGAGTTTCAAATACAATTTTTATAAAAGCTGTTGCATACAATCGTTGTTCTGATTCTGTGGACGTGCGACAATGTTTTTGTTTCAGGAGCTTCAAGTCGTGTGTTCACAACCGCGACTGAGTCGAATTTTTTTTTTTTTAAACTACTTAATAATTAATTATTTTCTAATTATCCTTAACTAATTTTTACAAAAAAAGCTTATCAATATTATTTAAATAAATAACAAAACGCAATTTTTAGACTTTATTTATCGTTTTTTATCATTTTTATGCTACTATCCGTAGTTCTAATAGTTAATTTATTATTATTAATAATTTAATTATATATTATTTATAATAATTATTAGACTTAATTCTTACTTGAAGTCTAAAATACGACTTTTATATTACCTCACGTCTATCATTTCTAAGTAGGATCAATGGACGCGTGCTATCATTTTAGCATCACGTTCGCAGAGTCGCGTGTTCGATCCGCGACCAAAAAGAAGTTATTTGTTTTTTAATTCGAATTTTTTTTTTTTTTTTATTTAATAATTTTAATGACACAGGTTTCCACATCACCCATGAGGTACTGTGTATCATGATGCGTTCCCATTTTTTTATGGTGGGTCTCTCAGAGGCCTATCAACCATAATATAAACCCGAAAACTCAAAGAACGTTAACAATTTTTTAAATGATAATAAAATTAATATTAAATTGCAAAGCTGAAAGCTGTTGCATTCTTATAAAATAAATAAAATGATTAAAGCTTCAAACAGCAGACTAGAATCAGGTGAAAGCAGAGCTAAATAAATAAATAAATTAATTAATTAAAGCTTCAAATATTGCACAATACTTATGATACATCGGAGCTTAAAGCTCTAACTTTATAATTGAATATTTAATAATTTTAGTTTTATTAATGGGCGAATAATAATGAAAATAATAATTTTTAATAAAAGTTTTTCACAGGGAAAAAGCTGAAAAAAAGTTGACGATTAATATGAAAATTAAATAATTTAAATTTGATTAGTATACGCGAATAAATAATTACAATAATAGTTGTCTAGAGTGGAAAAAGCTGAAAAAAAGTCGATGATTTTCACGATTCATCCATTTCCCAATCGTCACCACTATCATATGCCTGTACATTCATTTGTTGAGACTGGGGCTTCTTCTTTTCGGTATACAATTTGGAAGGTTCCATCATTTCCACTAAATTTTTGTCAATTGGCATTTCTTTCGCACTTAATTTTTTCGATTTCAAGGTCGATCTTATAACGCAAAGCGAATTCAGACTTTGTGAATTTAAACTGTTCCTTTTTTGGTTTTAACGTCAGGTATCATAGAAAAAGCCTGAAAGCCTGAATTTTTCCACCTGAATCTAGTCTGGTTTTTAAAGCTTTAATTAATTAATTTATTTATTTTAAGAAGAAGTTAGAGCCTTCAGCTCTGCTTTCACCTGATTCTAGTCTGCTGTTTGAAGCTTTAATCATTTTATTTATTTTATAAGAATGCAACAGCTTTAAGCTTTGCAATTTAATATTAATTTTATTATCATTTAAAAAATTGTTAACGTTCTTTGAGTTTTCGGGTTTATATTATGGTTGATAGGCCTCTGAGAGACCCACCATGAAAAAATGGGAACGCATCATGATACACAGTACCTCATGGGTG
>OZ024715.1:2631846-2739614 GCA_964016945.1 Microplitis deprimator | reverse complement strand
CGTTCCCATTTTTTTATGGTGGGTCTCTCAGAGGCCTATCAACCATAATATAAACCCGAAAACTCAAAGAACGTTAACAATTTTTTAAATGATAATAAAATTAATATTAAATTGCAAAGCTGAAAGCTGTTGCATTCTTATAAAATAAATAAAATGATTAAAGCTTCAAACAGCAGACTAGAATCAGGTGAAAGCAGAGCTAAATAAATAAATAAATTAATTAATTAAAGCTTCAAATATTGCACAATACTTATGATACATCGGAGCTTAAAGCTCTAACTTTATAATTGAATATTTAATAATTTTAGTTTTATTAATGGGCGAATAATAATGAAAATAATAATTTTTAATAAAAGTTTTTCACAGGGAAAAAGCTGAAAAAAAGTTGACGATTAATATGAAAATTAAATAATTTAAATTTGATTAGTATACGCGAATAAATAATTACAATAATAGTTGTCTAGAGTGGAAAAAGCTGAAAAAAAGTCGATGATTTTCACGATTCATCCATTTCCCAATCGTCACCACTATCATATGCCTGTACATTCATTTGTTGAGACTGGGGCTTCTTCTTTTCGGTATACAATTTGGAAGGTTCCATCATTTCCACTAAATTTTTGTCAATTGGCATTTCTTTCGCACTTAATTTTTTCGATTTCAAGGTCGATCTTATAACGCAAAGCGAATTCAGACTTTGTGAATTTAAACTGTTCCTTTTTTTGGTTTTAACGTCAGGTATCATAGAAAAAGCCTGAAAGCCTGAATTTTTCCACCTGAATCTAGTCTGGTTTTTAAAGCTTTAATTAATTAATTTATTTATTTTAAGAAGAAGTTAGAGCCTTCAGCTCTGCTTTCACCTGATTCTAGTCTGCTGTTTGAAGCTTTAATCATTTTATTTATTTTATAAGAATGCAACAGCTTTAAGCTTTGCAATTTAATATTAATTTTATTATCATTTAAAAAATTGTTAACGTTCTTTGAGTTTTCGGGTTTATATTATGGTTGATAGGCCTCTGAGAGACCCACCATGAAAAAATGGGAACGCATCATGATACACAGTACCTCATGGGTGATGTGGAAACCTGTGTCATTAAAATTATTAAATAAAAAAAAAAAAAAAAAATTCGAATTAAAAAACAAATAACTTCTTTTTGGTCGCGGATCGAACACGCGACTCTGCGAACGTGATGCTAAAATGATAGCACGCGTCCATTGATCCTACTTAGAAATGATAGACGTGAGGTAATATAAAAGTCGTATTTTAGACTTCAAGTAAGAATTAAGTCTAATAATTATTATAAATAATATATAATTAAATTATTAATAATAATAAATTAACTATTAGAACTACGGATAGTAGCATAAAAATGATAAAAAACGATAAATAAAGTCTAAAAATTGCGTTTTGTTATTTATTTAAATAATATTGATAAGCTTTTTTTGTAAAAATTAGTTAAGGATAATTAGAAAATAATTAATTATTAAGTAGTTTAAAAAAAAAAAAATTCGACTCAGTCGCGGTTGTGAACACACGACTTGAAGCTCCTGAAACAAAAACATTGTCGCACGTCCACAGAATCAGAACAACGATGGTACGCAACAGCTTTTATAAAAATTGTATTTGAAACTAAGTAACATTTAAAACTAATAACTAATATTAATAATAAATGACTTTTAATAATAATTATTTATTAAAATTACAATTAATAATCTAAAATTTATTATTAAATAAAAGTACAATGAGAGGATTATGTTTTAATATTTATTTATCTGTTTTACAGTCATTTAAATTTGTTCAAAAAATTTTTAATTATCAATTAATTAAAAAATTTGAACAAATAAATATTTAAAAATTTATTACGTTAAAAAATAATTAAAAAAAAAAAAAATCAAATTCGAGTGCGGATTTGAACAAGCAACTCTAAGCGGGTACGAAAGGACGCATGGTGGGAGCAACATTTCTCCTCCGCTTGTTTACAGCGCTCGGTTTCTCTCGGCTTCTTTCGGTTTCCCGACACACCGATAGACATAATTGCGTGTGTGCATCGCGCGCACGGCCCTCTGGAAGGGGTAAAAATATCGCACGTTCTGGCAGCACTGCTCGGACATCATCTTTAATTTAGTCAGAATAGCTTCCTAGAACCTCAAAACGTTGACATCTATTGGAATTTCGATTTTCACAAATCGGAGTGAAACCAATAACTTCCTGAATTTTTGAAAATTTGCAATTTTCTTAGCGGGAAGTTAAAAATGGTTTCTTTTTTAATAAATGTTGTAACGGGTCCACTTACTCAACTAATTAAGATGTGGCCTTAATTAAGTAAGGGTCCACACATGTGTAAGACTTGAGGTGTCTTACAACCTTTTGCTCAGCTAATCAGCCTCAGAACAGGGTTTCCCTGTACTGGGCCACGCAGTACTAAATTTTTGAAGAGAGAAATTATTATCTACTTATACTTGTAGGGAAAATATAAATAGGAAAGTTTATTAAGTTATTAAGTTGAATTTAATATAGAACTAAGGCATTTATTGAGACGAAGTCGCCTTACAAATAAATAAGATGAACATGAACAATGTCTAAAGATGGCTGATGAAATGTGACTCAACTATTTAATATTAAACCAACAAAACTGACTCGACTAACATGGAATTTTTGTAACTGATTTTTCTGACATAAAATTTGTAACTGATTTTTACTGACATAAAATTTATAACTGACTTATACTGACAAAAATTTATAACTGATTTGTACAATACATTAAACCGACAATAATCACTCACTTCAACCATACAACTCCTTCGGACGATCCTCCTCCTCTCTCTAGTTCAAAAGCCTCCTGATCCTCCAGTCCTTAAATCCTCCAACCGTCCAATAACCAAATCTCCAAAATCCAACTCCGCAACAACTTTCCAATATAAATTTAGATACCAATAATTGAATGAATAAAATAAGCTTCCCCAAAACGAGGGCTTATAAGCTCGTGGCTATAACTGGCTTATTGTAATTTAAAAGTAGCAGTAGTAGTTGTAAGTAGCGTGGTCAGGAAAAACGTCCGCACACGGTGACCGCAAATAGCCAAGAGACCGACCGCTTCCAGCCTCGGAGCCTTTAGACCCTCACTTGCAGGCTAGCCAACTTCTAAAAAACATCAACTGCCCGGAACTCGACAGCAGTGACCTCAGTGATAAGTAGAAGGTTCGTTTATCGGCCGTTGTTGTAGGAGGAGGTCGCTGTAGCCTTTGGCGCGAGTCGATTTTAAATTTGTAACTTTACAATAAATTTCTACCCCGTTACAATGTGAATAATATAGAAAGAATGTACGTCATACCTTTATTATATATGTAATGTATAACGATGGTATTAAAAGACGATTCTCATAAAGTCATAAATAATTGTGTCCTCTTGTAGTATTATTAAAATTACTAAAAAAATGTAATTTAATTAAATCACATCTCTTACATTAATAAAATAAGAAATATTTGCAAGGTTTCCTAATTAATACTGAAATCAAATATTAAAATTATCGAAATATTAATGATAGATTTAGAAAATTCAATTTAAAAGTGTATACAAAATTTTTATAATTTGTACAAAAAAAAAAAAAAAATTTTTACTTTTAAAATTGAACATAATTTTTAAATACAAAATTGCACGACTCATGATGCGAAGCATCAGAGTGTGCTTTACGATCGAAAAATTTTTATCACCCCACTTCGGCTACTATTTCAATTATTATACCCTTGTTAGTTCATGGAATTATGATATTTTGCATACTATTTTAAAGATAATTTAATGGAGATTAATTCCATACTTTTCAAAAATTTTATTTAGTTCAATAAAAATGGAAAAAACATCAAAATAGTTCAAAAAAATTTCCTGTCCGTCATGTACGAATCCCGTATACATGATAACTTGCGAAAAAATTCAGTAATTGAACCAAATTTTTTTTTTTTAAATTCTTTGAAAGATTTGTAGGTCTCCTATTGCAAATGGTTAGGTAACTCAGTGTCGTTTAATTACAATTCGTAAAAGAATAAAAAAGGCTGGATAATTATATCTATATATATATATATCTATGGAAAATTAACATGGATGGTGATATATCTATACATTATACGTACATTTATTCCACCAGGGGCGCTTGCACCTTACCGTCCTAGTACAGCTGTTTTTTTTTTTTTGCTAATTGGTGAGCCTGAATTTTTTTTTTTTTTATTTTTTTTTTATTTACATATATTTTTTTTTGTTATTAATCGAGACATTTTAAGTAGGTTCTTTTATAATTATAAAAAAAATACTAATATAATTAAAAAAAAAAAAAAAAACAACAAATTTTGATGAAAGAAAATTGTATATATTTTAAAATTTTGTGCTTCCCGCCATTTTTTTTTTTCTGTACATTTATACCACCACAGGCGCCTGCGCATTATTGTCTTAATGTAGCTTTAGTTTTTTTTATACACAATAAGTTAGAAGTGTGTATATATATATCTATATTAAATAAATACCAAAGGACGCTGCACGTAGTTGTGAATTATTTAGTTAAAGTGAGGTTAGCGTTCGTTTATTGCAAAAAGGTAATTTTTATCTTTAATTTAATTTTTTATTTATTATTATTTTTTTTTTTCAATCAATTATCGACAATAAGATAAATTTAAAACTTGATTTTTTTCTTATTATAATTATAAAATACTAATAATGATATGATTTCATTTTGATGGAAAAATTTTTATTTCAAGTTTTTTCTTTTTTTCTTTTTCTTGATATATTTTTTTTTTATTATAAACATTGTTAATTTATGTAATGTATTTTATCATTGAGAAAATTTTCTTTATTGAAGTAAATTTTTTTGAACTTCTCAATGTTTGATCAATAAAAAATAAAAACCAAGTCCAAATCGAAAAAAAAAATTAATGATCCTGAAGTTAGCAGACAATTAAAAATTTCCGGATATTTTTTTCAACAAGTAAATAACAAAAAAAAAGAAATATGAATATGCACATATAGAAAACTTATAAAACTACAGATGCAATTTTTTCAAATTTATTTTTTTTATAATTTACTGTCTAAAATAAACTGCAAAAATTGTTAGACGCCGGCTAACTTCAGTATTATAAAAAATCAATATAATAAAAAAAAGAACATACATCGAGAAAATAAATTTTTTCCATAATAAAATTTAAAAAAAAAAGTTACGTTCTGCATGAAATCTAATCATCATATTTTCTATTTTTTTAATTCAATTTCTTATTTATTTTTCAATTTTAATTGTGATTTTTATTTTTTTCAGTTGGATTTCTGCACGGTTTTTATTTTATTTTTTATTTTTGTATAACTGACATTTTTGACAGTGTCCGATCTGAGTACTTATAATTTGTAAAAAAATTATGTCAAATCAAGGTGAGATATTTTTTTATTTTTATTATTTTACTTTTACTTTATTTTTTTTTTTTTTATTTCAACGTGTATTTTATTAACTTCTTCATTTTTCATTAACTTTGTCATTTCGTTCACTTTCACTTGGTTTCTAATAATTTCATGTCATGTTTTTCTTATTTTTTTTATTGTTTTATTTTAATTTTATTCATTTACTCCTTTTTTATTTTTATTAATTTTTTTTTTAATTTGATCATAAAAATAAAGGTCACCATGCTCAAGACATTGAAGATTTGCGTCGTTATGTCGCTAGGTTGGAAACCGAGCTTGCTCGTCGTGAGGACAGTTGGGCACAACGAGAGCATGAACTCATTTCGCGGTACAACGACTCAGTGGAAAGAATGCGTCATGCGCAGGCCCAAATTCTTGTGACTCAATCACCAGCGATTCAGCATAACCATGGTACTCAAGCTCAAGAAGTTGCAACTTCGTCGTCACAAGTACCTGGTTGTAAACCAGTGAACCCGCACCTCCAGGGTGCTGGGTCACTAGCAGTTGTCACTACTTCAACAGAAGTAGCTGATCGTCCATCGGTGAACCCAGTTATTCAGAGAGCTGGATCACAAGCGGTTGTCACAATTTTAACAGAAGTAACTGGTCGCCCGCTAGTTAACCCGGTTAACCAGGTAACTGGACCGCAAGTGAGTGTTACCGCATCACCAAGACTAGCTGTTCGTCAATCAGTGAACCCGCAACTCCAGGGTGCTGGGTCACAAGCAGTTATCACTGCTTCAACAGAAGTAGCTGGTCGTTCATCAGTGAATCCGCAACTCCAGGATGCTGGGTCACAAGCAGTTATCACTGCTTCAACAGAAGTAGCTGGTCGTTTATCGGTGAATCCGCAGCGTCAGGGTGCTGGGTCACAAGCAGTTATCACTGCTTCAACAGAAGTAGCTGGTCGTTCATCAGTGAATCCGCAGCGTCAGGGTGCTGAGTCACAAGCAGTTATCACTGCTTCAACAGAAGTAGCTGGTCGTCCATCGGTGAATCCGCAGCGTCAGGGTGCTGGGTCACAAGCAGTTATCACTCCTTCAACAGAAGTAGCTGGTCGTCCATCAGTGAACCCAGTTATTCAGGGAGCTGGATCACAAGCGGTTGTCACAGTTTTAACAGAAGTAACTGGTCGCCCGCTAGTTAACCCGGTTAACCAGGTAACTGGACCGCAAGTGAGTGTTACCGCATCACCAAGACTAGCTGTTCGTCAATCAGTGAACCCGCAACTCCAGGGTGCTGGGTCACAAGCAGTTATCACTGCTTCAACAGAAGTAGCTGGTCGTTCATCAGTGAATCCGCAACTCCAGGATGCTGGGTCACAAGCAGTTATCACTGCTTCAACAGAAGTAGCTGGTCGTCCATCAGTGAATCCGCAGCTTCAGGGAACTAGATGACAAGCAGTTGTCACTGCTTCAACAGAAGTAGCTAGTCGTCCATCAGTGAACCCAGTTATTCAGGGAGCTGGATCACACGCGCCCGTAATTGCTCCGCCGGAAGTAACTGGTCGTCTACCACTGCGAAATGTTGCTATTACACCACCAGCTGAACCGGTAGATCAAGAAGCTGCAGTCCCTGACGTCAGTACCTCCCCATCAGTTTCAGATAATGAGTCAACAAATAGCCGCAAACGGGAAAATCCAGATAATAGTAAGGGTTCCATGCGTTTTAAGCACCTGACAAAATATCCCCGACAAAATATCTCCGGACAAAATATCCCCATGACAAAATATCCCTCGACATAATATATTCCAGACAAAATATCGTCAAGACTAATCATTTCCTGACATAATATCTCTAATATAAATATACTGAAAGAATAAATTTTTGAAATGAAATACTAATTAATGAAATTATTGAATAACACAAAACTTTAATAAACACTATTAACTTCAATTAACAAAAAAATTCAAATAATTACTGATACACCATTTCAAATGATATTATGAATTTGTTTACTATCTAATTAATGACAATATATCTATATAATAATAACAATTTGCCATTTTTAACATTATATCAAAATAAATAATCACATTAATTTTATATTATTAAACTACCTATTTAATTTTCATATTTTTTGATTCTAAATATCACACGTATTATTGCATAAAACCAATACTAAAAGATTCATTAATTACGAAATATTATCTTTAATTTTAAATTTTGAATGCAATAATTTTAGCTATATTTTTCAAATAAATTAATTTATCATTTGAATCATAGTTTTGGACTATATTATGCAATCGTTTGTCATAATCACGATAAGCTTTGCGCTTATTAGAAATATCTAATCCACTATCAATGTGTGCAATTAATTGTTCAGGTTTGGACTGCTCATCTTTTAAACAATTCACAAATAATCCAATAGAAGCATTACATTTAGCAACACGAGTATTAAATCCATTGTGCCATCCTTCTGTTGGATTATTTGACCTCAAAAAATTATCAAGAACAGCCTGATAACAATTCCACATTCCAATTTCAAATTTTGGTTTATTTCTTTTTCGTCTATTATAACACGGCAGGCCAATCCAAACTGACTCAAAATAATTGATCAACTCCTCGAGAACATCACTGTTACGATCATAAAAATCACTCGAAATGATCAATTCGTAACCAGCGACAACATCCTCTGGTGGAATGAATGCCAATGCCATAAGTAATTTTATGTTGGCCGCAAAGTTGACATCAGTATTGTACTGTCTTTGAAGTCTATATAATTGAATATGACGCCAAAGGCATTGATTATAATGAAAATTACAACCAGATATATGAACATCAGGGTATGTTATTTTTAAAGCGTCACGAACTGCCTCTTCGAAGTCTATCATAATAAGTTTAGGTGCAAAATTTGGTATTCTTTCCTTCAATACTTTTAAAAATTTTAAATAAGTACTCTTGGATTTATCAGGTGATAACATATAAACCAGTGGCACAGATTTGCCATTTTTAAAGCCATGAATGGTATATAATTGATAAAAAATCTTGGGTACAGTCTTGAAGGTCCCATTACTTAACCATTGTTGACAATTTGATAAGAAATTTAAATTTTTGACTGTCGTGAATACTAAGAATCTTTTTTTACCATCATTACTGTCGTGTAAAAGAAATAATTCATTATTGTATGTTGTTTTTAATTCTTTAGACAATTTTAGATCACCTCGAGATTCTACACGAGGTTCCTGGGGATTTTCTTTAACTCGAATTCGGTTAATAGTTCGAGACAGTGATGTAGACTTTGGTAATACGGCGGCAACAGGTGATAACACACCACGTAAAGAATTAGATATAATAGTAGCAGGTTTTGTGTCAGATTTTTTAGCTTTTTTCACTATTTTTGCTTTCACTATTTTAGATTTTACTAGAGCAATATTTCCAGGGTGCTCATGGGTCGGTATATCACCAACTATATTCCCTAAAAAAAAAAAAAAATAAAAGTTTAAAACTAATAAAATATAAATATACAATTTTTAAATAAAAATCGACACAAAATAGCCAGATTAAAAATAATTACTCATTAAAAAATAAATTTAATCATTAAATAATAATTTACCTGTTTTTTTATCAGTATCCGTATGGATCAGAACATTACATTTAGAATCAGATGCACAACTCCATGAAATATTACTCTTATTTACTTTTTTTTTTGTGTATAACATCCCTTCATGTAGTAATAAGGGTTTACCTTTTTTGGGATAATACAAATGACAGTGGCATGATACCAAATTATTTAATAATGATTGATTTATAAATAATGGTGAAAAAATTCGTACGCACATGTATCACAAATCAAGACTTTCAGGTTAATGATGAAATAAAATGGCTGAACGTAATGCACATAAAAGTTTACTAGATAACGTAGTTCTCTCTAATAAATATATCAATAATTAGCCACTAGGTGGCATTTCACGAAAATTTTATCGCCAAAATTCAAATAACTATACAATTAATAAATACTTATAAATATATATTGAGGAAGTAATTCACTAAATTTGGATACAATTCAATCCAGGCGTTAAATGTGTGTCACTTGTAACATGAAATCTAAAATTTTTAGGGTTAAAAAAGTAATCATCAGTACATTTTTTTTTTTTTATCTTTCCGGGATATTTCATTTTATAGTTATTATGTCAGGAAATGATTAGTCTTGACGATATTTTGTCTTGAATATATAATGTCGAGGGATATTTTGTCATGAGGATATTTTGTCAGGTGCTCAAAACGCCTGATACCAATAGTAAGTACATGTTTGTACGACCAGTAATTTTTTTTTTTATCGACTTAATCATTTTGGGTCGATTACATTTTTCAAATTTTATTTATTATTATTGATTTGTATTATTTCTTTGTGTTTTTTTCTTTTCTCTCTAATTGTGCATATATGCATGTACAATGCTTCCTTTCTAAGATATCCCGGTTATGTTTCAAAAATTGCACAAGTTGCCGACAAGATTAGTTGCAATACCTTGTTATATTTTAGAGAAGGAGCATTGTATTCTTTTGTAATGTAATTCATTGTTAACATCACTAATCATGTTTTTTGTTTTTATTTTAATTTTTTTTTCTTTCTTTTTTTTTCATTATTTTATTGAAAAGATCCTGGTAAAGAAAATGGTGATAAGAAGAAAAGTAAGTTCAAGAGGCGCAAGAACGGAGGAAAACAGCGTAGAAACTGGCAAAAGAATAAGCCTTTCCATTCTGGACGTGGAGGTAGAAATTTGTATTTCAATTATTACAACTAGTCCGTAATAATGTTTAAGGAAGGAGATTTAAGTCAAAACCTCCTGGTTTATTATAATTTTTTTTTTTTTAATTATTGTTTATCAATTTCAATTGTTTTTTATATTTTTATCACGTTTAACGTTTTTTTCTCACATTTTATTTTTGTGTGATTCACGTTGGGTGAAAAAATTTGGTTGCACAAGAAATATTCTTAACAAACAATATGCTTTCGTTTTCGTTTTTGTCGTTTGTAACTAAAAAAAAAAAAAAAAAAAAAAAAAAATCGTATTAAAAAAAAATATTTATTTTGTTATTTATAATAAACTACTGGGTGGTTTGTTTAATAATGATTAGAATCTGAATTTTTTTTTTCTTTTCTTTTTTTTTTTTTTTTTTTTTTTTAGTATAATGATTTTAATTTTTTTAAGTATTTTAAAGTATCTACGTACTTAAAAGAAAAAAGATTCAGTTCTTGAATAAAATTTTTTTTTCTTCTGCTTCACGTCCAATATACGAAATCCGTGAACCAAAATTTCGTTTTAAGATAAGAAATGAAAAGTATAATTTGAAAAAAATATTTGTTTCATGACATAATTATTATTATTATTTGTTTTTTTTTTTTTGTTAATATTGTGAATTATATGTTCTCAAAAAAAAGTACATTTTTTTTTTATCTTCTATGTGAACAATTTAGTTATTATTTGGATAACATAAGATATTATTGTTATTATCGTTACTATTATTAACATTTTTTTTTGTGATTCGTGCAATATTGATCAAAGAAATCAAGCCAAAATAAGTTTAAGCTTAATTAAAAATGTTATTATCTTATTATCTTATATTTAAATATTAATAGTAACAAGATTTTTATTTTATATTTCTCGCAATATTGATCAAAGAATTGCTAGATTTATAATAATTAGTTTAAGTTATTATTGTTATTTTTCTAAAAAATATTAAAAATATTTAAGCTTGATAAGAGAGATTATTTTGATATAAAAATGAACGTATTTAAGATATAACCAAGAGTAATTTAGTATTAAGTGTACTATTAAAAAAAAGTCACTACTTTATTAAGACAATTAAAAAAAAGCTTCAAAGCATTTGTAACTTGAATAAATGTAAATTCCCTTCTTAGACATATAAACTTGAAGAAATGACTGAATTACAGTTTTTATGATTTTTCTAAAAAGTATTTAAATAAAATATATTTATCAAAAATATTCAAGCTTATATTTAAAGACTTTATTATAATATAAAAATGAAGTTATATAAGATCTAACTAAAATAACTAAAAATAATTTTGTATCAAGTATACTATTTAAAAAATAGTCACTATTATTAAGATTGTTTAAAAAACACTTGTAAGATTTTATAGTTTCAATAAAATAAATCTTCTTTGACATGAATTCTAAAAATTGATTTAATTATATAGAAAAATCTTAAAACCTAAATAAAATGAAATGTTAATAAACTAATTTTACTAAATAAAAATGCCTCTTTTTTTCTATTGCTAAATTTTTCTTTTTTTAAATTGCACGACTCATGATGCGAAGCATGAGAGTGTACTTTACGATCGAAAAATTTTTTTCTATTCAAGTCCAATCTGGCTGAGGTTGGTGTCGCGCGGGTGACTAATCAGAAAGCTGAGTAGTTTACTAAAATCTAAATGCGTGCTGAGCTACTGAGTCCCAAAGACATGCGCAATAGGCTCCTTCTTAAATGTCCTGTCTCCTTTCATGTTTTTTTTTATTTATTGGTGAAATTTCTATCCGCCTGATTAAAGTGATCTTTGCTTCTAGTATTTTTATTATTTATTTTACATAATTCGTTTCATAATGGTTATTAATAATTGTTTTAATAGTTATTTAGCATCTTTTCTAGTTAACTTCACTTTAGATTAATTTTGGACAGTCGCTTTCTGGCCGCAGGGTTATTGTAACCTCGCGGTAATATATTCTTGTTTTGTTGGCTTTAGCTGTATAAATTTAATAATTTATTTTAAAATTAAGCGTTAAACTTGTCATAAATATCAGAGCATTTTGTGCTAATTAAATGAGTCATTCGCTCATTACTTTTCGTTGAAATTAATTAACATAGACTTAGTTCAGTCATAACCTTGTGGCTACTAACTATTTGTCTAGAATCACTTGTTATTTGTCTAATATCACTCGTTAAGTTGACTCAATCGCTGAAATTCGCTAATTTTGTGTGAATATTGTAAATAAAAATAAATTAAAAAACTAATTATCTAGTCCGCTACGCTTTGATTGATTTTACTACTGCCACACTCGAGTCCAACTAAAGATCCACGTCTTCCAGAATCCTTGATTTAAGGGTGGGCAGTACTAACCGAATTTTCGAATTTTACTTTTCTAATTACGTTTTGAATAATTACGTCACTCGAATGGTGAAAACCTTCCGAAAAAGTTTGTCTTAAACATTTTTTCGGAAGCTATAAAAATTTCTATAATAACAATTGATCAATAAATTAAAAGAAATGTAAAATTCGGAAATTCGTTGAGTACGGCCCAGCCTGAACATAAATATTTTTTTTAGACTTTATTTAATTAATTAATATTTTTTCTTTTTTTTCAGCAACTTTAGTCTGCCCTTTGCGACTGTAGTCTGCCTTTTGCGACTGTAGTCTGCCCTTTGCGACTGTAGTCTGCCTTTTGCGACTAGTCTGCCCTTTGCGACTGTAGTCTGCCTTTTGTGACTGTAGTCTGCCTTTTGCGACTGTAGTCTGCCTTTTGCGACTGTAGTCTGCCTTTTGCGACTGTAGTCTGCCTTTTGCGACAGTAGTCTGCCTTTTGCGACTGTAGTCTGCCTTTTGCGACTGTAGTCTGCCTTTTGCGACTGTAGTCTGCCTTCTGCGACTGTAGTCTGCCTTTTGCGACTTGCCATAAAGCTTTTTTTTATTATATTTATATTTCTTATTATATTGATATTTTTCAATATATTTTATTTATTATAATTATATTCTTTGTTATATTTATTTATATATTTATATATTTTATTATATTTTTATATTTATATTTCTTTTAAAATATACAAATTGCAATGCCAAAAACTAAGAAGCAATCTCTTCAAAAACGGCGCCAAATACAAAAGACTTATTCCCAATCATTGCGAGCTAGTACAGAATACCGTCTTGCTGAAAATCTTAAAGGATCTCAGAGACTTAAGGAATCCCAGAGTTGTCGATTAGAAAAAAATAAGATAACTAGAGAATGTAATTCAATTCGTCGCAGTAGTGAAGATTATATAACAAATGAAAGAGAACAAACTCGAATCAGAATAGCTAAACTGCGTTCTGATAATGCTAATAACGAAATATCTCAAAGTTCAGGAAAACGTAAATTAGGTTACGAAGATTCTAATATTGCTCACAAAAAATCTCGACTTGATAAAGATTCTGGACCTAAGCTACGTCAACTTGAAAAAGAAAAAAAGCAAAAAGAAAGAATGAATGAATTTTTGAAATACAATGAAAATTTTTCATCTAAGCTTGCCTATCAAGCTAAAAATGGAAAAGATAAAAAAACAGCAAAATTATATCAAACTGTTTTAGCAAAGCAACGTCAAAACCCTGAGATTTGTATCTGTTGTTTGCGTAAACTTTATAATTCTATTAAAAAATTAACTGATTACAAAAGATTAATAATAGTAGAACGAAATATGGTTGATTGTGCGTATAATTTTAAACAATCTGAGTTTCTGTGTGATTCATGTTGGACCAGTTTAAGAATTGGTATTAAACCAAAAAAAGCTGCAACCCAAAATCTTTCTTTTGCAGAAATTCCTGACTGTTTAACACGTCTTAGTCCGCTTGGGGCTAGATTAGTATCACCATGGTTACCGTTTTTGCAAATCATACCCCTTCAACAATATACAGTCTATCCACAACTATCTCTTAAAGGAAATATAGTAAATGTTGAAGTAGACGTAGGAGAAATGATGAAATGTTTGCCTCGTCGTCCCGAAGAAGCTCAAGTAGTTCAAATTAAAATTAAACGTAAGAAAGAGTACAAAACTAGTTATATGGCTGAAAACATCATTGTTAAAGATGTCAAAGATTCTATGAAATTTCTTCGAAAGTCAACATTGTATATACAATACGACATTAAAGAAAATGAAGAATTTCTATCGCAATTAACTCAGGAAAAGTTTCCGTTCATTGTTGATAAAAACGATAAAAAATTTCTCTGTGATCCTAATAATAAATTATTTGAGAAATTTTATGAAAATTGCGATAACGAAAATGATGATGAAAGTAATGAAGGTGATGGAAATTTTGACAGTGATAATGTTTTAGTCATTGATCAGAATCGTGAAATGGCAGAAGTCACTAAAATCATCGCACCAGGTGAAAATAAAATTCCGAAACCCATATATAGCATTCCGGATTATGAAATTTTATGTCACCCACACATTTTTGGGGGTGAACCGTTCGATGAAGAAAAAGTTCTAACCACCAATGAAAAACATAAGCTTTGGATTACTCATAAAGATCCTCGTTGTCGGCATGATCCAACTTTTGTTATTTTACTCGGTCAAATGACTGTACAAAAACGAACAAGAGATTCTATGAATTTCGTTACGCGTAGAGGTTGCAAAAATGAATCTTTAAAGGCCAACGATGCTCTTAAAGGTGATTTAAAAGATGAACTCGTTAATAAAAATGAAGCTTACAAATTTCTCACTCCAATAGTTGGGTCTCCTGCTTATATGGAAGATAAAAAAAAATTTTTGATTGCTGCAATGGCTCAAATTGGAACTCCAAATATGTTTTTTTACTTTTTCTTGTAATTTACATAACAATGTTCCTATTCTTAAACAACTTTATGAAGAACGATACGGTAAAACGATAAGTAGCTTTGATGTACTTAATCTAGTTCGTAACGAAAAAAACTTGTTGATTCGTAACAATCCAGTGGATTGTGCACGTTTCATAGATCGTTATTTTACATCCATTAGTCAGTGTATGAATAAAGAAAATGGTCCATTCAATGTTCATTACATTGAAGATTACTGTCATAAAGACGAAGTCCAACAAAAAGGAGTTTTAAATCGTCATATGGTAGCATGGTTACGAGATGCACCTCGTTATAATCCAGAAAATGATAAGTCTGAAAAAGAATGTGTTGATTTTATAGATCAATTTATAACATGTAAATTAGACAAAAATAACCCATATGTAAGAGATTCTCAGTTGCATAAACATACATTCACGTGTTATAAAGGAACGAAAAATATAAAAATATGTCGATTCCATTATCCTTTGTGGCCGATGCCGCTAACGAGAATTATAACTAAATTACCTCCTGAGGAACGAAATGAAACAGTTAAATTTCATGTTGAAAAAGTAAAAAATTATCTCAATGAATTGGGTAAGCTGCCCCGAGAGATACCGTTTTCTCAAGTCTTAAAAGAGCTTGAAATGACCGAAATTGAATATATTCAAGCTGCAAGATATCCTCTAAAAACAACACGAGTGTTCTTAAAACGCCAAAGCAACGAGATATTCATGAATGCGTACAATCTTGATATCTTAAACCTTCTAAAATCAAATATGGATATCCAATTCATTTGTGATCCTTATGCTTGTATAAGCTATCTAACTGATTACATAGTGAAGGTTGAAAAAGATATGGCTGTTATTTAGAACTTTAATTGAGCAATTTTCTACTGAAGATTTTACCAACCTGGAAAAAGTTAAAAAGTTTGCAAATGCATTTATTACTACTTTTCCAATAGATGAAAGACACAGAGTTCTTAAACGTATGAAAGACTTGATGAATCTAGTGCCTGATTCGACTGATATTTACCAAGATAACATTATTGATAAATATTGTAAACGTGGTAGAAAGTATGAGACTATGTGTTTAGCTGATTTTGCTACTGGATATAGCATAATTCGAATGATGATTCTAATTGTGAGGATGAAAATGCTAGCGTTAATCAAGAAGATGACGCAAAAAAACGCAAGAAGCAAATATTTTACGTTCACGTCATTACAATAAACACCAAGATGAATCTAATTATTATCGAGAACAGTTACTACTTTTTTTACCATTTCGTGATGAAAAAGCCGAAATTGAAAATTGCAGTGAAAATCGAAAAAATATTTATGAAAACAATTTAGATCTTATTGTAACAAATCGATCATTGATATACCAAATGGAAGAGAGTTAGCTCGCAGACATCTTCAAAGAAAAAGAAGCGGAAGACGACGATCATAACGATGAACATAACGATAAAAATAAAGATTTTACCCTTAAAGAAAATCAGCCAGATGACACTGTTGATATTTTTGCGGAAAATAAAAATTGCAATTCTTCAAATTCGAAGGAAAATGATTATAAAATTAGTATCCCAAAAGTTATGAAAAGTGATGAAATTTTAGAATTACTTTTAAAAGCAAATGAACAGCAGCTTCAAATAACTATGCACTGTTTACATGCTCAAAAAATTGGCAAGCCAATTCGTTTAATGATTTCTGGTCAAGCAGAAACTGGAAAATCATTTCTTATTAATCTTTTATATCATGTCATATCAGATTACTATACAAAAAAAATTAGTTGTACAGATATTGAATCAGCTCATGTCATTCTAGCAGCTCCTTCTGGAAAAGCTGCATATGTAATTAATGGTGCCACTGTACACAGTTGTTTTTGTTTACCATTAGACAACATGAGCAGAAACATTGCAGCATTAAGTTCTAGCGTTGTTACATCCTTGAGATTTGAAATGCGAAATGTAAAAGTTGTGATTATAGATGAGGTTTCAATGATCGGTCGAAATCGATTGAATCAAATTGATACTCGTCTCCAACAAATAACAGGAAACAATTCTCCATTTGGTGGAGTGTCAATCATTTTCGTTGAAGATTTACGACAGCTTCCACCGATTATGGATAAACCTATTTATTATACAGCATTCCATTATTTAAGGGATAAAAAATTGCAGTGGAATAAACAGTATCCTGATCAACCTTTTAAACCAAATATTGCAGACCCTACGTATAGTGCATTATTCGCAACAGACAATTGGCTCGACTTTGAATATTATGAATTAACTAAAGTAATGCGACAAGATAACGTAGAATTTATTAATGCTTTAAATAATCTTTCTATGGGTACAATGACTGATAGTGACATACAACTATTTAGATCACGTTGTAATTTGAAAAATATACCTCATAATGCAATTCACTTGTATTATACAAATAAGGATGTAGATGCTTTCAATGAAAAAATAATTAATAGTATGAAAGGTGACTTGCTTATACACGAGGCTACAGATGATATTCAAGGTAAAGGAAGAATGAACGAAAAAACGATTAATAAGGCACTTGAAGCTCTTCATAAACTTCCAACTAACAAAACTGGCTGTTTGCCTAAAACTCTTTATTTAAAACTTGGTATTAAATTGATGATAACTCGTAACATAAGTACTAAAGAAGGGTTAGTGAATGGAGCTACCGGTATTCTCAGCCATGTGTCTCAAAAAAAAAATTCAGACGAAATCACGATTTTGTGGTTAGAGTTTGAAAACAACGAGATCGGTTGCAGTACTCGAAACAAAAATCGATATCTTGTAGAAAATGATTTTAAACATACGAATTTTGTCCCTATTTTCCCAATTGTAGTTACGGATATTACAGTTGGTCAAAAAATGGCTGCACGAAGACAATTTCCTTTAATTTGTGCTGAAAGTCTAACCACTCACAAAAGCCAAGGCCAAACTTATCCATATGTTTGTGTACATAACAAAGGAATGACACGCACAATGCAATATGTTGCATATAGTCGAGTTACAGATCTTAATAATTTGTATATCGATGGAGACTTTAAGCCACCAGCTCCGTTAGACAACACTAGTGACCTTAAGGTTGAATTGGACAGGTTAAAAAATGAAAAACGCTTAATCACTTTCGAACAACCTTTAGACGATTTACATGGGATTAAAATTATTTTTCATAATGCCTTATCGTTACGTAAATATATAGGTTGCGTTCGAAATGATAAATGGTTTCATGGAGCTGATGTTATGATATTCACTGAAACACGCACATTACCTAATGATGATATTTCTATCAATGGATTCGATATTGAGTTCAGATCTGATGAGAAAAATGTCAGTAGGAAGTTTTTACGAGGATTAGTCGTCTATAAGAGACAAAACTGTGTTGTTTCTACTATCAATAATGTGACTCATGATTCCCAATTAGAGAACAAAGTAGAACATGTTGATTTAGTAACTTTAAAAATAAATGACCTGTTTGTCATTGGCGGTTATAAATCTCCTGATACTACTCGAGATTTGTTCAAGAAGTGCATGAATAGCATGATTAATTCATGCGATATAAATAGTCACATAGTAATTATTGGTGACTTTAATAAAGATTGCTATAGTCATGAAGTTTCATGGCTGGAAAAATACATGAATGAAAATCGTAATTTTAAAAGAGCCTTACCTCCAAGAGGATACCAAGAGGATACTTGGCAAGGTATACCTATAATTGAAACTAAAATAGAATCCCTTTTTAATCGTGATAATCAAGTACGCAGAAAATCTCGAAAAATCGTTGATATTCCTGTGGAAAGATTTGATAATATTCCTACAAATCGAAATAATCTTACAGAGACAGAAAACCTTTGTGATGTAAATGTATTAGATATTAGAAAAATTTTAAATGGAATCCATCAAAGTATAGTTTTAATTGAAATAGAAAAAATATTAAAAGAAAATGATAAAATTATTTCTTGTATATTTTCTAGTCTCAAAAATGACATAAATGATTGTAACAATGAAAGTGTTCTCACAAAAAAGCATTTAGTACAGAAAACAGACAGAAAACGTGTAATCAAAAAACGATTCCCTAAAGAACTTTTAGATAACTTCGATATTACCAATGTTAATGATGATGGCAACTGCTTCTTTCGAGTAATCGCTGAACTTTTACTTGAAGACGAAGATAAATATCCTATTATTAAACTTTTTATAATCAATTATGTTTTTTTGAATCGTGATCGTTATGCAAGATTATGTATAGAAGGAATCATAGAAGTTAGGTCAGGTAATAACGATGCAAATGTGATATTGAATCCAACGGTTGTAGATTTTTTAAAAATGATCGCAGCTGACAGACTTTGGGGTAATGGAGGTTCTATACTTGCAATAAGTAATGCTTTAGGAATAAGATTACTTATTTTCTCTGTAATTGGTTTGACCGCCTCATTAGCCATGATTTCCGAATCAAAATCTGAAAAACTAATCTCTTCAAGGACATTGACAATATTCCATATGGACAGTGTACATTTTCTGGCTGCTCGTACTAAAAATGATAACATTGTAGCAAATATTGAAAATATTGAAAAGGGAAAATGGAAAAATGTGCCGTTATTCCCGTTGTGTGCAAATTTACCGTAAACTTACTATTATGTACGGTAAAAATGTTGGTTTTAAAGTTGAAGGACGTAAGGTAAAAGAATTTGAAAATGAAAGCTCTCACAGTATTTCATCGAGACTTGAACATAAATGTGTTACTTATCATTTACTTTGCTACAAGAAGAATTTATGAGCAGATGCTTATGAGCGGATGCAATACTATTCAAAGAACCTGAATCGATTAGGATAGAAAAAATCGTATCGATTTAAGTGTGATGGATGGTGGATGTAGCTGGAGACGAGACACTCAGTAGAGACTCGTTTATGCATTTTTCAAGCCGCGATATCTTGTAATTGTAGCAATTTCAATTAAAATTATAACTGAATAGATTACGATAGGCCTTACATGAACCAATACTGATATTTCGGTAGCTTTGTACTCAAATTTAAGGAGCATTGTGGCATTAATAATAATTAATGGCACATAGTGATGAGTAGATTATTAATAATTTTTCTTAATTATAATAACATGGTCTACATTCCTTTGTGATCTAGAATTCTAAGTAATATATTATATTATTGACAATTTCCGTGATAGGAATTGCTCATTTGTTTTAGTTTTTGATTTTTTTACCGAAATTCGATTTGTAAGTACGCCTGTTAGACTATTTTGTAATACACTACTTAATATGCGATGCGTTAGGAAATGTGTTATCTTTTCTTTAACTATTCTAACAGTCAGTCCTAAGCCTGAAAAAGTATGAAGGGAAATCGAATTGGGCTCATAAAGCCTTTTTCTATAAGTTCAGAGTGATAGGAAATACTCTACGATATTTCATAATTAAATGAGCATTATGAGTCGTGCACTTTTGGATTTTCCAAACTTTATTAAGTCTTATTATGTAATTTAATATAAAAAAAATACTGATCATACATTCCCGTGAAAAATGAATCATACATGGTCATGTATGAATGCTCCATATATGGCCATGTATGAAAATTGGCCAGACATGGCCATATATGCCCATGTATGACCATATATGCCCACGTATGTAAATTGGCCAAGTATGGCCATGTATGACCATACATAGCTTGATACGGCTAGATATAACTATGTATAGAAATTTAAACTAATTTCAAAAAAAATTTTTTTTTTTTTTTTAATTATTTTGGCAACGCAGAGATTATCAGATCCTACCAAAAACAGATTCTCTGTATAAAATCGCGCCAAGTACACGTTTAAAATTTTTTACAATTAAAAAAAGATTTTTTTTACAAAAAAAATGAATCAAATCGAAAAAATACCAAGTACCTAATATAATTTGAAATCATGGAAAATATTTTCATAGAATTGAAAAAAAAAATTTCAATGTACTTGGTGTGCGTTATTAAATTTATTCAAGCAAAATTAATTTCTAGAATTAATTTCGCATATAAATTATTTTTTAATAAAATTGAATGACATTCTTTTTTTTTCAGTTTATAGGCACACCAAGTACATTGAAATTTTTTTTTTCAATTTTTTTTTTTCAATTCTATGAAAATATTTTCCATGATTTCGAATTATATTAGGTATTTGGTATTTTTTCGATTTGATTCATTTTTTTTGTAAAAAAAATCTTTTTTTAATTGTAAAAAATTTTAAACGTGTACTTGGCGCGATTTTATACAGAGAATCTGTTTTTGGTAGGATTTGTCTATTTTTTGTCGTGTTGATTGTTAATGATTTTAATATACACTATTAGAAATCGACTTCAAGTTTAAGACACGTGAGCCTATATTGGTTTATAGTATGATTTGTAGAAACAATAAAATTGTTTGGTAACAATTGTAGTAATTTTGTACTGCTAGATATTATAGCCTGATTGGATCAATTTTTATAAGACAAAGAGCTGTAGTTGCTTAACGACAGTTTCCTTTAAAGTTAACGTCAAATATATACATTAACGTCCGGACTTTTCTGTTAGTAATTTAAAACATCAAATGGCTTAGTAGTTTTACCTCCCAGCACCTTCTAGCTATTACAACTAGCATATGGTGCTAACTACCTATCCTCCCTCCCCCTCTGAGCAATGGAATGCTTTTTTTTCTGAATCTCAATGGATAATATATATATATATATATATATATATATATATATATATATATATATATATATATATATATATATATATATATATTGTAATGAATGTGAAACTGATCTTTTAAAATATTTGAATAATTAAAAAACAAATTCTTCTTCCCTTGTTTTATAGAAAGGCGACTAGAGTCAGTCAGTCATATATTGACAGCATAACAGCACTTATATATATATATATATATATATATATATATATATATATATATATAATTGTGATGAAAATAATGATAAGCAATATTTTGGGAACATGAAGTACTTATTTATTTATGAACAGTAATCAAAATTATAAATTAAACAAAATAATCTAATCACATAATTTATATACCAATGTGAACAAAAAGTACGTATTAATATCTTTCAAACTAATCCTAATATTTGTCGTACGTAAGTAATTGGGCTCATTTTTCCATCGTTATACTGAAATTTGAAATGAGAACACAAGAAATCGATTTCCAACTGTTATTATTATTTTTTAACCAAGCATCTATCTAGTTGCTGAGTTACTTGATTATTTTTTTCTACTTTCTTGTAGGAATAATATGTAAGCATTCTTAGCATTAGTGGGCCATCGAACTGATTGCACATTCGTATTATCTATTTTGACCCATTTTGAAGTATCCTTAATCATAGCAACATAATGAGTGCAATTATTATTTTCTTCAGAGTAAAATATTGCACTTACGACATTATATGTCTTATTACACAATGATATTTTGGCCTGTGGTACAAATTTTATATATCCTTTCTTCTGAATCATAGCGTTATTTTTTACTAAAGATAAATCTAACTTCACTACTACTACCGATTGCAAGGTATGTTATAAAATTTTAGTGTGTGTTTCTTCAATCTCTTTGCAATTGTTACAAGTTTTCGAAGTATCAAACCAATGACCGAAGGATGAACTGAATAATTCTGGTAAATTGTATATTTTTTTCTCATCGGTTATCGAAATACACATAATATCTTCTAGTATTTTGTTTTAATTAGTGTAATTACATTTTTTACATCGATCCATACATACTTGCTCAAATCGTACTAAATTTCTAATATCATGATTATCATTACATATTGTAGAGAATATTGCTACAGGATCAGCCTCTGTATTAGGACACATATGTTTGGACATAGACTTTTTTATGTCACTAGATTTTAAAATATTTTCGTGACTATTGTATACATTAAATAAATTATTTAAGTTTTCGTTATTGAACTGATTTTTTGGATCATGATTCAACGCCGTTCTGAGTATTGTATTATTAAAGATACACTGTATGACTGAATTTAAACCACTAGAAATGAAATCAGAATTGTCGATACCTCGAAATACCAATAACTTTTCACATGATTTTTTTAAAGTTTTTGTTACAATTTCAACAGAATTTTCATCAACGGCCCAAATTAAATCCCAAACTTTATGCCAGCGTATACTAGAAACTGGAATGGGAGGAAGGTCAGATCTATAAATTTTTCGTAAGCGATTGAATTCTTCGATTGCTAAAAGGTTAGCTTTAACTGAATGAGGATCGAAATTGATTAAATGTAATCCTTCAAGTTCTGTAACCCGAGAAAGAGCTACATATATTTGACCAACATTAAAAATACTATTGCCTGCTTCAATAATAGCATTTTTGAGGCTTAAACCTTGACTCTTATGGATAGTAACTGCATAACTTAAACACAATGGAAACTGTTCTCTTATGACAAAAGCTCTTTCCAGTAATTGAAATTTAACTTTTGCCCTCTCAATAGTGTTTACTTTACCTGAACCGAAATCTACATTAACACCTTGTATCTTACTGCCATCTATGGATTTTGAGATTGATATAACTGTACCAATGGCACCATTAACTAGACCAAGCGTGACATCAATATTTCGTCGAAGCATAACTTTTGCACCAATTTTAATTATAATTGTGCCAGCAAGTCCAGCTGATCGACTAGCATCTTCTTCTATTTTAATCAAAGTGTTACATGCTTTCTTTTTTAATGATTTAGGACAATCGATATAATCATGAGCCTTAAGTATAATTTCTTCAGAAGAAATTTTATTCGTGATTACCGAATTTATTAAATCACACTGTTTACAAGTGGGTACCAAGCAAACTGTATCTGACGGTAATTTTTCAATATAATTACATACTTCTTGCAATCTATCATGGTATGACAATGAAGAATCAATTGTAATTTTTCTTTGTTCTAATAATTTGATATCGTCAACTGTCATTGAGCCAACTCGCACTTTAGAGAGTAATTCACCGTAAATTTTATCAGTTTTTTGTCGCATATTAATGGTTAGTTCTTCATAGCTAAATAACTCACTCCATAAATTCACAGATGTTAACGACCCAATATACTTTTGCGCATCTGCTGACGATAGTGTCATATAACTTGGGTTTTCATGTACAGGAGGAAGTTGGAATAAGTCTCCGAAAACAACCGTGTCTTCCTCCAAACCAGTCATCAACATTAAAAATTTCTATTAACCTCAAATTTATGTATATTAAAGTTATATTAGAAATCATTGATATTTCATCAATGATAAATAATGTAACGTCTTTTAACTGATCGCGTAATACTTTTAATGCATTGTCTGATAGTTGTTTATAAGACGGTGTAATACCGTGTTCAATTGGCAATTGAAATACTCGATGTACAGTGAGGCCATTGATATTAAAAGCTGCAATACCGGTTGGAGCAGTTACAATAATATCTTGATTCATTTCTTCTTTCATCCAACGTTTAATTACATTTATCAGAAAACTTTTTCCGGTATTTTTAATTTTTTGAAAAACTTTAGTCTGATCAACGTTCATGTTATTGATCATGTCGGTTAAAGTACAATTATTATATTGTTTTTTTGCTACATCATCTAATTCTTTAGCTATTAAATTAAATTCAGCAGCATTACAATCTGCTGATTTACTTTTTGAATCTTCATCATCATTGTCATCCTTACATTCATTTTCAATTAGGTTTTTTATATAATCTAAACCTTTTTGAAAATCTTCAGTGTATTCATGGTATTCTTTAGCTTGTTCGAGTATATGTTGTTGATATCTAAATGATTCAGCGTAAGTTTCAAATCCATTTTTCAAATCTTCTATATCTCGCCATGGTTGAAATAATAACAACAATGAATAAAAATAATTTTCTGGTTGATTAGCAATATTATATCTATAATGATTAATTAAATAACCTCGCGTCCTTCGTTTTAAATATAATGATGGACCTATTTCATAATATTCGGTGATTTACTAGAAAAAGAAAGTCGGTATAATTTTCATTCTTACCATTTCATAAGGTAAGCAAATTTATATATAAAAATGTCAACAATTTGACGGTAAAAAAATACAACAATTTTTCAGGTCAAATTAACAATAAATTGACATAAAATTTGTCTGAAAATTGATCTTTTTTCTAGTCGACTTTTGAAGTGAATTAACTGTCCAATTCAAGTAGTAAATTTACGTGAAATTGTAGAGGAAGTTGCATACGAATTGTTGTAAGAAACGGAAAAGTCTGAAGTTGACGGAGATTTGATGAAAAATTCAAGGAAGCTTTTGTAAGTAAACTTGCTAAAGCAAACTGTGCTTAATTGTAGTTAATTTACTGTTAGGGTGGCTATCAGGGTTTTAACTCGAAAATTTAAAGAAAAGATTTGACATCTCGGTGACGTCTAGTACCCATAAAAAATTTAATTTCAACTTTTTGCTCACTCACAAATAAAATTACATATAAACTTGAAGTCATATATCAGTTTTTATTTACCGTCAAATTTATAAGCTATTTTACGTATAAGAGAGCTAACAAGTTGAACTAAATACTTATTATATATACTCTACTTCATTAAGATGTTAAAAGTTTCATTTCAATTTCTATTTCTTAGCCGAAACTGGTTTCCTGGGTTACCACTAAGATTAGAAATCTTGACGCAGCACGAAAATGTGTATACAACTTGCTATACAATTTGACGTAAATTTACTAACCAAATTGGAATGCAAAGCAAATTTACTTCAAAAGTTGTATATTAATTGTCGTCAAAAACTCAAAAGCCCGAAGTTGACGGATATTTGATAAAAAATTCAAGGAAACGGTTACATCCTCAATGGTCTCAAGTGCCTCCACCTGTCAATCAATTAGTGAACTTGAAAAACATCAATAGCTTGTATACACTCGTTATCATTAATGCCTGGTCCCCCAAACTATAGATAGAATCTTTACCACACAGGGGGCCAGGCATTAATGACAACGAGTGGACAAGCTGTCGTCAGTAACAAAAAAGCCTAAAGTTGACAGATATTTGACGAAAAATTCAAGGAAACTTTTATTCTAGTTTTGCTGTCAATTTGTCGGAAAATTCCGACAGCAAACTTTAGTAATTTTATTTTCAAATTACCGTCAATTTCAAGCTAAAGTGGCTATAAGGATATTTACTACTATATTTACTATACTAAATACTACTATATTTACTATACTAAATCTTACTGACCCTAATAGCACAGTTTGCTTTGGCAAAACTTTACTTACAAAAGTTTCCTAAAATTTTTCGTCAAATCTCCGTTAACTTCGAACTTTTCCGTTTTTTACGACAATTTGTATGCAACTTCCTCTACATTGCACGTAAATTTACTACCCGAATTAGAATGCAAATTCCCTTCAAAAGTTAACTAGAAAAAAGTTGTCAATTTTCAGGCAAATTGTATGTCAATTTATTGTTAATTTGAACTTGAAAAATTATTAAGCATTGTCTTAGCGTCAAATTGTAGATATTTTTATGTATAAATTTGCTTACCTCCTGAAATAGTAAAAATTACCTTCTGAAATAGTAAAAACGATCAAGCAAAAATTCCCTGTAAATCTTTCTCTCTAACTTTTGCTATCGGGCAGCAAATTTCAGGCAATTTTAATGTCAAATTACAGTCAATTTCGAGCTAAAGTGGCCATTAGGGGATTTTATAAATCAGGACTTAGTTCGGCCAAAGACGGCCAATTACAACATCTGTATCCGTCATCGCTCTAAATTACACGATTTTGATACCACCTAGCGGATTTAACTAACCCTGATAGCCGTCCTAACCGTAATTTAACTACAAGCTACTGCCGTAATTCTAAAGGTAACTTAAAGGAAAGTGTTGGAGAGCCAAGCTTGCCAGAAACTTTTTCGTTAAGTTAGCCGAAAGTGTTTCACGGCAGACCTTACTGAGAAAGCTGTAGCTATCAGGATAGATAGATAGAACTTGAAAAAATAAGAAACAAAAATTTTAGCAACCTACAAATAATATTTTTGTGATATACATGTATGCAAAGTCGGGAAACATTAAAAAAATACAAGTAAACTCTGAATGAATGTGAAATGAATAAAAAAAAAAATTCATCTTAGATATTAAGAAAATTAACAAGGATTTATTCATGTTTATTTAGATCATTGATCGTCATCTCCTGATATGATATCGATAATAATTTAAAATTACGGATTGTTTGAAATTTTATATCAGAATTTGAATTTAACTCATGAAACTATAGTAAAAAATACAGACTGAAGCACCGCTGGTGGTGAATAAATGAATCATAGCTATAAAAAAATTTCAATGTTTTACTGAATCATGGCATTTCTTGTAACTTTTTATTCTCTGGCAGTGCCCTTTTTGCACGAAAAAATTTATAAAATTGTGTGTTTTGGGGGTGCTATAGTATATGCTGGCCTAATTTCATTATTTAAATTATTCTCATAACTAAAATGAATAAAATTTTATAGTTTTAAGACGAACAATCAATGATCTTTCGAATAAAGAAGGAATTTCCTAAAAATTTATTGTTTTAAAAAAGTTTTCAAAAATGAGAGCTAAAAAGAGCCAAAAACCAGTATGTCTCCGGTATAGATACACGGCAGGCTCGCGCCATGACACTTCACACATATACATGTGTTTGAACGTGTACTTGGCGCGAGACACTACCGTGTCTCCTGATATGCGAATACTTGAATTTCTAATCAAATTGGAAATTTTTAATTCAGAGAAAAAACGCTAGACTTGCTAATGACCGCACCCGCTTCAGTAGGATTCGAACCTGGGATCTTCCGTACGAAAGACCGACGCTTTGGCGACTAGGCTATGCAACCGACAGTTACAACGGAGTTTAGTTGTACTACGTAAGATTGAAAGAATGTAATCACTTTCGAAAAAGCAAAATATAATCATTAATATGCTTTTAGTGATATTAAAAAAATTTTCTATTTTTTTTACACTACGACATCCTGTTCATCAGTCATTGTAATAGTCAGCTCAAATTTTTTATGTAAAAAATCTGTATGTCTATATATGGCCATATATGCCTATGTATGAACTATATACGGCCATGCATGGCTATATATGTTTCATTTTTACGAATAAATATATGGTTAAAATTATATTCAATATAGTTTAACAGATTTCCATTTTAAGAAATGTATATCGTACACGGAAAAAACAATATAGTAATGGCAACTCTCTGGGATAGTGCTGAGTCCTATCTGCAAAAGAAAAATTTCAGACAGTACTGTATGCTATCTAGACTGTATCCACTAATTTCCGGAAAAAAAATTTTTTTCTTTGATTTTTCCTCGAAAAACTAAAAAAAAAAATTTTTACATGTATTTCAAATGGGTAAATGAGCTTGCTGATTTTTTAGGAGAATTTTTTTTAGGCCCCAAAGAAACTTTTGAGACTATGAGACCTAAAAAAAAATCAGTTTTTTTTTTACACACCCTAATAGTCATACGTTTCTATGTATGGCCATATATGCCCATACATGGATTATAAACGGCCATATATGTTTATTAAATTACGGACATGCATGGTCATACATAGCCTTGTATAGCCATATATGCCCATACATGACTATGTATGCTCATACATGGACCACATATGGCCATATATGTTGAATTAATCGCGGACATACATGGTCATATAGAGTCATACAAAGCCATGTATGGCCATACATGGCCTTGTATGATTTATATATAGCCATGCATGACTATATTAAAAGAGTTTGTATGTTCATGTATGGCCATATATGCTTCATATATGAACCATATACGGCCATGCATGGCCATATATGAACCATATACGGCCATGCATGGCCATATATGATTCATTTTTCACGGGTTAAGAACAAAGAAAAAAAACTAAAGAATGGCAAAAAATATTTATGATCTCTCGCAGATTATGAACTTAAGAAAAAAAAATTAAAACTTTAAAATAAAAACAAACCCTAAAATATCTACTACATTCATATACACGTATATTTTTAAATGTAAAGATAAAAATCATATAGTTGTGTATGTTAACACCAACGATGCACGTGGCAGCAAAATCTATAGTCTATAATATAAACCTAAACAAATTCAGACAGATCCTCGCCTAAAACAAAAAACTAGTTGACAAATAACCATACACATTTCACTCTTGCATTGTTGAACGTTTAAGGAACGCATCAAGTCGTAGTTGTTGAATATCTTACATTTTACATATAGAGGGTAGTAGTACCTCTACCCTCCATAATTTTACAGTACCATGCAAAATAATTAATAGAAATAATAATAAAGAGTGTTGGTGCAGTGCAATAAAATTAATACAATAAAAATAAAGTGCTAGCACGGTGAATATAATTGATAAAAATTATGTCTGTTACAAAGTAAGAGTTTGTGAAATAATCGATTCTTTTGCCGTTAACAATCACTACTATAAATTTGAAATGGCAATAATTTTTGTATTTATTTCAGAAAAAGTCATAAGTATAAATTAATTCTTTTTTTGGACGACAGTTCAAAAAAAAATATTGACATCGTGCCGAGTTCTTGGTTGTCGTATGAAAAAGCAACAGACAATACTTATTGTAAATATATGCCAGAACCATATGATGTGCAAAATGCAAAGCTTTGCATACTATGATCATGAAGTGTGCTGAGCCATTATCATCATGGCTCGAATATCTGGTGGACATTCGAGGGAGAGCGCGTAAGTTATATCTTTCATTTATTTATAGATATATATATATATATATATATATATATATGTATATATATATTTTATTTTAATTATTTCTAAATTATTTGATCAACTTTCCTAAGCTTTGCTTTTTTTTTTTATTAAAATCTAATGGGTCATCTTCACAATTGTATTAATTATTAATTATTTAATATTAAAGATACGTACAGAGAAGCTGAAAAAAGGCGGACAATATTGGAAAATAACACATACGCTTATACCACAGACAACGAAAAATCCGCTAAATAGCAAGTAACAAATTATAAAAAAACATTAAAAATAAAATCTTATCCTGATGCGGCAAAAATGAAGACTGTATTAAACAAAGTTAGTCTGAATTTTGATACACCACCGTTAAAAATTGGTATGTAAAATTGAATGGTACGCAATATATATTTCAATTGCGAAAAATTAAAATAAATTCCAGTAATAAATAACTGAGAAATAAATTAATGGACGGTTGACGTAAAATTAGTCGAATCGTCCGATGCCCATAAATTAATTACTAAATAAAATTAATAATTAAAGTTAATTGATAAAATTACCGGGAATAAAATAATTATAAGTAAAATAATAAAGACCTAAAAGAAAGAAGTCGAATAACAGAGAGTAAAGATGGCAGAACTTTGAGTGAAGCGAGAATCGGGTAATAGTGTTAATGAAATTTACTGACAAAATATCGAAGTATTAATTATTGCGACCATGGATCGTTGGAAAAATAAAATTCAATCGAATTCGTATTGAGTAAGAGTAAAATAAAAATTAATTAATTAATAACAATTATTTTTTTTAAATTTGATTAATTAATTTATTGTAAGCGTGGCGGGAACGGCCATTTTAAATTCAGTGTGTGTGAATACAAGTCCCGGGGACTCGATGTGAGTGTGTGCATGTACTGATCAAGTAGATCAATTTTTAATGGAAAATATTGTAATAATTAATTAATTCGTCAGGTAATACGATTTTTAATAAAATTATGATTTTAAAATTATAAGTCCAAAGATAGTTGGCAATTTTAAGTCGATTGAGTGTGTGTGTGAAATGGCAAAGGTAGTTGGCTAGTTAAGTTAACCTTTCGTTACTCGCGTCCACTCGCCCGACGATTTTCATCGCGTGGCGAGCACTGTGCCGCCCATGCTAAATGAAATGCGACGTTGCCAAATCGTAATGCTATAATGAATTGTTTCTTACAGTAACAACAGTACGTTTGGCAACGTGGATACAAACATTGCATCGACGATTTAACTTGCACAATGAGCACTGTGCCGCTTTTTCACATTCTTGTTATACATAAATATACTTTTTTTGTATTTAAAATGTATATTTTTTAATTATACACTTATTTAACAAAAATATAGATTTCGAATAGAGAATCAGTTAAGTATAAAGTCACAAATACCCATACAGTAACTTTTATTGCATTTTTTGTCAAAAAGGCGACATCACGCTCATAGCGCGAGTTACGAAAGGTTAATTTATTATGGTCGTTAAAGGTAGTTGACAAAAGTTGTTATGTTTATAAAGAATAAGGTTTATAAGTAATAAGGTTAAAGATTTATAAGTTATAAGGTTATAAGGTTTATGAGATATAAGGTTTATTAAAAGGTTTATAAATAAAAGGTCTAAGATAAAAGGTTTATATATTAAATAAAATTGAAAAATTGTTATATTAATTAAATCTAATTTATTTATAAAATTATCCTTCTTCGTCCTTCTCTTACAATTAATTTTTACACCGACCCTGAATATTCAGAACCGGTTCTGGAAGACCGTGTAATATTTCCAGTGGCGCCTTGAAAAGGACGACCAGAGTAACACTACCCCTGTTATACCGCCTACTTTTGCTTTTGTTTCTACAATACTTAAATGTGACGTAAAAAATGATGATATTCTATCTATTTTTATTCTAATTTGAGTAAACTTACATGTAGTCGTAAGAATATAATTTTTTTTCTCATTAATGCGATATAAGTGTTATCTTGGCGCACGCTTTTTTGTTTGCCAAATAGCTGTTTGCCCATTCAACTGTTTCCACAACATTTGTTTGCGTTATACAATTAGGGAATATCCATATATTACATAACACATTTTCGAGATTTTTTAAACTCTCCCCCCTGATATGTAACAAATCGTAACAAATGACCAGACGCCCGTGCCCCTAAGAGATTTGTTACGTAACATTATAATTTTGTCGCAACAGACAAAGTTCTTGAATAATTCAAATTCAAATTTATTGCACAAAATAATTGCTATGTATTCATACCCGAGTTGAAGAATTAGTTTTCTTTTGGTTCCCTCAAGTTATTAAAATTATTTTTTTGATTCCCCTACTTTCTCCTTAGATTTCTTTTGATGTTCTTACATTCTCGCCATGTTTTTTAACTTGCCGCTAAGAAAATTGTAAATTTTCAAAAATTCGGGAAGTTATTGTTTTCACCCCGATTTTCGAAAATCGAGTTTTCATCAAATGTCGACGTTTTGAGGTCCCAGGAAGCTATTCTGACTATTTTCAGAATGATGTCCGTGTGTGTGTGTTTATGTATGTAAACTCGTTGTAACTTTTTAACTAATGAATTGATTTAGATGGTTGAAGTGTCAATCGAAAGAGCTTGTTGGCCATCAACTTTCCTGAAAATTTTAGATCATTTGATCAAGTAGACTCGAAAATATTTACGAATTACGAAAAAAATAATTTTTTTTTTTAGTTTTTTAGTGATTTCTCAGAAATGACTTAAACGCGTCGATTGCCGCCTTAACCATCTCAATCGGTTAATTTGTTCGAGAGATATCGCGGGAGAAAGAAATGGTGAGAACCGGGTTTTTCCAAATATCTTCGAAACGGCTAAACCGATCGATTTCAAATTATAATCAGCTCTAGAATTCAACGAAACACGACGATTGCTACCTTAAACGTCAAAATTGGTTAGTTAGTTCAAAAGATGTCAGCGTCGAAGCATTAAAAAAGAAAAAAAAAACATTTTATGTTATTTTTTCCGGATAAATCATGAAGTAATGTACTAAAATGTGTCTGACATCATACCAACTCTTCCTTTTTATGGTTTCTTTCGATCATCATATAATGCCATCTAACTTGTTTTTTAGTTTAAATCATATTATCAATAAAAAAATTTAAAAAACGCAGTTTTTAATATTTTTCTCGGATATTTCATATTTTATTATTTCTGACATGAGTCAAAACTTATTTAAATCTTGAATTTAATCCCTGACATTGACTTCTGTCTCAGTACACTTATTTTATTGAACATAATCGGGAACTAAATTGTAAAAACCGCATCTTCATGAATGATTTTCGGTTCTTAAATTTTCAAACTTCAGCATAAAACGTAACTTATTAGAGCTCGAAAAGATCATAACAAAACAATTGCATGCAATAACATTTTCAAGCTCGAAAATATATCCACACTAATGTTTTCGAGCTCCTTGAGCCCGATAACAGCGGGAAGTTTTGGGGCTGGCCCGCAGGGCCAACCGACGCCCAGATTTTTTTTTTTGCTTCTTTAGTTGTCTCTAAGCTGTTCTGAGTTCTCTATTCGAAGTTTTTAATTTTCGGCAACAATAGTTATGGACGATGATTCGCTTTTGATTCTCCTTCATTCTTAAAAAATTCACTTAAATAGTTTTATGAATCAAAAACGAAGCAATTAAGAATCTGCCAATCGTTTTGAAGAGCATTGGCCGACGACATCTACCCAAAAAAAAGTGTTTATGTAGGTGTTTGCAGACTAGATCCTGTACTTGGTTTCAATAGAGCATCATTATATCAGTACTCTAGTGAATTCGTTTAAACAGAAAAGAAGTTCAAAACAAACTTGGTATTTAATACAATTTCCATTTATTTTTAGTGAAATTATAAAAATGTAATCAAATTATATATAAACAATACTCTTAATTTTGTAAGTTTGTTAATATTTCCTAAATGGTTGGATTTACGAAAAAAATATAAGAGATTTTTTTCGAAGAGCGGTAAATTTTTCTCATTGTACTGAAATGGTAAAGTATCATTGCTCAGGCAGGGTTAAATGGCATTGGAATCGACTTTATTATTATTTTTGGATCATAAATCAATGATTTATATCATGGATAAGTAAACAAATCTAATGTAGGAAATAACGTACATCCTAATCGAATTTACATGGAGTTGAATAAGGATGTGAAATTCCTGCTTAAAAAATCCGTTAGATTCTTATACCTGTATAGATAAGGCCCTATACTTAACTAGAGCACTTCTCATAGAACTCATTCATTCTTATAAAATCTCCATCGGAATTTGCGAGAAACTATTGGATTCTATGAGATTTCCTAAACAGGGATCTCATATAATTCTCCTTTGGTTCTCTTTAGTTGTGAAAAACAGGGGAGAATCAGAAAAATTTACAGAAAATCAATTCTTCGACTCGGTACGTAGGGTTAGAATTTTTTTTCAAATTTTGATCTAATCAATTTAATTCAATTTTTGTTGCGTAATATATGTTGAATTGGCCACCCCCCTTAACGTAACAATGCATAAAAAATTGAAAAGTCCCCCCCCCCCTCAAAATGTGTTACGTAATTTATGGATGTTTCCTTATCTGCCTGCGACACGTAAACTTGTCGCACGCAGATAATCGTATAACGCACACAAATGTTGTGGAAACAGTTGACTGGGCAAACAGCTATTTGGCAAACAAAAAAGCGTGCGCCAAGATAGCACTTATATCGCATTAATAATAAAAAAAAGTATGTTCAATTCGTGCGGTATTGCCAACTACCCACACGAGCAAATGAGCGCACTCACTTCGTTCGTGCGCTCAACTTTGCTCTCGTGGGGAATCGACAACTTACCGAACTAGTTGTACAATATACTATTGTCAACTCGATTGTATTATATCTTTCTTCTAAAACGCCGTTATTTGTACGGAATCCATATAACGTTACAGCAAACTATTCAAGCTGCCGAGTCATTAATGATTGATCTTGCATCAAAATAATAATTTGTAAAATAGAATGGAACCAGAGTGTATCCAGAGTAACCGAATACTGAAGAAAAAAAAAATACCGAATTTTATTATTTTTAATTATTCAAGAGCATTTATTGAAAACAAAAATTACTTTTTTTTATTACCTGAAACGTACTCTATATTTTTGGATTATAAAAAAAAAATTATCCAAGGAAACAAAAATAGACATTGTTGTCACAATGTAATATAGGATATACTATATTACCATCAATAATAGAGGCAGTTGTCACTATGTCGGACGCCAAAGGAGTAGCAGTGCCAAAATTTTTTTTAAGTATAGAATATAACAACTCTGGAATATATATCTAACTAGTAACAGCACAAGAGGTTGGGTACGATCTAGTGGCGAGCACTGAACTACTCCTACCGCTGCTTATTCGAGTTCGGTGCCTCATGAAAAACATTTATGAAAAAAAAATATATTAAAAATACATAAATATACATAAAATATGTATAAAAAATTAATTTTTAATAGCTAACTTTTGGCTGGTTTTTGTATATATTTTAAATGTAATTAAAATTTTTTTTAAATATATTTTGAGGTGTATAAGAAATACATGTTTAAAAATATATAAAGATTATATTAATAATATACACTTATCCAAAAAATTAAAGGAACAAGAAAATTTTATAAATTTTTTAGTGATTTTTGGAAGGCTGTATTTTCGTAAAAAATGATCGTATCGAAAAAATAAAAGAAGCAAATTGAAGCTTGAAATCTCTAGTTTCAAGATCTTCCAGCAAAATAATTTTCGAGCCACGGTTTTCGCGGAATCATAAAAAATAGGTCGAGACAAAATTTTTCGAAATTTTTTACGTTTGTTTTTTAGGTCTTCGGGGCCGGGAAAATATTTTCGAAAAAACCAATTCTTGGCTCGTTTAGGAAATTTATTAAGCTACAATTTGCTTTTTTTTGTTTCTCTGTACCACAATTTGCTGCTGAGATATCAGCCTTCAAATGAAAAAGGATCCTTTTGTCTTTGATCATCGATATCTCAGCAATTTTTAATAAAGAATTCGAGTTTTTTGAAGATTTTTTAATATTTCACCAAAATTTCAATGTAAATAGAAACAAATAATATTTTCCTACTGTGCCAATTATATAATCTGAAAATCTTTTCTGATATGTTGCGAATTTTTTTAATTAAAAAATGAACAAATTTTTGTTGCAACATATCAATAAAGATTTTTAATTTATATAATTGGCACAGTAGGAAAAATTATTTACCTTTCAGGATCGACCAGGTTTCCAACTTTTCATTTAAAAAATTATAGTCGTAGGTCTTTTGATTCGAAATTAAATGCCTTATCGACTCATGAGAGCCTGAAAATTTCCTGATCCCTCAGAGCCCCAGTAATTCAACCTAAAGTTCCAGCAAGTGCAATCCCGCTATATTTTTACCTTTCAGGATTGACCGGGTGTCCAACTTTTCATTTAAAATATCATAGTCGTAGGTTTTTTCACTTGAAATTGAATGCCTAATCATCTGATAATAGCCGAAAAGTACCGAGCCCTCAGAACCCCAGTAATTCAACCTAAAGTCCCAACATTTGCAACCCCTCTAAATTTTTACTGTACGAATGCAACAAAGATAGTACCTTTCGTGGATTTGAGTATAATAGAGAGAAAATTGCGAACCCCCTGATAAGAATAACATAGAAAGTTTTTTTTTCGAAAAACAAAAACTTTAAAAAAAAAATCGGGCAATTTTTCTACAAAATTTTACGAAAAAAAAGTCTAAACAAAAGCTCAGAAAAAAAAAAGAAAAATACGGGCTTTTTTTCTACAAAATTTCACGAAAATAAAGAAGTGAATTTTTTTTTTTTTTTTTTTTGGCCTGGCAACATTAACCATTTTATCAATATTTGTAAAGTAGCGGCTGAATGATTTAAAACCATAAAAATCATTTTTTTGTACGTTTATCAAATCATTGCTGAAGATGAGAAAAATTTTTTTTTTCCAAAAATCGAAAATTAGGCTTGTGCTGGGGACTTTATCCAAGTTTGTAATACTGTCCTTGAAATTACCGTACAACTATTAGTTGCGGAAATATCAATAATAGAAGACAAAAATACCCTTTTTCATTTGAAGGCTGAGATCTCAGCAACAAATCGTCGTACAGTTACAACGAAAAAAGCAAATTGTAGCTGAATAAATTTCTTAACAGAGTTATGCATTTTTTTGCTTGAAAAAAAAATTTCCCGGGCCCGTGACCCAAAAAACAAAAGCAAAAAATCAAGAAAAATTTTGTGTCGAGCTATTTCTTATAATTACGCAATCAATATGACTCAAAAAAAATGTTTGCTAAAAGTGGTTTGATCTAAAAATTTGAAGCTTCAAATTCCTTTTTCAAATTTTCGATACGATTGTTTTTTACAAAAATATAGCCTTCCGACAATCACTAGAAAATTTCTAAAATTTTTTTGGTTCTTTCCTTTAATTTTTTGGATGTGTAGATACTAATATTAAAAAACAAAACAAAAAAAAAAAAAATCGGTCTGTCAGTTGACCCTGCGGGCCAGCCCCAAAACTTCCCGCAGTTTTCGAGCTCCTTGAGCTCGAAAACATTGTTGTGAAAATATTTTCAAACTCTTCATGCTCAAAAATACTTTTTTATGCCTTTGTTTTTGAAAAACAACGTTTTTTACCATTTTTTCTCTAACGGTATCTGTCGAACGAATTGACCGATTGAGACGGTTGAGGTGGCAATCGACGTGTTTTATTGAGTTCTAGAGCTGATCAAATTTTAAAATTGATTTATATAGTCATTTTTGAGAAATTTCAAAAAAACTAAAAAAAAAATTTTTTTTAATTCTTTCGTTCACGGTTCCTCTTGAACGAATGAACCGATTTTGATGGTTGAGGTGGCATTCGACGCAGCTTATAAAGTTTAAGAACTGATTAGATTTTGGAATCAATCCATCAAGCTAATTAAAAGTTATTCAAAAAAACATTTTTGAAAAAATTTTATTTTTGAAATATCTCCGAACGTACCCTATCGATTGAGCTCAACGTACATACATACATACATACACTCGGACATCATCTTGAATTTAGTCAAAATAGCTTCCTAGAACCTCAAAACGTCGACATCTGTTGGAATTTCAATTTTCAGAAATCGGGGTGAAAACACTAACTTCCCGAAATTTTTGAAAATCTTCGATTTTCTTAGTGGGAAGTTAAAGAAAACAAACAATTTAAAGCTCGCAATTGCAAGCTTAAAAATCTTCTGACTAAAAACTTTTCGAGCAACGTTTATTCCCCAATCATGAGAAATAGCTCGAGACAAAGATTTAGTAAACTTGTTTTGTTTCATTTTTAGGGTCCGCGGGCAAGAGTTAGTTATGTAATTATTATTATAAAAATATAATTATATCTTTTTTTGATTTTTCTTACAATGTTGCATTAATTACTTTGTGACTGTGAGGAAAAAAAAACAAGAAAAGTTTTAACTATGTTGAACTTTAAGTTCGATCGATTTTTCTGGAAAAACGGTTTAATGGATCAAATAGAACATAGGGGCCGGCAGAAATGGTAAAATTTATAAACAATCAAATAAAAAAAATAAGAATAGTTTGGTTTTTGGCAAATATTTTCTAAAGTATTGGAGATATCCGAAATTGTGAAAAGCTCCTTAAAGACCAAGAAATTTTCTCAAAATAATTCCTTTCCCTTCCACGAACTGTACCGAAATTATTTATAATTTTAATTTAGAGATGACAATAGGGCTAAAAACGGGTAGTGGCCCTTGCATGGACGTCAGCGGAATCAAAAGCATGATTAAAAAAAAAAGTTTTAACTGATAAAATATGATTATCGAAAAATAAAAAAATTTTAGTACTATCAAAATACATGAAGAAAGAATAATCCGTTAACAAAAAATATTCATCCCAATTTTAAATTAACTATGGTTTTGTTAATTAGGTAATTTTTCCCTGTTTAAAGCTTACATAAAAACGCCGATTATTTCTAAAGTAAACAGTTTTTACTAAAAACCTAGAATTTTATTTTTTTTTTTGCAATCATCTTAATTATTCGGTTTTTTTTTATTTTTAAAAGCTACTTAAAAATATTTTTTAAAAATTTTTTACTTTAAGTGTTATAAACAAATGCATTGTTAATAAGATTACCAAACAAATTTTTTGGGAATCTAATCTTTGATGAAGATAATGATTAAAAGAAAATTGTTTCTAAAAAAATTTTTTATTGCTATAAATTGCACTTTCTAATTGATAATGTTTTGTTTTTGCTAAAAATAATATTAAAGAATCTTATATCTTCAAATCACTTTCTCTATCATTATTTATCACGTTTTCTAAAATAATGAGAAAAAATTTTTTTTTTTACTTTCATTTGTTTATCAAACAAACAATTTGTTACAAACAACTGATTTTTTTCGCTATATACACTAACACAAAAAATTGAAGGAACAGAAAAATTTTATAAATTTTTTAGTGATTTTTGGAAGGCTGCAAATTGGTGAAAAATAATCGTATCGAGATTTTAAAAAAAGCATTTTATAGTTTAAAATCTCTAGTTTCGGTGCATTTTTTTCAAAATTTTTTAAGAGCTCCGGCTATCGCGCAAATATGAGAAATATCGCAAGACAAAAAATTTCTAAATTTTTTTTTTTTTCCGAAGAGCCCACGGACCACGGAAAAATTCTTTTAACTAAACCAATGCATAGATCGTTTAGCAAATTTATTTAGCTTCAATTTGGCATTTTTTTAAACCTCGTAGGACGATTTGTCGCAGAGATATCAACCTTCAAACAAAAAATGATCTTCTTGGCTATAATCATCGATATTTCAGGTACCAATGATCGCACAGTAAGTTAAAAGGCGGCGTTAAATACTTGAATAAATTCCCTACAAGAACCTCTTATCATTTTTTGAAAAAAAAAATTTTCTTTATTTTTAACATCCATTAGAAGTAAGTACAAAAAAATGGCTTTTTTTGGTTTTTTAGTTAATCAACCGCTACTCTGCAAATATCGACAAAAAAAATAATGTTGCCAGAGACTTTTTTAGCTTAATGTACCCCCAAGAACCCTGTAAATCTTCAAAATGATCTATCGAACCGTTTTTTGGGAATCATCGATCAAAGTTTTGCTAAACAATATACAAGAAAATTGTTTGCATCATCTCATGAAGGGGAGGGTCCGGCACCACCTACCATTCAAGTTGAAGATGATGATGTTTTTTCTGGTGTTACGGAGATAGCTCTACACGAAGCGATGATATCACCTGATTGCGATGAATGGAAGCAAGCGATTCAATCTGAAGTTTTGAGCTTATTGAAGAATCACATTTGGGATATTGTCCAGCTACCTCAAGGACAAAGCAAGGTTGGTTGCCGAGTCGTACGAACTAACAAGCGCAATCTAGATGGAAATATTGAACGAAGAAAGGCCCGAATTGTTGCCAAAGGATACAGCCAAACCTATGGGGTAAATTACTACGGGACATTCGCACCCGTAACACGCTTAGAGTCGGTAAGATTAATGTTAGCTCTAGCAGCCGAACGTAAGATGAAGATTAGACAATTCGATGTTGTCACTGCTTACTTAAACGGCCTTCTTGAAGAAGAAGTATTTATGGAGATACCTGGAGTTTTACAATAGATGGTACTAAGAATTAAAAACGATGTATCAGCATCAGCAGACATCCTGAAAAGGGTTGATGAAATGCTTAACCAATTAAATCGAGGCGGGAATGCTTGCCGTCTACGAAAAGCCATTTATGGAGTACGTCAAGCTGGTCGGCAATGGAATGCTCGATTAAATAAAAAATTACAGAGCATCGGTCTGTTTTCAACTAAGGCTGAATCATGCTTGTATTGTGCTAAACGTGGTGAGAGATTACTTCTATTAACCGTTTACGTTGATGACATTTTAGAAGCCTCGGATGATGAAGGTTGGGTTGAGGAAATCAAGCAAGGTTTGCTTAAAGACTTTGAGGTCAAGGATTTGGGCCTCGCGAAGTATTGCTTATACAGTATCCAAACTAGCCCAATATTCTAGCAAGGCGGAGAAGCATCACATCGTCACTGTAAAGAGAGTCCTGCGATACTTATCTGGAACATGCGATTTAGGATTGATGTACTCCCAAACAAACAAGCAACTGTTTGGTTTCAGTGATGCTGACTGGGGAGGTTGTACGATGGATAGAAAATCTTTTTCTGGCCACGTATTTATTCTTGGAGGAACCGCTATATCTTGGCGTTCACAAAAACAACGAACAGTTGCGTTATCGTCGACAGAAGCGGAAGATGTGAGTTTGTCTGAAGCCGTGAAGGAGACCGTATATTTAAAAGGTCTTTTAGATGAAATAGGAGTTAGTTCACTCTCTAATATAACTTTATATGTTGATAATCAAGGAGCTAAGCAGTTAGCTCAGAATCCTGTGTTTTATGCTAGAACGAAGCACATCGACATTCGCCATCATTTCGTGCGTGATATCATTGAGAAAGGAACGATTCGACTGAAGCATATATCTACGGAATATATGGTCGCTGATGTCCTCACAAAATCTCTATCGCGTATTCGTCATGGAAGCTGCATCACTGGCCTTGGTCTGGTATCAAAAGGGAAAACATGCAAAATTGATAATCATAATAACACATAGATGTTGAATGAATGTAGCTAAGTATGTGCGTCTTGAGGGGGCGTGTGAGTTATCGTTACATGAGTGTGCAAGACACACATATTTTGTATTAGGCTTAAGAGTTTGTCTCTAGATTTGATTGTTAGTGAGTCAAACTATTCATTGCAGTTGTAAGCACTAAGTGCGTTGGACCTAACGTTTTCTTTGCTTTATAAATATACTTGTGTTGTAATGTACGAATCTTTGTATTAGTCCGTACGAATAAATATATCTACTTGTACTCCATTGAAAAGGGTTTACATCGAGTGAATATTCTTCATCATTTTGAAAATTTACAGGGTTCTTGGGGGTACATTACGCTAAAAAAGTCTCTGGCAACATTATTTTTTTTATCGATATTTGCAGAGTAGTGGTTGAATTACTAAAAAACCAAAAAAAGCCATTTTTTTGTACTTACTTCTAATGAATTTTAAAAATAAAAAAAATTTTTTTTTTCAAAAAATGATAAGAAGTTCTTGTAGGGAATTTATTCAAGTATTCAACGCCGCCTTTTAACTTACTGTGCGATCATTGGTACCTGAAATATCGATGATTATAGCCAAGAAGATCATTTTTTGTTTGAAGGTTGATATCTCTGCGACAAATCGTCCTACGAGGTTTAAAAAAATGCCAAATTGAAGCTGAATAAATTTGCTAAACGATCTATGCATTGATTTAGTTAAAAGAATTTTTCCGTGGTCCGTGGGCTCTTCGGAAAAAAAAAAAAATTTAGAAATTTTTTGTCTTGCGATATTTCTCATGTTTGCGCGATAGCCGGAGCTCTTAAAAAATTTTGAAAAAAATGCACCGAAACTAGAGATTTTAAGCTATAAAATGCTTTTTTTAAAATCTCGATACGATTATTTTTCACCAAGTTGCAGCCTTCCAAAAATCACTAAAAAATTTATAAAATTTTTCTGTTCCTTCAATTTTTTGCGTTAGTGTATTTCTTTAAATACTAAAAAAAAAAATCTGGGCGTCGGTTGGCCCTGCTGGCCAGCCCCGAAACTTCCCGCTGTTATCGAGCTCAAGGAGCTCGAAAACATTAGTGTGGATATATTTTCGAGCTCTTCGAGCTTGAAAATGCTATAACATGCAATTATTTTTTTATGATCTTTGCGAGCTCTAACAAGTTATGCTTTATGCTGAAGTTTGAAAATTTAAGAATCGAAAATCATTAATGCAGAAGCGGTTTTCACAATTTAATTCCCGATCGTGTTCAATAAAATAAGTGTATTGAGGCAGAAGTCAATGTCAGGGATCAAAATCAAGATTCAGATAAGTTTTGACTCATGTCAGAAACAATAAAATATAAAATATCCGAGAAAAATATTAAAAACTGCGTTTTTTCAATTTTTTTCTCGATACTAAAATTTAAACTGAAAAACAAGTTAAATGACATTGTATGATGATCAAAAGAAACCATAAAGAGCAAGAGTTGGTATGATGTCAGACACATTTTAGTACATTATATTATGATTTAGCCGGAAAAAATAACATAAAATGATATTTTTTTAATGCTTCGACGCTGACATGTTTTGAACTAACTAACCAATTTTGACGTTCAAGGTAGCCATCGGCGTGTTTCATTGAATTCTAGAGTTGATTATAATTTGAAGTCGATCGGTTTAGCCGTTTCGAAGGTATTCGGAAAAACCTGGTTTTCACCATTTCTTTCTCTAACAATATCTCGCGAACGAATGAACCGATTTTGATGGCTGAGGTGGCAATCGACGTATTTTAGTGATTTCTAAAGCTGAGTAGATTTTGAAGTCAATTGTTTAAGTCGTGACCGAGAAATCACAAAAAAACTAAAAAAAAAAATTAATTTTTTTCGTAATTTGCAAATATTTTCGAGTCTACTTGATCAATGATCTGAAATTTTCAGGTAAGTTGATGACCAACAAGCCCTTTTGATTGCCACCTTAACCATCAAAATCAATTCATTAGGTATAGTATTCATGAATAGAGCGGTGTCTTCGGAGCTTCGGCAAGTTCACTCATATAGTTTAGTATTCAAGTTTGTGGATTTAAGGATTAGACTCCAGGCAGTTTTCTAGCTACTCATATATCGTATAGTAAACGTGGGTACTTCGTTACTCTACTTCTACTTGATTTTAAGTTTTTAAAAAGTTAAATAAAATTTGCATTCAGTACTGTATCTAATACATTGATTTTTGTGAATCTTTTGTGATAATTTATTTGCTCTTTTGTCAGCAGATTAAATTTATTTCTATTTTAATAAATATAATTTGCTATTGAAGGTTAGCTGTAGTGCATCTGTTTAAATTGCATAGTTAATGTTCTTGATCTAAGTGACATCTTATTTTTAATTCTCAAGTTACAATCCACTTATCAACATGTGGTGTGGTATCTGCTGTGCAGCTATTAAAGACAGTCACACTGAGGTTCAGACTCTTGCCGAATGTAAACATCGTTTCCATGCGCAGTGTGTTAAAGTTAGACTTGGTTTATCGTCAAGAGCAACTGCCGGAGAAGCTGTTAAATCAAAATGCATAGTTTGCGGTCCTAATTTACCTGATAATTTGGCTTTGAAATTAAGTAAACTTGATAATTTAGATAAACTTGATAAACTGGACAGTCTAGATAAAATACTTTCTTCTTTAGATAGTGTAAATGCCAAAGTGAATTCGTTGGTTGAATCAAATAAAGTTCTAAGTGACAATTATCGAGAACTGAATGAACGTGTCACTGATTTAGAAAAAGGTAATTTAGGCGACAGTGAGCGCTTATTAAAACGAGTAGAAAAAGCTGCAGAGGTTATTGTAAACAGTGATTTAGAACTGCGGACACTACAGCTTGAAACTCGCGCGCTTGAAGATCAGCTGGTACTATCTGGCTTTCCAGAGATAGCTGATATAGACTTGACAGAAGTTACAATGGGATTGTCAAAGCTTTTAGATCTGTCAGTTACTGAATCTGATATCAAATCAGTGAACCGCATAGGCAAAGTAAAGAAAAACAAAGGTTCCACATGTGATTCAAGAGATATACTTATTCGACTCAATTCGAGAAAAGAAGTAAATTCTTTTATTTCGGGGATGAAATTGATGAAACAAGAAATCACCGCTGATCGAATTGTGCCAAATCGAAGGAATTTTTCGAAAAATCAAGTGTATTTGCATCGCAGACATCCATCAGTACTCTACAAGCTACGAATGGACATAAAAAAGAAATTTCCAAAAATTCCGCCACGAAATCTCTGGATTGCCAAGGGTGCAGTTTTCGTGAGAATCGCAAGTGATCAAGAACCAATAAAGCTCCTGCCTTCTACAGGACTGGATAAAATTAGTAATTTATCTATCGTGTACTATTAATGTAATTAATGATTGTATTGCTAGACTAAATAACATTATTAATATTATCTTGAACTGGTGTATTGATAATGATTTAAAGTTAAATGCTACAAAAACAAAAAGTATTATTTTCGGGAGTTCATATAATATTAAACAAGATCTATGTATAAACGCAGATAAAATAATTATTAATGATGTGGCTCTCGAATTTACGAAATCAGTAAAATATTTAGGTGTGATTCTGGATAATGTATTGTCTTGGAATGAACAAGTTAATTATGTATGTAAGCGTAGTATGCGCACTCTAGCTCAACCAAAAATGAATAATGAAATATTTAATGAAAAAATTAGAATTAAATTAGTCACAACGTTAATTTTCCCAATTTTCGATTATTGTGCTGCAATGTATACTAATTTAAGTCAATCTTTACAGCTTAAGTTACAACGTAAACTTAATGCTTGCGTGCGCTTCATTTTCAAAGTGAGTAGGTATGAGCATATAACACCTTATTTCAAAAGACTTGGTTGGCTGACTTTAAGAACCAGAAGAAACTTCTTCTTATCTTGTCTATTATATAAAGCAATATATGCCAATCAGGGTCATCTCTTTAAAAATGAACTTGAATTTTTAGAACCGATGCTACGTAGAGGTGATGTGAGGCAAGACTATCTGCGCTTGCTTGCAAGCCATTTAGTCATGTATGACAAATCATTTATTGTTACATCTATTAGAGTATGGAACTCACTACCATCAGAACTTACTACACTAACTACATTTGCTGAGTTTAGAGTGTCAAGTTATAATTATTTCTTTAATAGTGATCACATTGATTTATAGGGAGGGTGATGAAATTTTAAAAAACTTTGAAAACTGGAATCACTAAAATAAATAAAAATAAAAAATTTAACTTTTAACATTAAAAATGTTAGAATTATTAATCTTAAGAAATTAATATTATGTATTAAAATTAGAATATACTATAACTATATGTATAATAATTGTATTTTATAAACTGTATGGCCACAAGGAGTTTTGACTTCATGGCCAAATAAAATTCATTTATCTATCTATCTATCTATCTACTCATTATACTCGATTCGGTTCTATACTTTTTTTGGCGCCTACAGTATAATTTAGTTCAAAGTCGTTGCTCATATAGAGCTAACTATTTAGTTCAATGAATAAAAATGAATTTGAGTAAAACTTTTGTTCAGCACCCCTGCTTATTACCTTTTTCATAAGGTACCTTATTTTGCCCGCAAAAATGAAATTTTTTTTTTTTTTTAATGGCCTCTGAAAATTTTGTCTAATATTTACTTTGGATATCATTGAAAAGAAAAGATTTACTGTATTTGGGTCCTCAATAACTTAGTTTTTTCTTAAGTACCCCGTTTCGCTCCTCCCATCCCTTTTTTAATATATTTGAGTTACATTTAAAATATATAAAATATATAAGAAAATCTGTTCAAAGTTAGCTATTAGAAATATATTTCTTACACATATTTTATATATTTTTATGTATTTTTACTATATTTTTATCATACTAAAAATATATATTTTTTATATTTTAAAATTTATTTTTAGTACCAGTTCTTTTCACGGGGGACGTTGCAGGTAATAAAAAATGATTTTTGTATTCTATTAATGCCCTTGAATATTCTATAAATAATAAATTTCGATAAATTCTTTTTTTTTCAGTGTATTCATTTACTCTAGATACACGCAATCAATGAAATATTTAACATCTTCACCTACAAAAGTACATTGCAGGTAACAAATAAGTAGTCATATGAAAATGAAATAAAATTTAATCAGTGAAACTAGTTCATTGTGGCCAAAAGGTATCCAATTAGTTCAAAGTCATTTGTATTATCATTGAGTAAATTATATGATTGACTCACCACTATAGAAAATAATAAGCTAGTTAAGACAATTGCATAAAACTTTTCACCAACATTTACAAAATTGATTGAAAGAAATCAATGATTTCTATTAACTCAAAACAGTATTTTTTTCAAATTCATACTTGTTTTTATCACATACATAGACGACTTCAGCTCAATCTCTTTTTTTCTACTGTAATCTCACATTTCATTTCATCAAATACATCGTTTTTGACAGAAATATTTCTATAGTAAGCCTAAAACCGTAAAGTCTTTTCTTCAAACCTCCCTGTAAACTTGTTTTAATTTTCACGTTTTTGAATCAATTGAAATTCAGTTGACTCAAGTGCGGATAGGCCAAGTACGCAGCGTGTTTCAGAAGAAAACACAATTTTTATCAGTGTACAGAAAAATAAAACAATGTTATCAAATATTTACAAAGCCTGAGCAACCAAATTTCTTTTTTGAATTCGCATGTTGTCAATATGACAGCAAAATTAAAACTCTTAAAAATCGAAGTCCAACAAATAAAAAAGTGTTCATGCAAGAACGATATTAATGAAGATGAAAATGAGAGTACAGTGCTCCCTCTTTATAATTCCCCTCGCTATTATTCTACTTCCCCTCATTTTGAGGAGAATATGTTCTCCTACTCTTACTAAATTATATACAAAATATATTTGTGTACGTTCAGAAAGACTGCGCAGGCGTAGTATACATACGTTAAAAAGTATAACTCGTTTCCAAAACATACTTCCGAATGTATTAGCTTTTCAGCGTAAAAGACTTATTGTGATATTAGGAATGTAAACAGTAAATATTTAAATTAATTAGTTAATAAATAGATATAATTAAAATAATGTCATGTGATATGAATAATAATTTAAAACGTAAAAAACCTGTTTCGGTGGCTTTAAGTGTTAAAATAAATGCTATTAAAGAATTGAAAAATGGAATACCGGCAAATGTGATTGCTAGTAACCTGAATGTTACAAAGAAAACACTGATGACTTGGTTAAGTCAGGAAGAAAAGTTAATGTCTTGGCATATGTTCAAATCTCCCGCTCTCTCATCATTATTCTCACGGCGGATAAGTGATCGATGCTATTGTCTATACTACAGTCGATCACCTATCAATAATAGGCGGCCCCGCTAGTCGCATTCTCACCGCATAGACCGCTCGAGTGGGGATGAAGAAGACGGAAGCTCCGTCTCTCTCACAGAATCAACGCTCTCATTCCTTCTTATTGCAAAGTATTCTCATGGTGGACGCCTCGTGCTTTTCATTATCTCATTGTGCTTTATAAATCAATTGCGTTCTCATAAATTCAGTTAGTGCATTTATCTCATAATAATTATCAGTAATTATTTATTGCATTATTTTTGCTCTCATTATTTAATCTCAGTGCTATTTCAATTAAATTCATCTCACCTCGTGTACCGGCATTGTTACCGCCAAGTCGCCATCTTGGACACGTGTTGGACGCGAGTGATTTCTCATAAAATAAATTAAATAAACTGGTTTTTGGCCTAAATCTCATCTAAATAAATTCTCATCAGTGTATATATTGTAAATAAATTACTATATTTATTATTAATATAATTCTCAAGTGTTAAATAAAATTATTAACTTCCCGCCAATTCACACACACCAGATCCTCTCATCCTCTCATTTTATAATTAATCATAAATTAATTATTTAAACATTTTATGGTCCTTCGAGCCGGATCGTGTGAATTGGTTTAATAATTTTATTTAAAAAACTTTCTCAGTGACGCAGAGTGACTTTTGTGTAGTGCATGTTTTTTCACTTTAACTCAGGTGCATTGCTGAGTACCCTGGACGTGGTACTGCACTTGGGGAAAATAATTAAGGGACACCATAGTGCAAATTAATTATTGTGAAGTGATCAGTGTACAAGTTCACTCTCATCAGCATCTCATCTGCATCTCACGGCATCAGTTCTCATCGTCTCATCAGCTAGCGGCAACTATTGTCAGTTTGTTCCTTGTCTCATTAATAATCTCATCTGAGCATTTTTTCTTTTTTTGTCTCACTTGTATTTTTTACAGACATGGCTGCCGTCGCTAATAAAATCACCCTTCAGCAAGGACGTATTGCAGTTTTTGCGTCTGTCTCAGCATCCGCAGACGCTGGTGTCATCGACACTCTCTCATTGCGTGCAGCTAACGCTAAATTGGATCTCATTTCTCAGCACTGGGCAAGATTCGTCGAAGATCACGAAAAACTGCTATCATCAAAAACCGACGTTACAGCAGAACACAAATATTTCACTGACGGATCGTTCGAAAACGCCCTGAAATTGTTTCAAGGATCGCAAGACGCGCTTTTACATCGCATTCATTAGCTGGAGTCGGCATTACCATCGCAAGGTAGTGCTCTCGCCAACTCTAGTCTCATCGTGCCAGCTGGAAGTAGGCTTAATGTCCCTACTATCCCTGTGCCTAAATTCTCAGGCAAATATCAAGAGTGGAAACACTTCCACGATATGTTTGTCTCTCTCATCGGCGAAAATACATCTCTCACTTCAGTTGAGAAGATGTATCATCTCAAATCGGCATTGGAGGGTGATGCCGCACGTCTCATCGCAAACATCAGAGTCACTGGTGACTCTTTTGCATCTGCTTGGGACGCTGTTGTCCAACAATATGACAACAAGCGTCTTCTCATCTCGGCGCAGTTAGAAAAACTGTTCAGCATCAGACAAGCTGAAAGTAATTCTGCCAAGCATCTAAAAGCTATCATCAACACTGCCAACGAGGCAGTGCAGGCTCTCAAGGCTCTGGGATCACCAACAGAGCACTGGGAACAGATCCTGGTCCATCTCATAGTCCAGAAACTGGATATCTCATTACGTGAGGCTTGGGAAGTTCATTTGGGCACTTCTACTGAATTTCCCAGTTACGAAGACTTGCGTAGTTTTCTCACCGGTCGCGCTAGAGCGCGTGAAGCCATGGAGTGTGGTGTGTCTCCTCGCAAGCCTCAGCGCGATTCACGTGGCAATCAAGGAACCAAGCCACGCATCTCATCAGCTCAGGTTCATGTTGCTACACATGGACAGTCTCATCAAACTGCATCTCAGCAGTTTCAGGTACAGTCTCATCAACCTCTTCGCACGCAACAATCTCAGCCTCCAAAGTCTCAATATCAGCCACCTGCAATTAAGCATACACTCTCATTCAAATCGGACTACTGCTCCTGCTGTGAAGGCAATCACTTCATTGTAGGATGTCCAAGATTCCAGGCAATAACGCCTGATGAACGATTCCAGCTTGCAGCACATTATCACCTTTGCCGCAACTGCCTTGGAGACCACAGCTTCGAGAACTGTAAAACCAAGGATCGTCGTAAGTGCAAAGAATGCAATGAACCTCATCATTCAATGCTGCATTATTCTCGTCTCATGAGGTTAACGAAGAAGCCACCTGCTGTCATGGCTGAAACACCTCTGATCTCATCACCACCTGCATCTCAGCCAGAATCTCAGTCGCCGCAGCCTCAGCAATAACAACTTTGCCATTCTCAAGCAGCAGCTTTCATCTCATCTGCCATCAGCCGTGATCCAGATCACAAACCAGTGACATCTCGACCGACAGTGCTGTTGGCAACCGCATATGCTCTCATCTCTCATCCTTCAGGCTCGTCTCATCGCATCAGAGTTCTCATTGATCCTGGATCAGAGCTTACTCTGATTTCTCAGGCTGCTGTTCGCACTTGCAGTCTCATCTCTCAGCCTTGCCATATACCTCTACAAGGAGTCGGCAATATCTCATCTGGAAATACAGAAGGCATGGTCTCATTTACACTGCATTCTACCATCTCATCAGAACAAACATCTCTCAACGCACACATTCTCAAGAACATCACAGCGCAGATTCCATCAGTCTCAATCTCACCAACTTTATGGTCTCATATTCAAGATCTAGAACTCGCCGACCCAGACTTCTACAAATCTGGCAAAATTGACCTTCTCATCGGCGCAGATTTCTACGGTCAAATCATCCGACCAGGTATCAGATCAGGAAGTTCATCAGAACCGATTGCGATGAAAACCATACTCGGTTGGACTATTCTGGGTCCTGTTCATCAACAATCTCATCAATTACCTAGCTTGTCTCATCATCTCATCTCAAATTCTCAACTGCACGACTCTCTCACAAAGTTCTGGGAACTTGAAGAAGTTCCAGAGTCGTGCAATGAAACTCTCACCGTCGAGGAAGCTGAATGTGAAGCTCACTTCCTTGCTACTCATTCTCGGGACACTTCAGGACGATACATCGTCCGTTTACCATTCAAGTCAACATCCCAGAAGCTAGGTGAATCTCGTCACGTGTTGGACGCGAGTGATTTCTCATAAAATAAATTAAATAAACTGGTTTTTGGCCTAAATCTCATCTAAATAAATTCTCATCAGTGTATATATTGTAAATAAATTACTATATTTATTATTAATATAATTCTCAAGTGTTAAATAAAATTATTAACTTCCCGCTAATTCACACACACCAGATCCTCTCATCCTCTCATTTTATAATTAATTATAAAATAATTATTTAAACAGCATAAAAAAAGTGAAAGTAATTTAGGAAAAAAAAAGTTAAGAAAAGTTGAAAATGAAAATGTTGATGAGGCAACTTGGTTTTGGTTTCGTGATAAGCGTGCAGCTGGTATACCGATTCAAGGTGTCCATGTTCAAATGCAGGCCAAAATATTTCACAATAAATTTGGAAGTAACGAAAACTTTGAAGCCAGTAATGGGTGGTTGTATAGGTGGCAAAAACGCTATAAAGTTCGTAACCTCAAAATTTGTGGTAAAAAGCTTTCTGCAGATGAAAATGCGGCTGATGAATACACTAATGAATTTCAAGATTTTATTAAAAAAGAAGGTTATTCATTAGATGAAGTTTTCAATTTAGATGAAACTCCTTCAAATTATAAGATGCTGCCTACCACTACATTATCTGCAAAGAGTGACGGAGGAGCTTTTGGTATCAAGGGGAAAAAAGAACGAGTTACTGTGATGGCCTGCAGTAATGCATCCGGCACGTTTAAGCTTCCACTTTTTGTTATTGGTAAATATGCAAAACCAAGAGCTATTAAAAATTTGAAAGATCTTCCAGTGTATTACAGAAGTCAAAAATCCGCGTGGATGACTTCTAGCTTATTTACTGAATGGTTCGATAATGAATTTGTACCTAAAGTAACAGAATTTTTACGAAAGACTGGGCTTACAAAAGCCGTATTGTTTATGGATAACTGTGCAGCGCATCCTACATTACAGGATGTTAATAATATTACTGTCCGATTCTTTCCACCAAATACTACTTCAATCATACAACCAATGGACCAAGGCTGCCTGCAAAATCTAAAAATTAATTATCGTCGAAATTTAATGATACATGTTATTGATTTTGTGAATCGTGGTGGGTCACTAATGCAAAGTCTTAAAAACATAACTATTAAAGAAGTTATTTCTTGGATTGCCGAGGCTTGGGACTCGGTGACAGCTACAACAATCCGGAAGTCATGGAATTCGGTAAGTTTCGTTACTATAGATAAAAATTATTTTATCTATGTAATTTTTGTTTTTTATAAGAATTTTATGAGTACAAAGTTAGCAGACGAGAAAATTTTAAGAAATTTTTTTTATTTATAAATTTGCAGTGAAAAACTAAAAAAAATATATATCACATTTAGAAATTTCTAGAAACTATCAGTGGAATTTTTTAAAAATATTCGTTAGTTTTAATTTGTCTGTTAAAAAATTTATAACAATTTTTAGATGTCTGCTAACTCCAGTGTCATAGAAATTTTACATATAAAAATTAATTGAATGTTTTAGTTATGGCCGGCTAATAATAATAATGACTTAATGCAATCAAGCAGTGACATGCTACCACAAATATTGACTTCACTTTATGAAATTATGAGGGTACAACAACAATACACAGACATCAGCTTGAATGATATAAATTCATGGCTTCAATCTAATTCTACGATACATAGTACAGACTGTCTTAGTGATGAAGAAATAATTGATCTAGTCGTAAACTGTGATAATGAAAACACTAAGCCAATCGATGAACCTGAGCTATTATTTAACTCACGAAAACTCTCCAGATACTTGCAGTTCTATTTCTCAACAAAAAATTTATGTAAAAGAAGCTCAAGAATCTACGGATACAATTATACGATTTTGTGATGAAAATAATCTTTTCACTGCCGAAAATTATCGAGTATTTTATGGTTTTCAAAATTATTTGAAAGCAATAGCGTTTAATTAAGATATTTATATTTTTTCTATTTAATAATAATATTAAAATGATTACGTATAATTCGTACATTTTATCAAAGAATAATATGTGATTTAAGAATTAAAAATGCTATAAGGGTCTGTTATTATAATAGATCTCATTTAAGGAATTATTTAACTAGTGATTTTAAGTTATTTAATGTTGAGACTTTAAAAGATTGTTAAATAAATCATCACATATTTATGGAAATAATTTAATTACGTTCGATTTTATTTATATTACTCTAAGCTTAAGTTCTCTCAATTTAAATAATTCGCGCGCATTTCCTTGTTTAATCGACGATAAAGATGCGCATGCTTCGTTTTCTTACGCTCCGCCTCATAAGAAGAAGTGGGGGTCTCTCTCTAAGAAGGAATTCTTAGAATTTTAGCCCCGAGTCGGGAATTATAGAGAGGGAGAACTGTACAAATAATAGCAATGACAAAGAAGAGGCAGAATTTGAGTTCCCTATTAAAGAAGATGAAATTGTCATGAAATTTGATGAAAAAATTGGCACTGATTCAAAGTTTAATGTCTTTGGTAAAATATTATTCTTATTTTTATAAATAAATAAAAATCAACTCATGTAATTAATGAACAATGATTTTTTCCAACAATTAATTAAGTAACGTTGTAGTAAACTAAAAAGTATATATAAATATTGTTTCGAATTAAACAATAATTGGACTGATCATGGAAAAAAAAATCGGTCAGTCAGTTGACCCTGCGGGACAGCCTCAAAACTTCCCACAGTTTTCGAGCTCCTTGAGCTTAGAAACATCGTCAAGAATACATTTTCGAGCTCTTCGAGTGTCTTTGTTTTAGAAAAATAACGTTTTTTACCATTTTTTCTCCAACGATATCTCTCGAACGAATTTACCGATTGCAACGGTTGAGGAGGCAATCGACGCGTTTTATTGACTTCTAGAGCTGATCAAATTTTAAAATTGATTAATCGAGTTGTTTTTGAGAAATTTCAAAAAAACTAAAAAAAAAAATTTTTTTTAATTCTTTCGTTCACGGTTTTTCTTGAACGAATAAACTGATTTTAATGGTTGAGATGGCATTCGACGCGGCTTATAAAGTTTCATAGCTGATTAGATTTTGGAATTAATCCATAGAGCGAATTAAAAGTTATTAAAAAAAAACATTTTTGCAAAAATTGTATTTTTTAAATATCTCCGAACGTACCCTACCGATTAAGCTCAAATTTTTAGTGCTTATAGTAATTAACAAGCCGCGTCGAATGACACCTTGACGATCAAAATCGGTTCATCCGTTCAAAAGTTACAGAATATTTACATACTTACGTACACTCGGACATCATCTTGAATTTAGTCAAAATAGCTTCCTAGAACCTCAAAACGTCGACATCTGTTGGAATTTCGATTTTCGCAAATCGGGGTAAAAACAATAATTTCCCGAAATTTTTGAAAATCTTTGATTTTCTTAGCGGGAAGTTAAAAATGACTGATTAGATTTCTTAATTAGCAAAAAAGCTTAACCAAATAGATATAATAAACGAAATTAAAAAATATTTTGATGCAACTATTATTTACATTTTTGGCTAGGTTCTTAATTTGGTATAAAAATGTTAAAATATTTTGATTAATTAAAAAACCATTAAATTCTTTAAGCAATTAAAAAGTTTCAAATTTGAATCAGGGTTAAAAAACATTAATACTCTTTAAATCAAATATTAATCTATTATCGTTAAATTAAAAATGATTAATAATTTTAATAATTAGTAAGCCTAATTAAAATCAATATTTTCAATCCAATAAGGATATTTTTTTTAAATTTTATAAACTATTTTTTAATAAATAATTTATTAATTATTTATCAATTTATCGAATTTTACGTGCATTTTTTAGAAAACAATCCTTGATACACGATACATAGATTCGGTGAAGATAAAAAGATAAAAAAAGTAGTTTTTGGCAAATAAGCAATTGGAGCACTTCAGAAACAATTTAAACTTAAATAGATAGAGCAGGATTTAGGTTTGGACATGGGGGAGACGTATTTATATCGCTAAAGAGGAAACAAAACTGTTTTTTAAAGCAACAGCATCACAAAAATAAAATAAGTATAGCGCCTTAGAGCTATTTAGAGTGTCTTTTGCAATTACTGATAGCAGGTCAGTTGGAGTAGAGCCATCTTGAATCCACTGTCGTAGATGCTTTTGCCGGATCTGGTTGTACGCTGGGCATTTCATTAGCATATGCGTTAACGATTCTTCTTTAAAGAGATGACATCGAGTACGCATCTGGTTGGGTCTCAGGTTATAGGTGGAGCCATTAATGGTTATGTTGGTCGCAAAGGTACTTGCCAGCCTTAGTTGAATTTTTAGTTTTGCATAGCGGTACGGGCAAATGTGCTTTGAAAATTAAACAGACAGAAAAAATGTAACCGAATACAAGGGTTTAAATAAAAAATTTGTTTAAGCGAAATTTTGTATGTTGTGATTTTATTGGGTTTGCTTAATTTTCTCTAGGGTGAACCCAATTGGAACCTATATAGGGTATGCCTAATTGGGACACAGTTGGGTATATCCAATTGGGGCCCTATAGGGTTCACTAAATTGGGATACCCCACTCAAGATTTTGACTCGTGATCTCTCCCCTGATTTGTTATAATTTTTGTCCGTTTTGTCAAAACGGGCTGGTGCCCTCGTGCACTAACCCAGCCTAAGGAACTGATCCAGGCACACTTTTATTTCATTTCTTATTTTGAGTTATATTTGTTATTATTGTTTATAATTTTTATTACACGTGGGTGACCACATACGGAATCCGGGTTTTATTCGCGTCTCCGTCGTAAAAATATAAACGGTTTACGTTATAGTACATTAAATTTTTTATAATTTGACGATAAAAATATGAGAAAATCATTCTTTCAGAATTTTTGACTGGTATATTTTGCCTCAGGTATCATGCGTAGGGTTAAAAATGCGCAAATATATGAAATTTATAGTAATTAGAATAGAAACGGAAACAAGAAATGTTGATTAAATTTTTAGAAGGGGCTTTCTTGCCACATCCACCCCTGTATTCTTTTTTGATCGACGCAATAAAATAATATTTGATGATTCAGTATTAGTCAAAAACTTGCAATGATATTATCGTATATTTTGATACTACTGAGACAATGTACAAGTTATGAGCTTTATTCAATCAATTCGATGGTAAAAATAAATTGAATATAAAAGTATATGATTTTATTAATACGTTCAGATCCAGATGCTAAGATGAAAAAAAAAAAATTCGATGGATCCTGCGTGAAATTTGAGAGGATAGATATAATAACATCACTTGATATATAGTTTCTGGACTATTATTTTATCCCTATCTTCATGTTATTTTTATTTTTTTTTTATTTTATTCACTTTACTTTTACCTGCTCTTTATGTTGAATTTCCCGATTGTTACCACTAAACATTTATCAGTCTGACAAAAGAGGGTTGCCTGTATACCACACAATCCTTTGGCAGCAAATGGTTTTCGCTGGCACAGTTACTAGTGGCAGTGTTTAAAACTCTCTATGACTCATTTTAAGCATTTATAAGAATGTATTTTTAATCTTTTTAACAAGGCACCCAACATAAAATTATTCAAGAGAAAGTTGTATAATTCATACGAAACACCCATTAATGCTTAACTACTGTAGAAAAAATGATCCACTTTTCTCCGTAAATATTATTTACCAAACAAATATACATGATGTATGAAAAATCATTTTCCGTTTATATAAATTAATTAATTTGCGAACAAATAGTAAATGATATTTATATTTACCAGCAAGACTTTTCCTATTTACTCATGCTCGTACAGCGGTAAAATCGATATACTATACTAGCGCTGCTATTTTAATGGTCATGTATGAATGCTTGTTTATGTACATGCTATGGGTATGGATGGATACACAAGCACCGGATGTTCAGGTACGAATTGATATGTGAAATTACAATATTTAAATTGCTCAGTGTAATTTTCAAATAGAGAAATAATGTTGAATAATTATTTTATTTGCATTGATATTGATAGTAGTAACATTATGCAATGAACAAAATATATGTAGAGATCGAATGAAACATTCATTTCGTTCAATTCTTTTACGGTATTTTTAAATATATATCTTATTAGCCGTTTATAAATATATATTATATAAGCCAAAATATGTATTTATACTAACCGTTACCCGACCGCTTTACTGGGCGTAAATTAAAGTCAAGTGATGATTTTTTTATATAATTAAAATTATCTCTATAACTAAGACTTCGAACTATAACTTCCTCTTCCATCGTATTGATATAATCGTAATAATAAGCTATAAAGAACTAATGACACACAATGCAATTTGAATTAATAACATCACTATCATATTGATGGGACGAAAAATATAAGTTGTTTTAAATGTTTTATTTTGAGAAAAAACGCTAGAATTATCAACAAACCGCACACGCTTTAGTGGAATTCGGACCAGGGACCTAACGAACAAAAGACCGACCTATTAACGACTAGGCTACGCTACCGACAGTGACTACTAAGTTTACTTGTGCTATATGAGATTGAAAGAATACATCACTTTTAAAACAGCAAAATATAATTGAAAATCCATTATTAGTAATAACAAAAAAATTTCTTATTTTTTTTTTGTGTGCTATAAAATCCGGTATGTAAGTAATTGTTATATGTGTAATTTTGGTTATATAGTTATGTATAAAATTGCTTAAAAAGTATATAGGCTCTATATATGGCCATGTATGGTCATATGTAACTCGTTTTTCCTATATGATTAACTACTATGCTTATACTATAAAAAATTTGCGGAGTCAACGTGAAATGAATACGAAGTGAACGTAGAGTGAACGATTTTCTATTTTTTTAATCCCCCGGAGTAAATATCATTCCGATGGAAAGTTTCAGAATATATTAATTATAAAAAAAATTACTACTAATACATAGTGAAGTTAGCTATTTTATATTTAGACATTTATATTGACTACAGAATAATTACAAGCTCCCTTTACATATATTCATAAGAAATAACTGTATAAAATTATAATCTGTTAATAATGAAAAATTTTGATCGTATGAAGTCAAAGAAATCGATTTCTCATTTTTGCTCATTAATATATTTATACTCAGCCACGAACTGCCACATAACTCACATCAATGATACCACGAAAGAAAATTTTATATTGTACCAAAATATAAACTATTCCCATAAAAATTATTTCACGCTAACTATTAAATAATTAAATGTTTTCTCTATGTTTTTTATAAAATTATACCTTAGTGAGTTATTAAAACATTTTATAAATTGAAAACATAGTTTTTCCTAAAATTTTAAAATACATTTTTAAGTTCCACAACTTGAAAATTTTTTATGCTCCATTTTGAGTTGCATGAAATTTTTTTTAAGTACCATAACTTTATTTAATAAAAAATACTATGGACTAAAACAGGCGGATTCAACTGTCGGCCAAATTTTGGGGTGTTAAGAGCCAAAGATTTTCACTTGCGATAATTTTATTGAAAACAAAAAATATATTCTGGCTGAAAACGGGTCGATTGATTTGTCGGCTAAATATCGACCAGTTTTCAGCCTATTTAATAAAACTTAAAAATTTTTCGACGTGTTTTCAGCTAACTTTCAGCCTCTTTCAATAAAATTTTACAGTTTCGGCGTCATTTCGGCCAAATATATTCACCTAAGATATATTTAAGAAACGGGAGCATATTAACGTTTGACGCTCCCAAAACCCCTATCAAGAGTCGATTTTATTAAATTCGTTTTATGAGACACCTACATGACTTAATAAACGTTCATGCCGAATTTTAAGTCCATAGGCCTGATAGTCTAGAGATGCAGTAATAAGAAGGCAAATGATATTTTTCTTATATATAGATATTTATTCGACTCCAATAATTGTTATGAATTTTCAAAATTATGGAGTTTATAAGATCTGATTAGGATTTTTTCCTGAATTGCCTAAGTACCATAAGGGCCTTTTCAGATGAAACCGTTGCGGACACATGGGGTCCAGTGTGCCCCAACCAAACTTTAGGGCAATTGAAGGTTCAAAACTTCCTTTCAAAATTAGACGCCGTGATGTCTGCTGTTTTTTGAACCTACCCTTACGGAAAAAAACGAATGAACACTCATGAACACTGTTGAAAATTCATTAGTGTTTATAAGTGACTATAAGTACTCTGATTTTTAAATCTTACAACGCTATTGGATGTGATTAGTGTTGGACAGTGTTGTATTAGTATATATGAGTATTCATTAGTTGGAGTAATAACGGATCTTGCAACACTGTTGAAAGTGGTTAGTTTCGAACAATGTTCTATTGGTGTTCATTAGTACTCTGGCTAATGAATCTTGCAACATTGTTGGAAGCGATTAGTGCTGTATTGGTGATCGTAAGTGTTGGTTTATTTAACTAAATATATTTAAACAAAAACGAATTTATTATGTATATATATATATATATATATATATATATATATATATATATATATATATATATATATATGTATATTAAACCGATAGTTTGAGACATCGGTTTTTTTTGTTGAAAATAGCTTACATATGCCTCAAAGAGTCCCATGCAAATTTTGATTTTTTTTATACGCGATTTTTTTCCGAAATATACGACCAAAAAGATAGTTTGAGGACTGTCCCCAAACTATCTAATACGTCGGAGAATCGTCCTCAAACCATGCGACTAGGATAACGCATACTTTGAGGACTGTCCTCAAAGTCCGGTTATTTTGGGGTCAGTTACTTTGAGGACTGACCTCAAAGTATCGTAATTTTGGGGACTGTTATTTTAAGGTCTAACTTTAATTTCACGTTCTTAGCCAGCCCATATACAACAATCACACACACAAGATTGAGGAGACGAAATCGGTGTAATTTATTCTATTCACCACCTGCAAAATAGTATTTGGTAACTGTTTAGAATCACGTATTTTCGGCCATAAAATATAGAAAAATTCTGTATTTATAATTTTTGTTTTTGACTTCCCGCTGTGAAAATTCAAAATTTTCGAACAAAAGGAAAGTTATTGATTTCGGTCCGATTCTCAAAAATCGAATTTTCAACATTCCGACGTTTTGAGGTTCAAGAAAGATATCCTGACCGTTTGAAGACGTCCATCTGTCCGTACTTGTGTATATGTGCGTGCGAGCACGCGCGCGGGCTATGTGCGTCAACTTTTTGTCTGACGACATGTTCGGATGGAATCGACTAATTTGAGCATACTTGGCGGCAATCGAAAGGGCTCATTAATCCTTTGAACTGAAGAGATTTTTAAGTTAATCGGGCGACTAGTTTTCAAGTTATGCAAAAAATAAAAATTTTTTTAGGTTTTTGTTGCAAAATCCGTAAGCCGTTAGACTGATTCATAACTAAGTTTGATCAAGATTGCTGCAAAGCACGTGCAGATCGGTCGATTTATCCTAAAGATATAATTGAACATAAATGACTTTTTTTCAGCGAAATATATGATTTTCAGTTCAACCGTCTCTTGAGCTCGAAGAGCTCAAAAGTTTACTAATGATAACGTTTTCAAGTTATCTCAGCGCAAAAACAGTAGGAAGTTTTGAGGTTAAAGAACAGGATCAACCGTTTTTCAGTTTTTTCAAATCAATTCGATCTATATTTTGGCACATTCCACCCATACGAAAAAAATATAAATCCGAGATATATTTGGGCAAATCTGAATATATGATGCATATATGAGACATATATTTAATTTTGCCCGGATATATATTTTTTCATATGGGCAAAATCAACCAGTCACGAAAATTGAAGGATATTAGAAAAATTTAAAATTTTAAAGTGATTGTGTACAGGTTTCACTGGAAATAATAATGATCGTACAGCAAAGAAAAGAAAATTCGATCATTTTTAAAACTCCCGCTAAGAAAATCGATGATTTTCAAAAATTTCGGGAAGTTATAGTTTTCACCCCGATTTTTGAAAATTAAAATTTCATCAGATGTGGACGTTTTGAGGTCCTAGGAAGCTATTCTGACTATTTTTAGAATGATGTACAATTATCTGTATGCATGTGTGTGTGCGGGTGTGTGTGTGTGTGTATTAGCCTAAGCCAAAAAAAAACAATTTTTTTTTTAACGATACTGTGAAAATATTAATCATGATGACCAAAAAAAAAATTAGTGTGTATGTATGGATGTAAACTCTTTACATCGTTTTAATGAATCAACCGATTGAGATGGTTCTTGTGGCAATCGAAAAAGTTTGCTGGCTCTCAACTTCCCAAAAAATTTCAGATAGATCAATGAGAAAGACTCCAAGATATTAATGAATTAAAAAAAAAAAAAAAATTTTTTTTTCAGTTTTTTTAAAATTATTCAAAAACGGCTCGATCAATCGATTTTATACTTCACGGTATAAAAATTGAAAATTTCAAAAAAGAAAGAGAAGTTATTGGTTTTCGTCCGATTTCCGAAAGTCGAGTATATATCAGATCTAGACCTTTTGAGGTCCACGAAAGCGATTCTGACTATTTGTAGCCAGACTTGCGTGCGCGCGCGCGCGTGTGTGTGTGTGAATTAACCGATTTTGATGGTTGAGTTGACATTCGACGCAGCTTATGAAGTTTTAGAGCTGATTAGATTTTGGAATCAATCCACCGAGCACATTAAAAGTTATCCAAAAAAAACATTTTTGAAAAAATTTTATTTTTTGAATATCTCCAAACACACCCTACCGAACAAGCTCAATTTCCCAAAGCTTTTAGATATCCACTAGCCACGTCGAATGACACCTTGACGATCAAAATCGGTTCATCCGTTCCAAAGTTACAGATATTTACATACGTACGTACGTACATACACACATACATACACTCGGACATCATCTTGACATTAGTCAAAATAGCTTCCTCGAACCTCAAAACATCAAGATTTAATAAAAATTCGATTTTCGAAAATCGGACCGAAACCAATAACTTCCCGAATTTTTGAAAATTTTCAATGTTCTTAGCGGGAAGTTAAAAATAAAACTGAAAAACAGTTGACTCTGCAGACGAGCCCCAAAACTTCCGGTTGTTTTCGAGCTCAAGGAGCTCGACGACATTAATGTCTATGCATGTTCAGGCTCTTCAAGCCCGACGATATCTTCAAATTCATTATTTTGAAGCCCTTCAGGCTCGAAGAAAGTGATGGTTCGCATTCATCTCCGAGACCGCAAGAAATATACAATCAATGAAGATCGTTCTTTCAAATTTAATTTACGAGTATGCTAGATAAATTTAATTTTTTGGTCAGAAACATAAATGGAAATGATCAAAATGAACAATTACGTAAACTTTGAAGTAAGTCAAACGGTTAATATATGAATTATCGGAAAGAAAATGTAAGAACTAGAGATTTTTTTGAATTTTTGATGACGATAGTATTTCAATTAACTGAATTATTTAAAACTCGCTTTTCGAAAAGCGGACCGAAACCGATAACTTCAATTTTTTTTTTCTCATTAATTTCGAATTTTCTCAGCGGAAAGTTAAAAAAAAAATCTTGTGAAATTTGAGTAAAAAGTACTCTCAAAAGTTATAATATTTGATATTATTTTGAAAAATTCGGTGGAAATCCATCAAGATTTCTGAAATTTCATAAACTAAAATTTCACTGACAAACTGAAATTTTATGTTAATTACAAATATATTAAGCCAAAATTTTGAAGACCATTCTCCAATTAAACCGATAGTTTGAGGACTGGCTCAAAGTTTCCTTACGTCTAACCGATACTTTGAGGACGGTTCTACTGAAGCTCGCTTATATTTCGATCTATATCAGATTACAGGATTCATAAGGGCATATCTCAGAAATACCCGAGTCGAAATCTGAAATGTGGATTTAGCCTAGGTACTCTCAATTCTTTTGTTAACAGGCCTGCCACTCACAGTTGGACTGTAATTTTGATCTCCATGTCCTCAAAGTAGCATTGGGAGGGTAAAATCATACTTCCAAAGTGATTTTAGAACTGTGATTCTATCTTGTATTGCCTACAATCTAATTTAAGACATCATTTCGTTAGACTTATAAATTTTTCAACTTTTGTCAGTCGATCAAATATTTCCAAGTCCAAAATAAAATTGGAAAATTTTTCAACTCTTTCAAAGCCATTGAACTTTTCTAACTCAAATTTTTTCTCATATATTTTTATTTTATACTGATGGTTTTGAAATTTCAATCAAATGAATATTTATTCTATCCAATCGATAATCAAATATTTTCTTAATAATAACTACTTTTACTTAATGGTTCAAGTATTTTTTCAAAGTTAGAAAAAAAATGTCTACTATGGTCTAAATAAACTGTTGACCACACTTATAAACAAAAAAAAAAATTGTGTTCACATGAAAACTATGAATATACGTTGACTTTTCAGAAAAAGTAATTAACTCATCAAATCAAGTAAAGTAATTGACTCATCAAATTTATTTTTTTTAATTTAATAAATTTTAGTAAATTAAAATAAATAAATATTTAGAACGATGGCTTAGTTAAAATGTTCATTATTTATTGTTAATATATTTTAATACAATTAATTTATTCAAGTTCTTCAGTATTAATTGGCACAGCTATAAACATACGATCACCAATTCCCATTGAAATACAAATCGATTTTGAGATCACTTTTTTTTATCTTTTGCTAGCTTGATTGTTTATACTTGTTTTATCTTTATACTATAAATTAATTTACAAATATTTGTACCTTCTTTTTTTAAAAATTCGTGACTATGGCAGCCATTTTAATCTTATAGTTGATATTCCCTTCGTTCCCCTTACCTACCAACGAAGATCCAATAAGGATCTCTTCCACAATTAAAAAATAGGTTTTGGGGGATATTTTTACATTTCTGCTGACTGTAAATTTACCCTATATTTGGTAAAAGCGGACAAAACTCCCAAAGTTAACTTGCCTTATTGTTCGAATGTGATTTTACCTTCAATACCCTCATATAACCATAATTTCAGCCTCAATAACCTAATTTAGAATATGGAGGGCAATCCCACATTCCAAATTTTGACTTGGGATACCTACCATTTTAGAAGCATAAGGGCGTATAAAATTTTATGAAAATTTATAACAATTACTAAAATTTAATAAACTAATTTTTTACTGTTAAACTAAGACTTTTTATGTTCATTATATGTGTATTAAACTGATAGTTTGAGGACGACTCTCCAATAAAACCGACTGTTTGAGGACATTTTGATAGTTTGAGGACTTGCTCAAATTTTCCTTATATCTAACCGATATTTTAAGAACGGTTCTAACCTAGGAAATCCGTTTATAATTCTTTATATATCGCATTACAGGATCTATGAGCGCGTATCCTGGCGATATCTATCATTGTAGAAGCATAAGGCCTATAAAATTCAATAAAATCCAAAAGAATTCCTCTAACTCAATAACCTAATTTGTTACTGACAAAACAAAATTTTATACTCTTATCCAAAAAATTAAAGGAACGAAAAATTTTTGAAATTTTTTTAGTGATTTTTGGAAGGCTGTATTTCCGTGAGAAATAATTGTTTTGAATAATTAAAAAAAGCAATTTGAAGCTTGAAATATTTAGTTTCAAAATCTAGCAAATTTTTTTTTAAATTACGGTTATTGCGTAATCATAAAAAATAGCCTGAGACAGAAATTTTCTAAATTTTTTGGTTTTATTTTTATCCACAGGGCCAGGAAATTAGCCCCCACAAGCGTTACTTCAATTTAAAAAAATAAATAAATTTTTTTCTTATCCTTACTATCGATTCAAAAAACGTATAATAAAACGAGTTTTTATAGTTTTTTTGTAAATCAATCGCTACTTTACAAACATTGATGGAAAGCTTCATGTTGCCAGGTGATGTAACAGCTTAATGAAACTCCAAAAGCTCTGTGAATTTTCAAATTGATTCATTGAACCATTTGTCCAAACTGATTGATCAAAGTTTTACAAAACAATTAAAGGAACGTTTTGTTCCCTTAAATGTATATTTATCATCAAATTCAAAAATTGATGTTTTTTCGTCTTTTCTTAAATTTTTGGGTTACTTACTTAATGAATGAAAGTTAAATAAAAAAAAAAAAATTTTTTTTTTATCGAAAACTAAAAAAAACATTCAGGATTTCTTTTTCGTGAAATTTTGTAGAAAAAAAGCCTAAATTTTTTTTTTCTAATAATCAAGAATGAAGCTTGTTGGGGAAAAAAATTTCCCTGTTCCGTGGACAAAAAAAAAATCCATTTTTAGAAAATTTTTGTCTTGAACTATTTCTCATGATTACACAATAACCATCACTCGAAAAAATTATGTTAGAAGATCTTTAAACTAGTGATTGCAAGCTTTAAACGGCTTATTTAATTATTCGATACGACAAAAAAAAATTTCTAAAATTTCCACTAACAAACTTAAATTTTATGTATCAACTATATGTGTATTAAACTGATAGTTTGTGGACGATTCTACAATAAAACCTATTGTTTAAGGACATTTCGATAGTTTGAGGACTGGCTAAAAGTTTCCTTATATGCAACCGATACTCTGATTACGGGTCCAAACTATCAAGCCCGTTCATACTTTACGTGTGTAAAGAAAATCCGAAGAAAAGAAAATGAACTTTTTCATGTTGAAACATCCCATTGGTAATCCATTAACATAAAATTAAAAAAAAAATTTATTTCTAAATTTTATTTTTAATTTTGAGAAAATAACTCAGAGTCGAAAAACATTATCTTTCTACATTATGTTTCTTTTAAATATTAAATAGCATGATTTTAAGAAAATGAGCTAAAAGAAAACGTCGATCGAGTCCTCAAACTATGAAAAAGCCCTCAAACGATCGGTTCAATTGGAGAACAGTCTATAAACTATTGGTTTAATACACATATAACTAGTATATAAAATTTTAGTTTTTTATTGAAATTTAGTTTACTTAATTTTTAGAAAGTGTTATGGATTTTAACTAAATTTCAAAAAATAATCTTTAATAAAATTTCAGAGTATTTGTAACTTCTTGCAGTGGAAGTTGAAAATTAAAAAAAAAACAGGGAAGTTGTTACTGGTTTCGGTCCGCTTTACGAAAATCGAGTTTTATTAGATGTCGACGTTCCGAGGTTTAAGAAAGCTATTTCGACTATTTTGAGATGGATGTCCATGTGTGTATGTATGTGGGGGTGAAGGGTCGCATAAACTAATTTATGTCGGATGATATCCTTGGAGCAAATTAACCAATTTGACTTGGTAGCGATCGAAAGGCTAACTAAGATTTTGAATTGATTAGATTTTGGAACCATTCTGTCAAGTAATTTTTGAGCTATTTAGAAAACAAAAATCAAAAAAATTGTTTTAAAATTCGTTTTGTATAATTCGTAAATAACCTGTCCAATTTGCTCTAAATTTCAATTAACGCTGTCTGAAAATGTCCTTTCTACAGTTGCAAAGAACATGCAAATCAGTTGATTCGTTCCAAAGCTATCGTCAGACTTACATTACTTTTATTCAGCAAAAGTAATTTTTCTAGGTCTACGCATTTTTTGAGTTCGAAGAGCTCGAAAAATTGTTAGTCTCAGAAGTTTCAAGAACCTTTTGAAAAAATCAGCCTAGTAAGAAATATTTAAGGGGTCGCTTATAAATTTTTAAAATTCCAAAAATTATTGAAATTCGGATTTTTCTATTTCCAAAAGTCTGCACGTCTTGAACGCGAAGCGGAGAGGTTGTGCTTTATAACTAACTTGTAAAGGTCAAGAGATTTCCTCACATTAAACTGTATATATTATTTTTTTTTCGTGACAGCAATATTTTCTATCTTTTACTTCAATATTTCAATATTTACTTCAATATTTTCAAACGTTGCTCGAAAATTTTGAGTATGAATTCCTATATATGTCACTAATTTTTAAAATTATGTTCAAGTTAATAAATGTATTAAAGCAGAAATTAGTGTCAGTGATCAAAACAAGGATTCAGATCAGTTTCAACTCACATCAGAGCGTTAGTGGTGTCACGACAAAATATCTGAAATAAAATAACTAGAAAAAATATAAAATATCCCAAAAAAACATGAAAAACTTTTTCTTTTCTATAACTCCAAAAAACTAATTTTTTACTAATAAACTTAAATTTTATATATCAACTATGTGTATTAAACCGATAGTTTGAAGACGATTCTCCAATTAAACCGATTGTTTGAGGACATTTTGATAGTTTGAGGACTGGCTGAAATAAAGTAACTAGAGAAAATATAAAATCTCACGAAAAAACATGAAAAACTGTTTTCAACTTTCCGCCAAGAAAATCAAAAATTTTCAAAAATTCGGGAAGTTATAAGTTTTGGTCCGATTTTTGAAAATCAAATTTCTATCAGATCTTGACATTTTGAGGTTTTAAGATGTTATCCTGACTAATCTCAAGATGATGTCCGAGTGTATGTATATATACTGCCGTGCTTAGGAAGAAGGCAGTAATTGAAGTTACTGCCTTCTTCCTAAGCACGGTAGTATGGATGTACGTACGTATGTATGTATGCAAATATCTGTATCTTTCGAACGCATGAATAGATTTTGAACGTTAAGATTTCATTCGACGTGGCTAGTTATTATCTAAAAGCTGTAAGAAATTGAAATTGATCGTTAGAGTGCGTTCGGAGATATTCCAAAAATAAAGTTTTTTCAAGAACTTTTTTTTTGAATAACTTGTAATGTGTTCGATGGATTGATTCCAAAATCAACTGGGCTCTAAAACTTTATAAGCCGCGTCGAATGCTACCTCAACCATCGAAATCGGTTCATTCTTTCAAGAGAAACCGTTGTCGAAAGAATTACAAAAAAATTTTTTTTTAGTTTTTTCGAAATTTCTCAAAAACAACTCGATAAATCAATTTTAAAATCAGCTCTACAACTCGATAATATGCGTCGATTGCCACCTCAACCGTCTTAATCGGTCAATTCGTTCGAGATATCGTTGGAGAAAAAATGGTGAAAAACGTTTCTTTCCGAAAACGAAGGCATACAAAAATATTTTTGAGCTCGAAAATGTATTCACAACAATGTTTTCGAACTTCAGGAGCTCGAAAACAGCGAGAAGCTTTAGGGCTGGCCCGCAGGGTCAACTGATAGACCGATTTTTTTTTCTATAACTCCAAAAAACTAATTTTTCACTAACAAACTTAAATCTTATATATCAACTATATGTATTAAACCGATAGTTTGAGGACGATTCTCCAATTAAACCGATTGTTTAAGGACATTTCAATAGTTTGAGGACCGGCTGAAAATTTCCTTATCTCTAACCGTTACTCCGATTACGGGTCCAATCTGTCAAAAACGTTCATACTGAACGTGTGTGAAGAAATTCCAAAGAAAAAAAATTAAACGTATTCAGGTTGAAAATCTAATTGGTGATCCATTAACTTAAAAATAAAAAAAAAATTGATTTCTAAACTTTATTTGTGATCTTGAGAAAATTACTCAGAATCGAAAACCATTAATTTTCTAAATTATGCTTCTTTTAGATGTTAAATAGCATGGTTCTATGAAACAAATTTTTTACACTGCTTTTATAGCAATCGGTTCTATAAGGGTGTATAAAATAATTCAAAATGCGTGAGCTTAGTATATTTCTACTTTTCGAGGGAAGACGTATTTTTAGAAATTTAAAATTTTTTCGTATGCTCTCATAACTCTAAAGTGGTATGATTTTGCTAGAATACGCCCTTGTGGCACCTACAACACGGTATATAAAAGAGTATTATAATAACCACCCTCATTTAAAGAAATGATTTGAAATGATTCAAAACAATTTGAATCGTCTAATATATAGATATATACCTAGTATGGATTAAATCATTTTTTTTAATGAGGCCGGACTTCATTGTTTAGAACCGTTCTCAAAGTACCGGTTAGATATAGGAAAACTTTGATCCATTCCTCAAGCTATCAAAAATCTCAAGCAATCGTTTTAATTTGAGAATTGTCTAAAAACTATTGGTTTGATACACATATAATTGATATATAAAATTTTAGTTTTTTAGTCAAATTATTTTATTAACTTTCAGAAATTTTGATGGATTTCGAACAAATTTCAAAAAATAGTATCTCCTTATATGAAATTTCAGAGTACACTGAAAAAAACGTATATTTCCTTTAAGACTTGTAAAATATACATATCTGTTTGTGAATTTTTCATATAAATCATAAGCGTTTCAAGATTACTATCTAAATTTAGGAATTATAATCATACTTCTTATTAAAATTTACTACATTTTATTCTCCGTGCACAAGTTCACGCACAAATTTTCGAGAGTCAAAAAATAATTGAAATTGAGATTTTTCTTTTTCTTAAATTTTTTTTTTTTTTGCGGCAGCTACTGTTTCGATTCCTAAATTCGATGCTATCGTGAAATTTTCAGTTAAAAACATGAATTTTCAAACGTTGCCCGAAAATTTTGAGTATTAATTCCTAATATGTCACTACTATTTAAAATTGATTTTTATATTTTTTTACAACTCGACAATTATCAGTTTACCTAAATACCTCTTTGCGTATATTCAAAAATGTTCCGAACAGTCGAAATCAATCAAATTTGGTGGAATCCGTAAAACTAAAAAACCTAAAAATGTTCACCATATAACGGGAATTACAGATCGATACAACTGCCGCCACGAAAAAGTAAAAATTAAAAACAAAATCTGAATTTTGATTATTGTTGTAATTTTAAAAATTTGCGAGCAAATTCTTCTAAATGTTTTATCAAGTAGATTTTCGAGTAGGGTTTTTAGAATGTGTTAAAGTACCGAATTTCCATACAAGACTCGAAAAAATTTGGAATTAAATTTTTTTGGGCCACTCTACAGCATACACTCAATGTGAAACGTTGTTCCTATTTTCTTTAATCTTAACACTTATTCGATAACTCTTTCAATCACCTCAATGGAATTTTCTTGACATAAAATTTCCTATTAGAATTTTTTTAAGTTCATTGTGATTACAATATTCTAATCTAAGTAAAATCAAGTGGTTAATTCCGCGCCACCTAGCCATCTTTAGTTCATATTTTTTCATGAGTATACTGAGACATCCATAATTCATTTACATTTCTGGTCCTAACATATGATATTATGGGGACAGACCTCGAACTATCGGTTTATTAGTAAAATTAGGATAACAATTTTTTTTCTACAGTATATAAAAAAAAGTTCAGTGCACCGGCTTTATATATTACGTAAGAAATGAAAAAAAAAGGTGGCTCAAACTATCGTGCATAAAAAAGTATAAACGTCTTTGATAGTTTGGAGCCGTCTTCAAAGTATCGGTTAGATATGAGGAATCTTTGAGCCAGTCCTCAAACAATCAAAGTGTCCTCAAAGCATTGGTTTAATTGGAGAATCGTCTTCAAACTATCGGTTTAATATACATATATATATATATATATATATATATATATATATATATATATATATATATATATATATATATATATATATTTTATACCTCTTATATTTATATTTTAACTATTTATATAAACTAATATAAAATTTGATTAAGTCTCATGATTCATTTTGATTCTAAGCTTAGAAATATGTTAAAAAAAAAAATTGAGTTGGCGACAACCCTGCTTTGACATTTGACGACAAAACATAAAATAAATACTAAGCATAATGAATGGATGGATGATATTGTTTATTCTTCAAGTATACGTAAGTGGGCCTCTGCGGTCGAATGAATAGTGTTAGTCCCTAAGATGTTGGTTGCAATGAATTAGTCTGCAAGCGTACGTCTGATGAGTAAGATAATCTTCCCAACTGCTCTTAAATAAATTAACAGTAATCATTGAGAAAACTGAGTAAATAAATTGTTTCCACAGCCTCATTCAATCATTAGTACTCCAAATACTGAGTTTGGCAGCACTAGTAGATGTGATTAATATTGAATAGCGTTTTATTAGTGATCATTAATAGTCTGATTAGTGAATCATACTATATTTTTGGAAGTGCTAAGTGCTGACCAGGTTTCAACAGTGTTCATTAGTCATCCAAATAGTCGGTGCTACTATACTGTGAAATTCAAATTAATTACACTAAATAAACTAATAACAATAAACGCACTTATGACACTAAACCATTAGTTCACGGAAAAACTGATGCATTAGTGTTTCTCAGTAGAGCTAATAAGTTTTATTCCATAAGGGTAACACAAAAAGTTTCTGCATACCTTAAAGGTCTCTTTGGCGTCAGTTAAACTGCAGATCTGAATTTGTGCGGGATTTTATTGTAGAGTCCAGTAGACCCCGTGTGACCGTAGTGGGGCAACATTTTTAAAATTTTTTGTGAAGTCCCTTATGGAAAAAAAATAATTAGCATTAATGAGAATCACTAATGCTTCAGCTTTTTGCGCACTAATGGTTTAGTGTCATTAGTGCAATTAGTATTATTAGTTTGTTTAGTGCAATTAATTTGAATTTCACAGTCATCACCGATTATTCGGATTACTAATCAACACTATTGAAACCTGGTCAACCCTTATCACTTCTAATAATATAGTAAGATTTACCAATCAGACTATTAATAATCACTAATAAAATACCATTCAACACTAATCACATCCAATAGTGCTACGAGACTCAGTATTTGCAGTACTTATTATTGAATGAGGCTATGGAAATAATTCATTTACTCAATTTTTACAATAATTACTGTTACTTTATTTAAGAGCAGTTGGGAAGATTATCTTACTCATCAGACGTACGCTTGCAGACTAAATCATTGCACACAACATCTTAGTGACTAACACCATTTATTGAGCCGTAGAGGCCCACTTACGTATACCTAAAGAATAAATAATATCACCCAAGCATTCATTATTCTTAGTATCTATTTTAGGTGTTTTTCTTTTAAACATACTCTTAAACAGTGTCAATTTCATATAAGTTTTGTGACGTTACATTGCCAAAGAGGTAGAGTTGAGGGTGGAGTAAGTGTGAGTCTGTGTGTTAGAGAAAGATAGGGCTAGTATGTGTGTCGAGTTGAGTATAGTAGATGTAGAGTTGAGAGTATGGAGTATATATGTGCGGTGAGTTAAGTGTGTTGAAAGTACGAGTACGTGTATGGTACGGTGTATGATTTGGAGTGTCTGTGTGGTAGAGCGTGGATTTAACGGGGGATGTCTAGCAGTTTCGCGGATAGTGGCCAAGATAACGTGCCTCCCGACCAGTGATGACGACTAGGCCTAGGCTTAGCCCTCGGGGTTGACGTGGTGATCACGAAGGAGCGACTGAGATGTCACCGCCCCTGCGAGTTGGTACCCGGAGTTAGCTGGGGTACGTTTGCGTTTATTTGGGAATGGCAGGCCTCGTTTGCGATGCTCAAGGAAGCCAAAAATTCGCTAACTTCGGATATCACGGGGAGTGACATTGCGGGAAGACCCGTGAGTCCACGGCTTGTATGTAGTGGGGGAAGAATGGATGGAAAAGCGAGAATTTGAGAGTGAATGGAAGTAATAGAGCGTGCGAGTGAATGGAGTGGGAGACAAGAGAAGAGTAGTTGAGGAAAGACAATGGTGTCAGAGAGTTGAGATTCGGAGTCGCTCGGGTACGAGCAGACCTAGGAGTCGAGCTTAGAGTTTGGGAGCGCGTGGTGGCGAGTTGGAGAGTCCCGGAGGTAGACCTCGACCGCAACCCTAGACTGTCGTCGTTTTTGGAGCTTGGGGCTCTGTGAATTGTGCTTTTGGAGCCGTTTGTCGCGAATTACGGCATCATTTATTTCATTTTATTAATTATTGTGTTAAGTTTTGTGATTTGTCGTCCACGAGAGGTTCCCGATGGCGTACTCAGGTATTTATTTGGTTGATGAACCGAGAGTACTCGACCGCGGGCCATTTGGGTCCTCCGCGACACTCTCGCGTCATCTTTACGGTATTTTATTTAGTTTTCTTTTCTTTATTTTATTCCAAATTATTGTAATTAATCGGCTTTTTCCGCGTCATAAGAACCGCGACCCTCTCTCCACAACCTAGCATACTGAGCGCACCAGGACATGCTGCTACCACCGTTCATTTCGCTCATCTCCAAAGGATTTAGATTTTAGGTTTTAATTTACGTGTACGTTTAGACCGGTTGCCGATACCGGGGAAATAAAAGTCGGCTGGCTCTGGAGAAAATGAGAGGAATGACCGGTGGGCGAAGTGTAACGTAGCCCGATTTTGTGTAATTTGAGTTCGAGTAATTGAGTAATTTTATCGAGTAAAAGTTTATGTGTAATTTTGTTGAGTTTATCGAGTCATAAGTAAAATCTACATTACAGTCTATGTAAATAGTTAAAATATAAATATAAGAGGTATAAAATAATATATAGATATATGTAAAAGATTAGTTTTTGTTTAAATAAATTTAGTTAGATAAACCAACACTAATAATCACTAATACAACACTAGTCACTTCCAATAATGCTGCTAGATCCATTAGTACTCCAACTAACGTATACTACTGCAACACTTTTAACACTAATCACTGCGAATAGAGTTACAAAATTTATTAGTCGAAGTACTCATAAATACTCATACAACACTATCCAACATTAATCACATCCAATAGTGTTGTAAGATTCACTACTTAGAGTACTAATGGTCATTCATAAAACAATTTGCTTAACCACGAGGTGAAAATCAAGGCACAAAACCTTGACACTAGTGTGAAAGTTTTAATGGCAGGTAACAATGATAAGAATAATGAAATTAAACATTATTTTCATCAAAATGGTGGATCAAAATTTAAAAAGGGTCGTAAGTCATTTAAAAAGTCATTTAAAGGCAAAACTAAAGCTAAGTGTTATCACTGTGGTCGTAAGGGACATTTAATAAAAAGCTGCATTTATTATAAGCGGTGTAAAAAGTACAATGATCAGAAGAAGAATAAAACTGTTCAATGTGTTTAAGCAATTGATCCAGATTCTTAAACCAGAATAACATTTATGGCTGGGAAAATTGATTTATCAGAGTCTGATAATGATAAAATTATTTTCTTGTTAGACTCCGGGGCATCAGATCATATCATAAATCGTCAAGATATTGCAAGAAGTTTTAAGCCTCTTGCAAAACCAATTAAAATTTTAGTTGGTAAAAATGAAGAATCGATCTTAGCAACAAAGCGTGGTGCAATAAATGTTACTACAGACAATGGTGTCAAAGCGACAATTGAAAAAGTCCTTCAGTCCAGAAGTGCTATACAATCTGTTGTCGGTCTCCAAGCTCCAGAAATTAGGCATGACCGTTGTATTTGATCAATATGGGTAAAGATAAGTGAAAATAATAAAATTATCATGCAAGGTAAGCACTTAAATAATTTAACAAAAATAGAATTCAAAATTGATAATGTTGAAATCAATTCAGTTGTTAAAGTAATTGATAATAAGAAAACTAGTTATGATATTTGGCATGAAAGATTAGGTCATACAAGTAAAGATAAATTTTCTCAATTAAAGAATTATAATATTATAGAAGATATTGAACAAATATTCCAAACTAGTCCCAATGATAACATGTGAAGCTTACATTGAAGGAAAGCAAACTTGATTACCATTTAATAAAGTTAAAAATCGAGAGCATCTAAAAGATAAAAATCGAGACCATTATTTATTGTACATTCTGATGTGTGGTCCAATCATTCTGACGGCACTGAATGATGAAAATTATTTAGTCCTATTTCTTGATCATTATACTCATTATTGCGTAGTGTATTTGCTTGAACATAAGACAGATGTGTTTTCAGTATTCAAAAATTTTGTAGCTAAAAGTGAAGCTCAATTTAATCTTAAATTATTTTACTTATACATAGATAACTGTAGAGAATATTTATCAAATGATATGAAAGATTACTGTAAAAATAAGGGCATAACTTATCATTTAACGGTTCTGCAAACTCCTCAATTAAATAGTGCTTCCGAACGTATAGTTAGAACTATTACAGAAAAAGCAAGGTCAATGATTGCTGGATCTTGTTTAGATGAAATTTTCTGGGGTGATGCTGTTCTAACAGCAACATTCCAAATAATCCGTCAAGTCATAAAAGATCAAAGCATATTAATATTAAATACTATTATTCTCGTCAAAAGGTAAAAGATGGTTTAACAAATTAATTCATATGTCTACAGATAAACAAATAGCTGATGCATTAACAAAGTCCCTACCAGGAGTAAAATTTGTGGAGCTTAGGACACAAATGGGTCTTATACAGTTTTAAGAATACAATTTTGTGAATGGTCTGATGAAGCTTTTCCTATATGATGTTGGGTTTTCCCTTCCTGTACTGAGATCGTATACATCTAATTTGTATTGTTTCAGTATGGGCTTCTACCCATAACAACAAATGTTAGTCCTAGTAGAATCAAATGAAATTGATGAGATCATATTGAGAAAAGAGTCGTTAAGTTTTATTATAAAGTAAGATAATTTTTTTTATTTATTAAAACATTTTTGAGGGATTTATTTTTGAGGAAGCGAGTTAGATTCTTTGAGCAAAAATAAATCCCAGTTACAAAACTTTTACTTTTATATTTTAGATATTTTGTTCTTAGAAATATTTATTTTAGAAAAATAATATATTTTATTTTATTAGTTTTGAAATGTGAAAAACACATTTATAGGCTTGATTTTATGACCTTAGGTACTTGAGTTGTACAAAGGACTCCTTATTTTCTTATGTATAGTACAATCAAATATTACGATCTTAGTTAAGAAGAAAAACATGTGTTTTACAAAGCACAATACAGAGGGTTAGACCTCACAATAAAATAGTTTTAACATTATAGTTGGTCTGCGGCTAAATTCTGTCAAGTAACGACACCTCTCGATACGATTTTTTTAAAATAAAGATTCTATTTGAATCACTCTATGTAGATAATAATATTGTATTTTCTCATTATTTATTATAAATCCTAACCATAACTTCCTACAAAATGCGTATTAGAAAAGTTTTCAGTACAATTTTTAATTGAAATTTTTTACGTTATTTGTTGTCACAGACAAGCAAGCATACATTCACTTTTAAACATTTCCTGGAACATTTTTGTTGGTCTTTATTTTATATGGTGATGTAAAGTGCACGATATCGAGGTATATAAAAAGTATGAGATAAAAAAAGCTTTGATGTTTTTGATTACCGACACTGATATACATATTACATTATCGTAAAGTAAACATATAACGCTAGTGTGATATTGAACGGCATCATTGTGCTGATTTAACACAAATCTTGTCCACCTTGGAAATTTGCATCTGAAACTTTAAGATGCAGATTTACGTGTTGACTTTCCTCACGCTTACTCGATGTCATTAATAAGTAATCCCTAAGAAAATTTGCACTTTAATTTTTCTTTCCACCTAAACTCACACATTTAAATTGCACAGGATTAGAGATCATATATACATATATATTTATATAGGGCATTTCACCCCGAATCGGATAGCATTCTGCTTTTGGATTTGCGATTTTTTTGATAATTTTTTATGTTATAGTACTCATTAAAAACGGCCTCCATGAATTTTTTCAATTTTTTTTTTTTTTGTTCAGCCGTTTCCGGGATATTGATTTTTGAAAAAATCGTTTATTTTTTTTTTTTTTTTTTCAAATGTCCGTAACTTTGCGAAGAATGGGCTGAATAGGATTTTTTATTTTGTTTTTGAAACTTTTTTTTCACAACACTTGAAATAAAAAATCGAAAAAATTTTCAAAACCGTATTTATGTGAAATTTCAAGATTGTCATTGCAAAATGTTGATTTCCAAAAAACACGTAGCGATCGATTTTCTTGAAAATCTTTTCTAAAAAACTATCACTTACCTCGCAACTTTTAAGCCTTATCCTTTAATGGACAAATGATATGATCTATTTTTTTAACTTCCCGCTAAGAAAATGATTAATTTTCAAAAATTCGGGAAGTTATTGGTTTTACCCCGATTTTCGAAAATCGAGTTTTCATCTGATGTCGACGTTTTGAGGTCCTAGGAAGCTATTCTGACTATTTTCAGAAGGATGTCCGAGTGTCTGTATGTATGTGTGTGTGTGTGTGTGTGTTTGTGTGTGTGTGTGTGTGTGTGTATGGATGTAAACTCTTAATATCTCTTTAATGAACTGACCGATTAAAATGTTTGAGGTGGCAATCAAAAGAGTTTGTTGGCCGTCAATATGAAAGAAAAACAAAAAAAAAAAAATTATTTCTTCAGTTTTTTTTTAAATTTTCAGAAATGGCTTGATCGATCAATTCCAAAATCTAATCAGCACAAGAATTCAGTAAAATGCGTCGATTGCCGCCTCAACCATCTCAATCAGTTGATTCGTTCGTAAGATATCGTGGGAGAAAGAAATGCTAGAAAACGCTTTTTTCTGAAAACGATGGAATACAATAGTATTTTCGAGCTCTACGAGCTCGAAAATGTATACGCAACAATGTTTTCAAGCTCAAGGAGCTCGAAAACAGCGGGATGTTTCAGAGCTGGCCCGCAGGGTCAACCGATAGACAGATTTTTTAGATAGATTTTTCTAAAATCTAACTTTTGTCATAATCTATCATAATTGGTTGAGTAGGGTTCAAAAATACTACTCGTTAAAAAATTTATATATATAGATATATATATTGGGGTGTCCATTATTTACCAAATTAAATTTTTTTACTTGGCCATGAGGTCAATCATTTATTTGTGATCCAAAAATAATAAAAAAAATCGGTCTGTCAGTTGACCCTGCGGGCCAGCCCCAAAACTTTTCGCTGTTTTCGAGCTCTTTGAGCTCGAAAAATTGTTGTGGATACATTTTCAAGCTCTTCAAGCTCGAAAATACTTTTGTATGCCTTTGTTTTCGAAAAATAACGTTTTTTACCATTTTTTCTACAACGATATCTCTCGAACGAATTCACCGATTGAGACGGTTGAGGCGGCAATCGTCGCGATTTATTGAGTTCTAGAGCTGATTATATTTTTAAATTAATTTATCGAGTACTTCTTGAAAAATTTCAGAAAAACCAAAAAAAAATTTTTTTTGAATTCTTTCGTCAACGGTTTCTCTTGAACGACTGGACCGATTTTGATGGTTGAGGTGGCATTCGACGCGGCTTATAAAGTTTTAGAGCTGATTAGATTTTGGAATCAATCCATCGAGCAAATTAAAAGTGATCCAAAAAAAAAATTTTTGAAAAAATTTTATTTTTAAAATATCTCCGAACGTACACTACCGATTAAGCTCAAATTTTCAGTGCTTATAGTATTAATCAACAAGCCGCGTCGAATGACACCTTGACGATCAAAATCGGTGCCTCCGTTCAAAAGTTACAGAATATTTACATACGTACGTACGTACGTACATACATACATACATACACTCGGACATCATCGTGAAATTAGTCAGGATAGCTTCCCAGAATCTCAAAACGTCAAGATCTCTTAGAAATTCGATTTTTGAAAATCGGACTGAAACCGATAACTTCCCGAATTTTTGAAAATTTGCAATTTTCTTAGCGGAAAGTTAAAAAATGAAAACGTTTATTCTAACGCCTTTAACCCTGCCCAAGTAATGATCCATTCTCATTTTAGTACAATTAGAAAAATTTTATTGCTCGCTTAAAAATGAGTGCACAGCAATGACTAACCAAACTTTCGTAGGAAATTTCCCGCTCTTTAAAAAAGGTTTCTTTGATTTTTTCGATATACTCAACCGTTTAAGAGATATTTAAGCTCGAAATAAACGAAATTATTTATATCGTCAAAGCAAAATTTTGAGTTGGTTTGTAAAAATTTTCTTTCAACTTAAAGCTTAAATATCTCTTAAATGGTTGAGTTTATCAAAAAAAGTGTAAAAAACCTTTTTTGTAGAGCGATAAATTATCTACAATAAAATTTATAGCGCTCAATTTTATGTCTAGGTGTTAGAGAGTTATCAAATTTCGAACGAAAACGCCAATTTTTTTTAACAAATCAAACTTTGACCTCTAATATCTCTAAAACAGTTGGATTCACGAAAAAAATGTATCATTACTTAGGCAGGGTTAAAGGCATTAGAATAAACGTTTTTATTTTTTTTTTTATTATTTTTGGATCACAAAGAAATGATTTATATCATGGCCAAGTAAAAAAATCTAATTTGGTAAATAACGGACACCCTAATATATATATATATATATATATATATATATATATATATATATATATATATATATATATATATATATATATATACTAGCCGTTACCCGCCCGCTTCGCCGGGCGTAAATTATAGTTAAGTCATGATTTTTTTATTTCATGATTGAAAATATTTCTGTAACTATGGCTTTGACCGTTGACTTCCTCGGCAATTATATTGATATTATTGTAATAATCTATAAAGAACTAATAACACAATGAAAAAATTACACCACAATCATAATGATGGGTCAAAAAAAGTTATTTGCTTATTTTTTTTTAAATAAAAATGTACGCATCTCTGTCATCAGATCTCGGATAAAAGAGGAAGTTCTTAATATTTTGATTGAAATGTAATTATTTTTCAATTTTTTTTTTTTTTAACATAGATTCATCGAAGTAATTCCGTTAAAGAGTGTATAAAAAATTAATATCGAATCTTTAAAACTCATTTTACTACATAAGTGCACGCTACAATTAATCGTCATACCTAATTTGAACTCTGTAACACATATATTTGAAAGACGGGAATACATTAACGTTTGACACTCCGCAAATTCCTTAAGGAGTTGATTCTATTAAATCCGTCTAATGAGTGATACCTTCATGACAAAATTGACGATCATGCTGAATTTAAACTCTGTAACACGTATATTCAATGAACGGAAGCATATTAACCTTTAACGCCCCGCGAACCCCCTGAGGAGTTGATTTTATTAAAGCCGTTCCATGAGGGACACCTACATGACATAATAAACGGTCATGCCGAATTTCAAGTCTGTAACGTATGTATTTGGATAACAGAAGCATATTAACGCTTGACGCCCACGCAAACCCCCTTCGGAGTAAATTTTTCCGAAGCCGTTTTATAAGGGATACCTACATGACATAATGAACGCTCATACTTAAATTCAACTCCGCAACACATATATTTAAAAAAAGGGAGTATATTAACGTTTGATGCCCCCGCATCTCCTTTTCGTAGCCGATTTTTCTATAGCCATTTAGTGGGGTATACTGACACGACATAATGAACGCTCACTGTTTAGTTTGTCTGTGAGTAATTCATTTTAATAACAATTAGAACAGATGTGATGAATTTATCTGGTGCTGGTGAAGGTAGAATTGTAGAGGACCGAACGAGAAGTTGATGCTGGATTGTGATTATACTATAACAGGGCTATGCTGTTACTCTGGTCGTCCTTAAATTACCTTTTTAAGGGCGCCACTGGAAGTGATAACGGCCTCCCAGAGCCGGATCTTGAATCGTCAGGGTCGGTGTAATTTATTTAATTGTAAGAGAAGGATGAGGAAGGATAATTTGTAAATAATTATAATGATTTCAATTAACAATTTTAACCTTTTATTTTATAAATCTTTTTAACCTTATAACCTTATGACCTTTTATTTTATAAACCTTATAAACCTTTATTATACCTTATATCTCATAAACCTAAACTAAGTCAACTACTTTTGGCATTTTCCACATACTCACACACACAACAATTTGCCAACTACCTTTGGACTTTTTACTTAACTAATAAATTAAAATCGCTTAACCTTCGCGAGACTTAATTAATATCACAATAATTTCCTAAATTATTTTACACACACACTCACTCAGTCCCCTGGACTTTATTTTCCACACACTTATTTTTAACCTGAACTCCACGCGGTCAACGCGACCCTCTACGTGGCTAAAACCTTAATTTTACTTTCGCGCGGTCCCCTGGACCCTCTACGCGACTTTTACAATTAATTCACGCGGTTCCCTGAACCCTCTACGTGACTTTACAATTAATTCACGCGGTCACCTTGACCCTCTACGTGACAAAACCTTATTTAACTAATTCACGCGGTCCCCTGGATCCTCTACGTGATTTTAACACTAACACTAATTTATGACAATTATTTACAACTTATTTAATTATCCACAATTTCCATGACGATTTTCACTGACTCACACTTTTATCAATATAAAATTCCATTAACCTATTTTCTGTATTTAAAAATTAATTTCTATCTATTTAATTACCATTTTAAAATCACTAATAAATTTACAATAACTAATTTCTTATATACGTTATCCTTTTCTTATCAATAATTTTGTTAAGCCGGTTTTAGGATTTATTTTATATGACCGCTCAACAATTTATCACGACCTCGATATCACAATACTCAAAACTCAACCATTTATTTTCCCGTTTCATTTCCCGACACTTTTAACGTTTATAATTTTATTAAATGATTTTATTTGATTTATAAATGTAATTTACTTATAATTAATTTTATCTTAATATTAATGACTAGATAATTTGACTAGAACGCAATTGATTTTCCGGCAATGCTTTACACGACCTGCCTGGAAGATTCCAGAAGAATTTTCCGGCGAGTGACAAACAACCTGCCTGGAAATATCAAAGCTAATACTTGTTGGGTCCGGCTTTACAATTATTTTATTACACGTTAAATTGACACGACAATACTTCGCGGACACAACGTTAAATTATGTATTATAATTAACAAATATTCCGGCTTCCTGCCTGGAATATTTAACAGAATACCTATTACAATTTACGTTGATTCTTTTCCGTCGCTCGTTCTGTATTGGTTGTCCTTGTCCGTGTCTTGTTCTCTCTAGTCCTTGTATAAAGTTCTCTCTTGTTCGTGTATACGGTTCTCTCTTGTTCGTGTAGTTATTATGGACTGTGTGTGTCTGGGTAACCGGGTCGTCTCGAATTTTCCTTATCATGTGGACTCTCTCGGATCAAATTCTCGTGTTCGCCGAAATACTCGAACTCTCCTTCAACCTGCTATTCAGACGCAATCAGTTCTTGATAATAAAAGGTACCGGCTACCTGCCTGGTATCTTGTAACAATTTGATTTTCTTTTTATCGCTTGGTTCCACAATAATTCACCAAGTCACAATTAAATAAATTTACCTGATATAATTAACAGCGTCTGATAATGGCGTCTATGTTGTTGGCTTCTCACTTTAGGTCCGTCTAGTTCGGTCGTTCTGGTCACAAGTCTTGTCTCGATGACCACCCAGTCCCATTGACTCTCCGTTGAACGTCTGTTCAGTTCGGTCGTTCCGGTCACCAATGTTGTTTTTCACTGCAGTCTTGCAGTTTTATTAATTTCACTCGATTATTTTCGGCAATGATCGGAAAACTCCTTCTCTACCTAATCATGATTGGGCCTCGCGTATTAGCATTTTCAATTAGCGCGCCCGGCGAAAAGTCGAAAAACTTAATTGAATGCTCGTTTGGGGTTGCAGGTAGGGTAAATGACCAACCGTGAAAAATCACGATTTTGGTTGATAATAAAACTCAATTTACCCCGTTACAATACGGAAACTGGAGGTGATCCACGCAGCGTTCTGGCTGACGGGTGTGCGTTGCCAAATCTGCTCCAACGTCTATTTGTCTCGTTCGCTCGTGCTCTCGAAGTCTCGTTCTCTCATGTGCTCGTACTCTCGAGGTCTAGGATTCTCGAACACTCGAACTCTCGAGCTATCGAACTCTCGAACTCTCGTACTCTCGTACTCTCGAACTCTCGTACTCTCGAACTCTCGAAATCTGTAAATCACGTCAGGTCCCAGTGAGATTGTCAAACATTGGGTGTAAGGAGAGACTGCGATAGGAGTCATTGATCTGAGATGGAATGAACAGTTCTCAGAGATACACGACTGCGATGGGAGTCGTGACCCTGAGAGTGAGTGATAGTTCTCAGGGATCCACGACTAAGATGGGAGTCGTGATCCTGAGAGTGAGTGAGAGTTCTCAGGGATCCACGACTGCGATGGGAGTCGTGATCCTGAGAGTGAGCGATAGTTCTCAGGGATCCACGACTGCGATGGGAGTCGTGATCCTGAGATAGATTGAATGATTCTCAGGGATCCACGACTGTGATGGGAGTCGTGATTCTGAGATAGATTGAATGATTCTCAGGGATCCACGACTGCGATGGGAGTCGTGATCCTGAGACAGAGAAGATAGCTCTCAGGTGTCCCTGACTGCGATGGGAGTCATGGGTCTGAGAGAGAGTAGCCCGCTCGCAGGTATCCATGACTGCGATGGGAGTCATGGGCCTGAAAGTATTCTGAGAGAGGGAAAATACGTGCATGATTTTCTAGATCTCCCATGAGAATAGTAAGAGAGCGTTGTATGGAAGTAAGACCAGCAGTATGGGAACTGCTGGCTGAGCAATAGATGTAGTTTTACATCTACCCAGAGAGGGTATAAATAATGTATGAGTTACGTACCAACTTGCTAATTATAATAAATAATAGCAAACCCTTCGACTGCAAACTGCACTGTGTGAGCTCCCACTGTCGAGTTTGTAGCTGCGTGCTGCCGCGTATCGGGAGTGATGATAGCTGATAATTGCTGCCAGTCAATGAAGAGAAATATCTGGATCTGTCGGATTAAATTGTAACCAGGAACGCGCTGATTGCAACGACCACTGCTTGCGAGTGAAACACTTAGCAGTGAGTTGATTATAACCTAACAGATAAGATTAATGAGACAACTTATGAGAAATATGAATGCTGTGAGATTGGAAACCGAGAACTGTTCACAAGGACGGATCGGAAGGAACTGACTTCGTTGACCTGGTTCTCAGAACTCGGTGGTTGAAGAATTATGAAAAAAAGGACTCGATTGTACCCAAGTATTTTTCCGTTGGAAAAGTCCAGAATATTCTAGTTCGAAACAACAAAATTATTGTTGAACATTTTTTGTGACTGAAAGAAAAGTTTATATAAAAAAAAACAAGCTAGGAGAGAGTTGAGACGTTCCAGAAGTAGACGTCCCGATCAAGCGCTGCGTTGTACCCATGGTTTATAGCTCCAGCGAGTGCTGAAAGTCGTAAAAAGAAAGGCTCTCGAGTTTCCTGGCTCGAAGGATGAGTTGTCAAAATTGGAAAGTTTAGGTAGAATTTTTACAAATGTTAAGAATATTTGAAATATAATATTTTAAAATTTATCTAAAAATTTAAACGACAAAATGATGTATTTTTAAGTTGGATTATTCCAACACTCACACTGGAATTCAACTCTGTAACATATTTTAAAAACGGGAGTATATTAACGCTTGACGCCCACGCAAACCCTGTTAGGAGTAGATTTTATTAAAGCCCTTATGAGGAATACCTACATGACATAACAAACGTTCACGCTGAATTTTAAATCCGTAAGCCTTATAGTTTCAAAGATACTATATTTGATAGATTTACATTCTCACTTAGTTACAAATAAGTCAGATTAGACACTTTTATTTTGACTGTTTAATAAAATGCGATATACGATTCAGTTAACAGAAATAATTGATCGTACAGAGAATGAAAGTAGGGTTTTGAAGACTGGAAAACAATCACTATAAGACAAAATTAGTGGCTTTTGATAGAAAAAATTTTTTTGAAGCGATCATGTTTATTAAAAAACAAGTCAAAATTCGCATATTTAAGGATATTCGGAAATCTTGCTATAACTTTGGATAAAACGGATGAACAAAGGATATCGTCATTTTTTTTTCAACCTCGAAGTGTCCTGAAAAAACCCTGAAAATTTCAAAGCGCTGCGATATTTCTTTCTTAGTGTCCCGAAGCTTTAATTTTATCGATTTTGCCAAAAATCACCATAATTGGTAGTTTCTCGGTTTTTGGTCATTTTTTCGATTTCAAAATGTTTTTTTCACCAATAAACTTGATTTCTTTGATCAAAAAGATTAAAAAAAAAATTTTGAAGAAATTTTTTTTTTTCAAATTGTTTTTTTTTTTCAACAATTTTTTGTTTTCGAAATTTTTTTTTTCGTTGTATCCACAATAATTTATCATTGTCAAAAAAAAATTCGTCAATTTTTTTTACCGCCGGCATTGGCGTTACCCAAAGCATACCACGTGGAGGTTGCTCGGTCGAACTTACGTAGATATAGATATAGATATATATATATATATATATAGATATAGATATAGATATATATATATATATATATATATATATATATATATATATATATATATAATATAACGAATTTTGTCATCAAGATTACGCCCACAATTCTTATCGGATCCTATTCAAATTTTTTACACTTGTTTTATAGACGACTATCACGGCTAAGTTCGGAGATGAGCTAAATCGGTCGATTAGTTTGAAAGTTATGGCTGTTTGAAATTTTCACGATTTTTCGAAAAAATCAAATTTTTACTCACTGTTGAAGTTCATATTACTTTAAAACTAAAACTGATAGACAATTTTCGTAACAAGCGTCCTTAAGCTTGTTTAATAAGCTTTAATTTTTTACCTCAAGCTTTATGTTTTGACTATTTCTTCCAATAATTTGATAGTCTTGAATGTTTAGATGGAATCAAAAAGTTTAGAAAAAAGGATTTTCATTCCGGATAACTTATGTATTTCCCATGATAATCCAATTTCGTCAGTTGTATTTTATTGTGAACAAAATAAGCTGTGAATTTTACAGCTATTTCATATTTTAAAAGTATTTCTTTTATTATTTATGATGTATCGAATGTACCTCGACTCCCTATGATTATCACTGGTCATGTCATTACGATAGCAGCAACAGTTCTTATTGGATCTTAATGAAATTTTTCACACTTATTCTGTAGGCAATTAGCTTGATCAGGTTCGAAGATGGGCTGAATCGTTCCAATAGTTTTTAAATTATGGCTGTTGAAAATTTTCATGATTTTTCGTAAAAATCAGTTTTTAATCACTGTTAAAGCTTATATAACTTCAAAACTAATATTCATAGACAATATCCGTAAAAAGTATCTGAAAGCTTGTCTAATAATCGTTAATTTATGACCTTGAGCTTCATGTTTTGATCATTTCTTCCAATATTTGATAGCCTTGAAATTTTAAATGAAATCAAAAAATGTTGAAAACATGGTTTTCATTTCACATAACTTATGCATTTCCCATTATAATACAATTTTGTCACGTGTATTTTATTGTGTAGAAAATAACCTGTAAATTTCACAGCTATTTTATATTTTAAAAGTATTACTTTTATTATTTATTATGTTTCAATCGTACCTGTACGTTAAGGTGAGCCGAAAATCCGTTTTTTTTTTATTTTCATTTTTAATACCAAAAATATTTTTCCTTGTAGAAAAAGAAAATTTTTCAGAAAACTAAAAAAATTTCAGGGCGATATTTTAGGCTCGCCTAATCCCGCTAAAGTTAGACGTTTTTTAAAATTTTTTTTCCAACTCATTTTGATCGGAAATTTAATTCTCTACGAAAAAGGTCCTATAATAAAATTATCTAAAGTTGATAGTTACTGAGATAATTGCAATTTTGTTCTAAAAAGTATAATTATTCAAGACTTTATCAGTTTTTCAGGGTAAAATATGAATTTTATCATATAAATTTCATGGGAAATTAAATTTTTTACAAAATTGGCCTTTTAGTAAAAACTTGAAATTTATAGTTATTCAGAAACTGGCAGTATTACCTTTAGACAGTCACATTTCTCGTTACTTGGTGGCTTTCACCAAGAATCGCTATTATCTTTGTAACTATCAACTTTGAATAAATTTTTATCAAGTCTGTTTTGTAGAAAATTGAATTTCCTATGATATTTTTATGATAAAATTCATTTTTTACTCTGCAAAAGTGATAATATCTTGAAAAATTTCAATTTTCAGAGCGAAATTGCTATTATCTCAGTAACTATCGACTTAACGTAATTTTATTATAAGACCTTTTTTTGTAGAGAATTAAATTTCCGATCAAAATAAGTTGGATAAAAAATTTAAACAACTTCTAACTTTAGCGGGATTTAGCGAGCCTAAGATATCAACCTAAAATTTTTTTTGTTTTCCGAAAAATTTTTTTTTTCTTCAAAGAAAAATATTTTCGGTATTAATAATGAAAATTCAAAAAAAGTGTATTTTCGGCCCACCCTACTGTACGTCCTATAATTATAACTGGTCTTCTTATGTTAACAGCGATAACAATTACGATCTCATACTAATTATATTTTCAATACTTTATTTATGTGAAGGTTAGTTTGGTACATTACCTATATAATGTTATGTCAAATCAACTATCTGAAGTTCTCTATCGAGAATTATCGTTGTCTTTTTTTTTACCCTCACTCTTAGAAAACGAGTCCAATTTCATATCATGACTATACACTAACATGTATCTGTACACTCACAAGATATGTATGTATAAAACTAACTTTTTATATCGATTAATTGAGAAGTCTACCTTGCATCTCGGCTGCCGAATGGCTTTTTTTTTTTTTAATTTTTAAAATTTAATATTTCAATAGCTATCTGTACTTAAAGTGAATGAAAATCGTTTTTCTAGGTCCACTAGCAATAATTTTTGCCATTTATAAAATAAAATAGGTCTTATTTCAATCTGCATTAACTCCCTCATTCTTAATTTTTGGTGTAGAAAATAAAACGCTACAAAATTTTTTAAATCGAATTTTCATAAGATTTTTGAGCTCTGAACATTAAATTTTGATTTTTGAAAAACAGGTAGCAACCTATTTTCTCCGAATTTTCTTTCAAAATACTGTCACGCATCATGCAACGTTAGGATTGAGTACCGTTACTTCCCATTCACATAAAATACTGACGCAATATGGAATTAAATAAGTCACACCTAATACCTTATGTTGTTATTTATTTAACTAAAAATCTACGGTCATAATCTACTGTATTATTACAACATACATATTTCATTTCACAAATAACAAAAACCATTGATAGTGGACGTAGAAAAATGAATACTATTCACTTTTAATAAATAGCTGAAATATTAAATTTTAAAAATTCAAAAAAAAATAGATCCTATCATTTGCCCATTAAGGGACCCGGCTTAAAAGTTGCGGGGTAAGGGACAGTTTTTTCAAAAAAAAAAAAAAAAATAGATTGCTACGTGTTTTGTGGAAATTGACATTTTACAATCAAAATTTGAAAGTTTCATTGAAATATGGTTTAGAAAATTGTTTCCATTTTATATTCCTAAAGTGTCGTGAAAAAAAAAAAATTCTAAAAAAAAAGACGTCCCATTCAGCCCACTTTTTGTAAAGTTACGAGCATTTGGAAAAAAAGAACGATTTTTTTCAAAAATCAATATCTTGAAAACAGCTGGACAAAGAAAATTTTTAAGAGGCAAAAGCAGAATGCTGTCCGTAGAATGCCCCATATACATATATTTACCATTCCACCAAATAAATTTTTTTTGGAGTGTGACCCTCGCCGATTTTGGTCAAATTTTGTGGAGTGATTCTCTTCATCAAAATAAAGATTCCCTAAATAGTTGAGCTCTTAATATTGAGGTTAATTGAGTTTTTTGAGAAATATCTTGCTCACAGACGGACATCCAAATTGACGTCCAACTAGTGTCATTTCAAATCATTTTTTTCTCAGTATGGTCTAGAGTATAACCTTTCTCGCTATCGCGTCCGGGGCGTGCAAAAAAATAGAAAGAGGAAAACGGTTTCATAACATGTCCAGTAGTCAACCGAGTGTCGTATATCCCTGAGGTAGTATGAACCCTGGTAGCCAATATCAGTAAAGCCAGAATAGCAAAACGGGTATGCTCCGTTCTGAGTACACACAGCTTATAACGTAGTGCCTAACCGATCGTGAAGTGTCATATTACTGTGTAGTTTACCTATCCGGGAAAACTTTTGACCCTGTATGTCATATTTTTACTGCTTACTACAAAATTATCATTGTTAATAAAAATTCATAATATTTTTTTCAATCAATTGCCACAGGAATAAGAAATTATTTGGATAATTAACAAAAATATATGAATCGTTTAGAGTTTGAATTAAACCGTATTTATTTACGCAAGCAATCAGCAAGAGTGAGGATAGGGTCAATTGCTGGTAGGTCTACATGCTGGTTGTAAAGTATCAACAGGGTTGAGAATACGCTCCACTGGGCCATACCAGACACACCTCGACTAACATTTAACCACTACCGGAAAATGCAGTCCCGTGAAAATTAGCTGTAAACGTCAAGCATTGATCCCCTTCCATTTACAAATATCTACGGGTTTCCAATCCCTTTAAACTTTCATCATAAACCTTCATTTTTTACTACACACTAGGTAATCGTAGAAAAATTTTTACATCTTGAAAATCACCCTAAAATTGTAGGTATCCAAGCGTCCTATTAGGATACATAATATACTTACATGTGCATGTGTCGATATTACGCTTAAAGATCTGTGTTACACGGCTACAACAAGTGGGGAACGTTTTTCTATTTTACTTTAAGCTCACTCTTCGAACACTTAATCACACATCTTTACTCGGTATTTTCTTAGACCATGGGTATATTTATTTAAATTTTATTCTATTTATAGATTTACTGGATATGAAATTCAATATTGTATGGAGAAAAATTATGACGGAAATACGGTTTATTTGAGAATCATTTTTGGATCCATTGCAACGGTTATGTTTTTTTACGTATAATTATAGGAATGGTATGGAGGTTAATAGTATGACCGATTTGTATGAATAAATTTAAATATAGGTTTATGGATTTATTGACATGTAATTACAATGTAGCTGGGATGCTAGTAAAAAGTATTTATTTTGTTTGGCGTTAAAAAGTAGTTCACTGATAGCGGGGCTGTAGTTTTATTAATTTTGGGGTCTATTAGCATTAAAAGTTAATTTTTTTGTATTACCTATGAAAAATGAAACATATATGGCCATGTATGGCTTTATATAGTTCATATATGGAGCATATATGGCCATACATGTGCGTACTAACTTTTTTAATATAGTCATGCATGGCCATGTATGAATTATATAAGACCATAAATGGCCATACATAGTTTTGTATGACCATATATGTCTGTGAGTAATTAAACATAAATGGTCGTATATAGTTCATATATGGACATACACGGACGTACCTACTTTTTTAATAGTCATTCATGGCCATTTATGAATCATATAAGGCCATACATGGTTTTGTATGACTATGTATGACTATTCATGCCCGTGATTAATTAAACATATGGCCGTTTATAGGCCATGGATGGGCATATATGGTCATACGTAGAAAGGTATGACTATATATGACCATGTGTGCCCGTGATTAATTAAAAATATATGGCCGTATATGGCCAAACATAGTCCACGTATGGGCATCTATGGCCATACATAGTTGTAGTGTTGAGTACTATCCGGGACAGTAGTGAATACAGTCTAGATAACATACAGCACTGTCTGAAATTTTTCTTTTACAGAAAGTAATCAGCACTATCCCAGAGAGTTGCCATTACTATATTGTTTTTCCCGTGTGTGATATACATTTCTTGAAATGGGAATCAGTTAAACTATATTGAATATAAATTTAACTATATGTTTACCCGTAAAAATGAAACATATATGGCCATGCATTGTCGTATACAGTTTATACATGGGCATATGTGGATTATATATGGATCATATATGGGCATATATGGCCATACATAGTTATGTATGAATATACATGATCATGTATGCCCATAATTAATGGATTGTTTATGGCCATATACAGCCGTGTATAGTTCATACATAGTCATGTATGAACTATAGACAAAAATCGTGTTTAAATTTGTTGCGTAAACTGATGAATTCTTAATTTTAGACCATTTTATGCCAATTATAAATACGGCCAACATTTTAAGCTCTGTAATTCGAATACCTACTTGGCTCTCAAACACTTTTTTGTAGCAAATCTCATGCCCTACAAAAACTTTATACTGCTTCTTTGAATCCCGGAAAAAATAGAATTAAAAAAAAAAAAGACCCGGAAAAAATAGATCCGGTGAAAATAGACCCGGAATGAATAGGCTCGGAAAAAATAAATCAGCAAAAATAGATCTAAAAAAAAAGGCCATTCGGCAGCCGAAATGGAAGGTAGATTTTTTAATTAATCGATATAAAAAAATAGTTTCATACATACATATCTTGTTAGTGTATAGTCATGATATGAAATTAGACTCGTTTTCTAAAAGTGAGGATAAAAAAAGACAACTATTATTTTTGGTAGAACTTCAGATAGTTGATTTGACATAACATTATATAGGTAATGTACCGAACTAACCTTCACATAAATAAATTATTGAAAATATAATTAGTAAGAGATCATAATTGTAATCGCTGTTACCATGACAAGTCTAGTTAAAATAACAGTAATACTTTTAAAATATAAAATAGCTGTGAAATTTACAAGTTATTTTGTTCACAATAAAAAACACGCAATCAACTTATTGGAAGAAATGATCAGTACATGAAGTTTAAGGTCATAAATTAAAAATTATAAGACAAGCTTGCAGATACTTTTTACGGAAATTGTCTATGAATATTAGTTTTGAAGTTATATAAGCTTTAGCAGTGATTAAAAACTGATTTTTACGAAAAATCATAAAAATTTTAAACAGTCATAATTTTGAAACTATTCGAACGATTCAGGCCATCTTTGAACTTGATCAAGGTAATCGCCTATAGAATAAGTGTAAAACATTTCATTAGGATCCGATAAGAACTGTGGGCGCTATCGTAATTACAAGACAAGTGATAATCATCGGGATTAAAGATACATTTGATACATCATAAATAATAAAAGAAATACTTTTAAAATATAAAATAGCAGTGAAATTTACAGGTTATTTTGTGCACAATAAAATACGACTGAGGAAACTGGATTATAATAGGACAAGCATAAGTTATGTGGAATGAAAACCATATTTTCAACATTTTTTTATTCCATTGAACTTTTCAAGGCTATCACATTGTTTGATGAAATGGTTTAAATATAAAGTTTAAGGTCATAAATGAAAGCTTATTAGTCAAGCTTTAAAATGCTTTTTACTGAATTATCCATGATTTTTAGTTTTAAAGATATATGGACTTTAAAAGTGATTGAATCTGATTTTTTCCAAAAATCGTTAAAATTTCAAACAGCCTTAACTTCTAAACTAATTGACTGATTCAGCCCATCTTCGAACTTAGCCGTGGAATTTACACATAAAATAAGTGTAGAAAGTTTCATTAAGATCGGATAAGAATTGTAGACGCAATCGTGTCCTCAAAAGTCCGTTCTATTACATAAATATATATATATATATATATATATATATATATATATATATATATATATATATATATATATATATAGGGTGTGCCGAAAAACGACGATATTTTTTTTTTTTGCTCTCACCCCAAAATATCTCTGAAAATGTCCCAACAAAGCTCCTGTTGAAAGCGGAGCTTAAAATTCCAATTCTAAGAGGTCCTCCATCGAATGTTAAGTTTTCCCGTTTGAATAACATGGAAAATGTGGTTTTTTATTACTTCTTAGGTAGATTTTTTTAAAAATCTAACTATTGTATTTGTCCTCATGGTCGATTTTACAAGGGATTTCGTCATAAACTATCATAATTAGTTGAGTAGAGTTCAAAAATACCACTCGTTGAAAAATTTATATATGTATGTATATATATATATATATATATATATATATATATATATGTCATAGAACCGACTTTTGAGGACACGATTGCGTCTACAATTCTTATCCGATCTTAATGAAATTTCCTACACTTATTCTATGTGTGATTACCACGGTTAAGTTCGAAGATGGGCTGATTCGGTCAATTAGTTTCAAAGTTATGGCTGTCTGAAATTTCAACGATTTTTCGAAAAAATCAATTTTTAATCACTTTCAAGTCCATATAACTTAAACACTACAACTCATAGATAATTTCTGCAGAAAGTATTTTAAAGCGTGACTAATAAGCTTTGATTTATGACCTCAAACTTTATATTTTGACCATTTCTTCCAATAATTGCATAGCCTTGAAAATTTTAATGGAATCAAAAAATGTTAAAAATATGGTTTTCAGTCCACAGAACTTATGCTTGTTCCATTATAATCCAGTTTTGTCAGTTGTATTTTATTGTGCACAAATTAACCTGTAAATTTCACTACTATTTTATATTTTAGAAGTATTTCTTTTATTACTTATAATGTATCAAATGTACCTCTACTCCCAATGATTATCACTTGTCTTGTCATTACGATAGCACCCACAATTCTTATCGGATCTTGATGAAATTTTTTACACTTATTCTATAGGCGATTACCTTGATCAGGTTCGAAGATGGGCTGAATCCCTCGAATAGTTTTGAAATTATGGCTGTTTGAAATTTTCATGATTTTTCGTAAAAATCAGTTTTTAATCAACGCTAAAGCTCATATAACTTCAAAACTAATATTTATGAACAAATTCCGTAAAAAGTATCTAAAAGCTTGACTAATAATCTCGCATTAATGACCTTAAGCTTTTTGTTTTGACTATTTCTTCCAATAATTTGATACCCTTGAACTTTTTAATGAAATCAAAAATGTTGAAAATATGGTTTTCATTCCACATAACTTATGAATTTCCCATTATAATACAATTTTGTCACGTGTATTTTATTGTAAACAAAATAACCTGTTAATTTCACAGCTATTTTATATTTTAAATAAAAGTATTACTGTTATTTTAACTGGGCTTTTCATGGTAACAGCGATTACAATTATGATCTCATACTAATTAAATTTTCAATACTTTATTTATGTGAAGGTTAGTTGGTACATTACTTGTATAATGTTATGTCAAATCAACTATCTGAAGTTCTCTATCAATAATAATCGTTGTCTTTTTTTACCCTCACTCCTAGAAAACGAGTCTAATTTTATATCATGACTATATACTAACAAGATATGTATGTATAAAACTATTTTTTTATATCAATTAATTGAAAAATCTACCTTCCATTTCGGCTGCCGAATGGCCTTTTCTATTAATAAATTTGCTACCAAAAATTTTATTGAGTCGAATTTCTATCTCCAATATTTGATTGGTTGTATAGCTTTGAAATTCAAATTTTCGTTTTTTTGCATTTTTTAGCTGAACTGTTAGAGTTAGACAAAAATTTTAAGAGGCAAATTTGTAGTACGTTCAAAATTCTATAAAATAGTTTCAGTTAATTTTTTCATCTCGTCAATAACAACTAAGTTACAGGCTCATTAATTTTTTGTTTCATTATCGATATTTCGGTTCGTAAAAGCAAAAATTTGCAAAAATAAATATCAATGCGCCTGTAACTTAGTTGTTATTGATGATATGAAAAAATTGACTGAAACTATTTTATAGATTTTTGAACGTACTACAAATTTGCCTCTTAAAATTTTTGTCTAACTCTAACAGTTCAGCTAAAAAATGCAAAAAACCGGAAATTAGAATTTCAAAGCTATACAACCGATCAAATTTTGGAGATAGAAATTCGACTCAACGAAATTTTTTGTAACAAATTTATTAATCAAAAAGGTCCATTCATTCGTTTTTTCGAAAAATAAGTTTTTCACAGTTTGCAGGACAAAAAAGTAATAAAAAACCACGTTTCCCATGTTATTTAAACGGGAAAACTTAACATTCGATGGAGGACCTCTTAGAATTGAAATTTTGGGCTCTTCTTTTAACAGGAGCTTTTATGGGACATTTTGGGGTGAGAGCAAAAAAAAAAAATATCGTCGTTTTTCGGCACACCCTAATATATATATATATATATATATATATATATATATATTTAGCGGTTAAGGGTAAGCTTTAAGTATAATAAATAAATTATTTAAACCAATTAATAATGTTAAGTAAATGTTTTATTTATCCAACGTAATTAACACAGTAAAAGAAAAGTATACAAAATGAAAATGCTTGAATGCGTGTTCGCAGCTCAGCGGTGTATCTTGTAATTGTCTAATGTCTCTACGAATGAAGTAGAGACGGAATATGTAAAAATCGATTCGGCGTAAATTGCCGTAATTGATCGACCGTAATTATTGTAGCAACGCTAAAGAACTCCCTTTGTTTTTTTTTTTTTTTTTTTTTTTTCCAAATTTAATACACGATAATTAAAGTAATGGAATATTTACAAATGATATGAATAAATAAATAAGTAAATGAATAAGTATCTAAAAGTGGTGAATTCTTGCTTTGTAAAAAGAAAAAAAATAAAATCGTGTAAATTTTTAAATATTAAACAGGACTCGGCGTTTTTGGGTCTCGGTTGCTGTGTTATTCGGCGGGGAGTTTGCTATCGTCGTCGTCGTCGTGTCGATTGGATTCGCCTCGTAAACCGGCTTCAATCTGTTCAGTCGCACATTTATAATTTTATAATTTTTAATTTTATTATATTTTAAAATAATTATTTTTTGTCTAGACAGATTTTAAATTCATTTGTCCAAAATTATAGTCAAAATGTATTTTTAAAGATACACTTAAATTTTAGTTTACTTAAGTTTTAAGCTGCTTATTTGTTTATTGCAGTCTTAGGCTTAAAAATTATATTGAGTTGTCGTCAAATAGCTGGATTTTCCCAGCCATTAAAATATTATATTTTAGAAAATATTCAAATATTTATACCAAAAGAGATGGGTATTCTCGCTCATCCTCTTATGCTCATAAAGTTTATATTTAGACATATTCGTTTGTAATTTCTCTACAATATTCCGGGTTTTTTGTCGTAGTCTGTATATTATTATAAAATTCAGTAGACGTACTAATATTTTTGGTAAACATTGCCATTAGGGTCCAACCATACCGTTACCTCAATTATCTTCAGGTATGCCATTGGACCCAATGACGTCAAACCTTGTACCTGGCCTCTCTCGCCACCTACACTTTCCCAAAAAACCATCTCCTTTTAATTACTCCTCCCTCTGGTCACCTGACCTACTTGCCATTCGTTGACAAATCATCCTACTTCCTATTTACCGAGGTATTTACTTGAGTTATACAAAGCTCAGTATTTACCTGCTCATCTTTTAAAGCTTTTGAAAAAACACCGACAGTAGCATTATATTTGGATAAATATTATCAATATATCAACATATATATATATATATATATACATTACATATTATCAATATATCAATATTCTAACAACAGATGTCACACAAATATTAATTATAGGCGGCAAGATCAGATTATAAAATTTTTTGAATTAATATGTAATGTTGCGCAATGACTTTTTTATATTTTTACAAATTATGGCAAAAAAATTTTTTGAATAATTTCATTTAAATTTTTAATCAAGGTATAATCATGGTTTTTTTGTATGGTTACTCATTAATAGGCCAACACAAACGCGGGTAATAGTGTTGCGCCCTTTTAACATAATTTTTGGGTGTGTTTATCCGTGTTGTGCCCTTTTATCGATGTGCCCTTCGATAATTTTTTTTTTTATTGAAATTTTCGGAAACTATAACGAATTCGAAGGTTAACTTGTCAGGGTTTTTTTGGCATAAGGATATTTTGTCGGGGATATTTTGTCCGGTGATATTTTTTTTTGGGATATTTTGTCGGGGATATTTTGTCGGGGATATTTTGTCGGGGGATCAAGACGCCTGATACCGCTGTGAAAGATGGTCCAACCTGGTCATTCCGTACTAGTACATGACTGCAAGTACTAAGGTTCCTGAAACAGAAAACAGAATGCTTGCCATGACGCGACATTTCGGCCGGTGCCAATGAGTTGAAGTGACGTTTTAGAGTATTGACGATGTTATGAGGCGTAGTTTTATTAGTGGGAGATAGTGACTCACCGGGTAATCGGATAGGCTCACCGTATACTAATTCAGCCGGGGTCGTCTGGATGTCGTCTTTCCAAGCAGCGCGTAAGCCGAGTAGAACGGCTGGTAATGCGTCATACTATGACTCTTTATGACACAAAAGTGCTGACTTAAGCTGACGATGTAGACGTTCGACGAGACCATTGGCTTGCGGATGAAACGGCGTGGTATGCAGGTATTTGATTCCATACATTTTCAATAACGACTGGAATAACGACGATTCGAATTGCGGACCTTGGTCCGAAGTTATACGTTTCGGTACTCCGTGGCGTGAAATTCAATGCAGCGACAGTGCATTTTTAAATCGACGGGGGCACTTTTCTACTGAAAAATGCCAGTGGTTGCCAGTTTTTATGCACTTTTTGTTGCAATACGGCTCTAATACCGATTTCGGATGCGTCGGTGAATATTGCCCAGTCAGCATCGATTTTGGGGTGAACCAACAATGTAGCATCCACGAGAGCTCGTTTAGCTGACTTAAAAGACTCTTGAAGTTCTGTTGTCCAGTTAACTGGGTGAGAGCCTTTGACTTTAGGTCCTTCCAAAATTTTATTAAGCGGTGCTAGAATTTCTGCAGCGTTCTTGATGAACTTTCTGTAGAAATACACAGTGCCGAGAAATCGACGAAGAGCTTTTACGGTGGTAGGAGGCTCAAAATTGACAATAGCCTCTACTTTTTCCGGTAACGGCTTGCTTCCATTTTTGGTGATGACGTGGCCGAAAAATTTTACTTCCGGTAGACCAAATTGGCATTTTGGAACACTAATTACCAGTCCGTATTCACGGAGACGCTCGAATAATAATTTCAGGTGCTCCATGTGTTGCTTTTCGTCGTTGGATGCGATTAAGATATCGTCAACATATGTAAGACAAAATCATGGTCACAAGTGACTTCGTCAATAAATCGTTGAAACGTTTAAGCCGCATTTTTAAGCCCAAACGTCATAAACCGGAACTCGAATAGTCCGAATGGTGTGATGATCGCCGTTTTCGGCACATCCTCCGGTGCAACAGGTATTTGCAAAAATGCCTTTGCAAAATCGACGACTGAAAATATACTTTTACCGTGCAAAAGTGCGGCAAAATCGTCAAGATAACGCAACGAATACTTATCGATGAGCGTTCGATCGTTAAGCGAGCGGTAATCACCGCACGGCCTCCATTCTCCGGACTTCTTCTGCGCTAAATGAAGTGGTGAAGCCCAGGCGCTGTTGGATGGTCTGCAAATACCTTCCTCGATCATTTTTCGGAATTCTGCTTGTGCGATTTTTAGCTTATCTGGAGCCAGGCATCTTGCTTTGCACGAAACTGGCGGTCCAGGTGACGTTCGGATATGATGAACCGTTGAATGTTTTTTAGTTTGACGCTGAGTAGCGTCAGGTCGTGTAATGTCGGTAAATTCTTATAATAAATCCATAAACGCAGAATTACCATCGACTGCGTTAATATTTGTTTCTGCCGATGTCGTGTGAGAATTTACGGGTGTCAATAAACCGGTGATGCCGTTACGAAGGCATTTTCGTTTTAGGTCGACTAATAAGTCATAATGACTTTAGAAGTCTGCACCTATAATCGGTTGGGTGACGTCAGCGATTATAAAATTCCATGAGAATTCACGGCGAAGTCCAAGGTTTAATGTAATCGATTTTAAACCATAGGTTTGAATTATCGAGCCGTTTGCGGCATACGATTGGTAACCTATGGATGTACTGAGTGATTTCAGCCAGCCACGTGGAAAGACGGACAAATCGGAGCCGGAATCGACAAGATATTCCGTTCCTGTAGTTCGGTCTCGGATAAACAGGCGGCGAGAAATCGATTGAGAATCGTTAGCTGCCTCTACTGATTCTCGTTTGAGTTTTCCTGCTATTTACAGCCGGGAGCGCATAATCGGGCATTTTTACCATGCTTGAAGTAATACCAGCAATAGTCGAATTTTTTAACTTTCCGAGGACGATGGTGTCGGTGTGCTCTGAATCTTGTGTTCGGAATTTGCTCCTGAGTAAGCAATTCGCTATATTCAGCAGCCAGAAGTGCAAGTTGCTTACGCAAAGCAGCGATTTCCTCTGCAGCGGATGCGTACATTTTGAAATATAGAAAATAAAAATAATATTTCAAATAATAATGATATCACCTGCACTTATGATTATTTTATTTTCTTGTCACTCTCCGTTTCAGAGTCTGACATCACCCGTCAACAATTTCTTAAATTCGGTACTGTGCTACCGAAAGATTATCGATGACGCACGGCTCAGGAATGTGCAGCTGGTGTATCGGCTTAATCCTAGATGGTATTTCCGGTAACTGAAAGAAAATTATACGCGACACTGCACGAAAAATTAATTACAATTTTTTTTATCACAGCTCGCGAAAACTTTTATCACTATTCGATTCGAACTAAAGGTCCCTCGGATCAACACTGATGCGGCATAACGTCCATAAGATGATCAGCAATGCACCAGCGGTGATAAAAGAATAAAAAAACTGCACAATGATAACAAAAATAACTGCACTAATTAATTCGAAAATAAATTCACACAAAAATAACCGTTAATACAAAATCACGGTCTCGCCGGTTAATCGGCAACGCGAAAAAATATTCGCGGCAAAACGACACGAAAACTCGCGAGATTTTTACAAACTGTGTAATACACGTGTTTGACGCTTCCCGTAAAAAAAATTCACGTCAGGGTCACCAATTTAGCGGTTAAGGGTAAAATTTAAATATAATAGCGGTGTATCTTCTAATAGTGTCTACGAATGAGGTAGAGACGGAATATGTAAAAATCGATGTTCGGCGTAAATTGCCGAAATTGATCGATCATAATTATTGTAGCAACGCTACATATATATATACATATATATATATATATACATACACTGTTAAAAATTTCTTTGGTAATTTTACAAGAAATGTGTTGGAAGACAATTGCCAACGCAGTTTTGTGATTTAATAAAACCAGTGTTGTAATTTTACGAAACATTTTGTAATATTTTTGTTTTGGAAAATTGCGGAACAAAAGTACTAATCTTACTTAACAGATAATAAAAAAAGGTTTGTCAATTTTACACAACGAATGTTGTAATTTTTGGAAACAATTCAATTAGAAATTATTTGTAAAATCACAATGTATTACTGTTTTAATACAAAACTTTTAAGAGATCATACGGGTTGTAAAATTGCAATACCTACTGTTTAAAATTTCTATCGTAATTTAACAAAACATTTTCCACTGTATTTGCCTTCGAACAATTTAGTAATTTTACAATATAGTATTATAATTTTACAAACATTGAAGAAAAAAAGATTTTTTTTTTTTTTAATTTGTTGTCCAATCATTTTGGCGATGCTAGGAGCATTAGATATGCGATGTTGAATTTCTAATCGAAGTAGGAATTTTGAATTCAGAGAAAAAACGCTAAACTTATTAATAAACGCACACGCATTAGTGGGATTCGAACACGGGACCCTACGCACGAAGGACCGATGCTTTAACGACTAGGCTACAACACCGACAGTAACTGCTAAATTTAATTGTACACTATAGTGTATACATTGTATTCTGTTATGTATACATAAGATTTTTTTTAACTTTTAGGAGTGTTTCTTAACATTTTCTAAGATTTTTTATTTAAAAATGTAATATGTCAAGTGAAAAACATTTGAATACGATTTAATGGAACTAATTGTAAAGAAAAAAATTATTACTGCTAAATATATTATATATTTAAAAAAATTTAAGTATCATACATTAGTTATAAAAATTAAAGGATATTCAAAAAATTCCAAATTTTTAAGTGATTTTCAACGTGCTGTAACTTAGAGGAAAATGGTCGTACAGTGAAAATAAAAAAAGCAAATTGTAGTTTCAAGTGTCCAAGTCTTAGACCTGGTCTTGAAAAATTTGAATCATTCATGATTCCGGATTTAAAAAAAAACGACCGCAAAAAAAAAAATTCCAAAATTTTGCTCGTCTTAAAAAAAGTATATGAGCTTCAACAAATTGTTTTTGATAATCTATCCTTGAACCTCTTTTGATTAATTTAGTTTGCCGCCCTGAAAAAGTCCCTACGACCATTTGGCGCAAATTCATCTTTGATCAAAGCGAAAAAGTTCATTTTGACTTTGACAGTCAATAACTCAGGATATCGAAGATATAAAATCTTTAGAGCCAAGAAAGTCTGAATCAAGACAAAAATTTCTTGAAGCAAGGTAATTGGCTTTCTACAGAAATAAATTATTGGCTAAAGAAAATATTTCTTGAGTCGATATAAATTTTCTATCAGTGCATACATTAGTTGTAAGCTTTGAACGCGTTTTCTCTAAAGTCAACATGCTATTTTGTAAAATTACGACTCCTGTATAATAATTAAAATTTTCAGGGTGAAATTACAAAACACTGTAATTCTACAATTAAATTTGTGAAAAAAAAAATTTAGGTTTGTAAAATTTCAGTGATTTCTGTGTAATTTTATTTAAAATATTTTTTTATTATTTTACTAAGAATTATAGCAAATTGAATTATTAACATATTTTGTAAACTTTTATCGCTTTTCCTTTAAAATCAACGCACTGTTTTGTGAAATTACAATTCATTTATAATACATAAAAATTGATGGTAAAATTACAAACCACTTTGCAATTCTACAATAAAATTCGTGAAAAAAAAAAATTAAAGTTTGTGAAATTTCAATGACTTCATTGTAATATTAATTACAATACTTTTTTTTTTATTCTACTAAGGATTGTAGTGAATTAAATTACAAGCATTTTTGGTAAATTTTGAACGATTTCTATTCAAAATCAACGTACTGTTTCGTAAAATTACAGCTCGTGTGTAATAAATACAAAGTCATAGCGAAATTACAATACACTGTAATTCTACAATAGAATTTGTAAAAAAATAATTAAGGTTTGTAAAATTTGAATGATTTCATTGCAATATAAATTACAATATTTATTTATAATTTTACTAAGAATTATTGCAAATTGAATCACAAACATTCTTTGTAAACTTTTATCGCTTGTTATTCAAAATCAATCTACTGTTTTGTAAAATTACAACTCGTGTACGATTTATACACAGAGATCGTAAAATCACAACTCATAATAGTAGTTTTCCCAATACATCATGCAAGATCACTCAAATTGTGTTGTAATTTTGTATTGATATACATTGGTTTGTATTTCTACCATACCATTGCTTTGTAAAACTATTGTAATTTCATAAAAATTTTTAACAGTGTATATAAATTTTTTAACGAATGGTATTTTTGAACTCTACTCAACTAATTATGATAGTATATGACGAAATTCCTTGAAAAATCGACCATGAGAACAAATACAATAGTTACATTTTTGAAAAAATCTACCTAAAAAACGGATACAAAAATCTAATGTTTTTCATTCGGCAATTAATTTTATTCTATTGCTATTACTATTCTGAATCAAAAAAAAAAATTATAACGTTCTCTTCTATTTAACACACCCCACGGCGGAGTGTGGTGTGTGTGAAATAGCCGTTATGGCTCGCCGCTGGTGAAAAACTGAAAAAAAAAAATAAAATAATAACAGAATTCCCTTGGAGATATTCCAAAATCTCCCCTGGACTTACAGCTCTGCTCAGGCTGGGTTAGGCAACCTAGTTGGGCGCCAGTTCGTGTACCTCCACGAACGAAATTTCACAAACGAAACGAAAAATGAAAATGAAATGAAAAATAAATAATGAAATGTTCAGAGAGCAGTTTCAGATGTAGGATAAGGATAGCAAGAAAGAGATAGCATATAGAATAAATTATAAACATACACCGGGTTGATGACCAATTACTACTCGATTATATTTAACTTATAATCAGGTATTTATAATTCGCATGGAAAATGTGGTCGCACCACATTTAACAATAATCATAAATAATACTTGCAACTGAATAATTACATCTAGTAATTATTTCATAAATAAAACATTGACATAATAAATTGAATAATTACATCTAGCAAGTATTTCATTGTATAACAAATATAATTAAATTAATAAATCTCGCAAAATAATCAACAAATAATTACACCCAGTAATTATTTGGCGTAATAATAATTATTACACAATAAATATAGCAAAATAATAAACAAAATAATTACCCAGCAATTAGGTTTCTTGCAATAATAATTATGATTAATAAATGTCGTAAAATAATAAACAATTAATTACGCCTAGTAATTATTTTCCGTGTAATAACAATAATTAACATAAATAACGTGAAAATAATAAACAAATAATTACACCCAGTAATGATTTGTGTAACAATAATAATTAAATTAAATGACACAAAATAATAAACAAATAATTATTAAATTCCACCCTGGGAAATTTTGACCGCTGGGATCAACAAGTACGCCGTTTATTTATATTGGAAAACTACTACTAAGTATCATTTTCTCACTCACTCACACTCGTGAGATATGCAAATGGCCACCAACGCGGGTATAAATTACACGCCAATGTTGTTACGAAGTTGGTTCGTGCGCCTTCGCCCCATACTCGTGTGAGTAATTGTCACGTGAGACAGCGCGTCGACAATGCTATAAAAGGGCGCGCATTTCCATATTTCATCAGTTTTTTTTGACCGAAGTTTTGCTTGAAGTTTTTGACCTGAAAAGCTTTGGCTTAATGTCGCTAACAAGAGCACTTAGTTTCGCTGATTCAATATAGTAAACCGGTATTGCCGAAAGTAATTGATTATTAATAAATTACAGTTAGTTAATTTACATCAATTACTGGGTGTATCTTTATTACAGTTAGTTAATAAAATACAGTAGTCACTTAGTATTACGCGTACCCTGGGACTTATTGAGCAGTTTCGTTAGTTTGACCGGCAAAGACTCCTGCGCATTTAGTTGCAGTATCGTATATTAATTACACTTAGTTGATTAATATACAAACTGGTATCAGTGTGTGTGAAGTGGCTAATAAATAATAGTTTTTCTTAATAAATCATTATTTTATTCACAATAACCAGTACTGAGTGAATTCGTCTGTGTTATCCTGCCCACTCTTTAGTGTTAAGAGTAGTATAAGCATCATTCTGATCCAGCCAAGGTCCAAGAGGGGTATCCTGGAGGACCAAACCAGCCAGTCCAAGGACATCAAGGACACATCACCGAACTCCAAATTAGGCTAAGTACTAGTATTAGTTTAGTTTGTAAGGCTAGTTCGGGTATAAAACATAAAGACGAGTCTCTGAGATTGAGCTAGTAGGGTAAGACTCACGAGAAGCTGTATATGAACATCTAAAATACAGTTTGTACGTAAACCCCAACGTAACAATGGCGCCCAACGGGTTTTAATTAATTAATTTAATTAATTAAGCCAAAAATTCCATCTTTTTATTATATAAATTCAATTCATCACTGTATAATTAAAAACTTTCAGACGTAAAACAAGTAAATTTCGATTAAGAGTCTGCGAAATAAAATCAGTAAAACACCGGATAAAAGTATCATATAACAAGCGGGTTCAATTACATAAAATTGTTCCAGAAAATTCTCAAAGCCTTGACTTTTTACCGCGTTTTATCAGAAAGAAAACGCGCAATTCCAGTTTTTATATTTTCGCTTTAAAAATATAACAATTTATTATTTTTAGTTGAAAATTCAGTAATTTTTCAATTTTTTTTGTTTAAAATTCATTGCGAATATAAAAGAAAAATTACCCGGGATTAATTTTTCTAAGAATTTCTTTTTGCCTGGGAAACATAAAAGTATTTTCAGTTAAATTTTCAAAATTGGAAACAATAAAAGAAAAATTGTCCGGGATTAATTTTTCTAAAAGTTTCTTTTTGCCCGGAAACAATAAAGTAAAAATTCCAAAGGAATTAAAACTAAAATCAAGCGCATTCCTTTGGTAAGGAATATAAATATATACCAGTAATTTTAATTTTAAGTAATAAAATTGTTAAGTGTTATATTCAAGCTATAATAATCATTGTTGTAAATTAGTTATAAGTAATTTTAGATATGTAAATAATTATTTAATTAGAAAAATATTTATCAAAAAAATAAATAATAGACCGGATTATAACGGAAAAATCTAGAAAAATCTAGATAGAATCGGATAAAACCAGTTTAGACCAGAAATCGTTTGTCACAATAAATTCATATTCAAAAAATTAATATTTGAAAAGATTAAAATCTAAAGAGAGAACTGAAAAATAAAATTCAGCTGAGCAAACAGAAACTCTCTTGGTGACAAAACAGGAAATAAAGACTTAAAATTCGTATAAGTATTAAGAAAGTAAAATTTAGTCAAGAAAATAAAATTTCGTATAAAACAAAATCAGAGAAATAAAGACTTAAATTTTATAATACATAAAATAATAATAATAATCGGCTTAGTAACAAAAGTAAATACGACAAATACCTGAACAGCCAGGGATGACTCATTGTCGCGTCTAAATATTATTATACGAATAAAGAATTAAAACAGATTAAACGATAATCCGCAAAAGCGGGAAAATATTAAATTTGAATTCTTTTTACAGCAGATTACCTAGGGATTCATCAACCTTACCGTCGGTAATCCAGAAATTCAAAGATCACAAAATATCGATCGCCATCTACCTAGTGAAAAAATAACCAGTATATATGTCTTTGTCTAGAAAAGAACGCAACTAAAAGTTGTTGACAGTAAATATATTACGCATCACGTAAAACAAAGCAACAAGTAAAGTAAAATAAAATTTCGCTATAAAACAAAATAATTTTTATTTTTATAAAACAAAACTGTATAGAATAAATTAAATTCAAGTTTAATACCAGTATTAAAACGCCAGAGGATATAAAGTGATATAATTAAACATAAAACTTTATAACAGGTTATCCACGTGCAAAATCATAAGCAGGTATTGAATTAAACATATTTAATACGTAGAATAGTAATAAATAAATAGAATAAATTGAATATTAAATTTTGAAAAAGTCAGTTTAAATTAAATTTCAAAAAAATTAAAATAAAATAAAATTTTTTTCTCTTCTCTCGTTAAAAATTATAACTCAAAAAAAAATAGAAATCACTTTTTCTCGATAACAAATAAAATAAAAATTATTTTATATAAAATTAATCAATTGACCGTGACCGTGAATAATAATACACGCTTATTGAAAGTCAACAGGTGTTACAAGCGACAAGGAAGGGTGGATTCTGGCCAGCGATCAAGTTAACTGTTTATTAAAAACAGAACAGCATTGTTTTTATTTTTATTTTTTGGTGGAGGGTTTATTTTTTAGATTTATTTTTCTGTTTATTCGATCCAACGGACAAATCAACTGTCAAGATGGTAAAAACACGCAGAGACGTCAAAAATTTAGCAGAAGAAATGAAATTAATGAACGAGACAATTGCTAAATTAAAAGAAGAAGTGGCAAGCAATAAAAGCCAACAATCAAACCAGGATATAAACCAGAAAAATGACCAGAGAAGTTTCCAACCGAACCAAGATAAAAATCTTGGTGCAACCAAGAAAATCCCGCAAGAAATAAAAACCACGACAAAAACGATCCCAGTGATCATAGAAAATAAACAAGTAAAAAAACCGTATACGATTGTTAGACAAGACCAATGGCAATCGGCTGAGCAATTTGACTTTGTGCAAGGACCACCAAATGATAGTGATGGAATAATATTGCACGACTGCCCAGAGGATTACGAGGAAAATATTGGACAAGACAATTTAACTTTCCTGACGAAAGAAGAAAAGATGTGGATGGTAGATGGATACAAGCGTCAAATATTTCTAGAAAATCTACAGAAAGTTGATGAGCTTCAAGCAAGAGAGATGAATTGGTGTAAATCAATAGCAAGTCTTATCCAGTGGACAAAGCAGAGAATACAACAAGAAAAGAACTTGACAGCAAGGATTGAAATGATAGAATCTCTACCGCAAATAACTGACAAGTTTCAAATAAGAATGTTAGAGAAGGAACTTGGAATAAAAAAAGGAGATACGGGACATTGGCAAAACTCAATTGTGAACTATATTGCAAGAGGAATACAGCTATGGGACGAAACAGTAGAACTGGACGGAATACAGAATTCTACAAAGCTCAACCAGAAAAATGATATGAGGTCACGCATGCACGAGAACGTGCCTACGAATAATTACAACACACATGCAAGACAATATCATACACAACAACACTCGCAATATCCATGTTGGAGACCAGGGAGTTATAACGCATATCAACCGGGTTATCAAAGTCAATACCAACAATATCCAATGTACAACCCAGCAAGTACATCTCAAAGTTATAGAGAAACATCAATAAAGAAAACAGCAGAAAAAATTAATCTGATGGAAACATTAATCAGAGTTAAAGGATTAAAATTCTCAAAGTCAGTGCAGCCAAAATTATGGATAAGAAAATTAACTGAAGCGTGTCAAGAACAAAAATTAGACTTCGAGGACAGAATAGAACTATTAAAAATCGCCATGAACACAGAACAAGAATGGATTACACAAAACTGTGATTTGTGGGCAAGTTGGGAAGAAGTCGAGAGATCGTTTAAAATAACATTTTGTAAAACGATGAAAGACGCGGACGTACTACAAGAACTATTTACGACGTACCAAAAGAAAAACGAAGATACCCAAGAATTTATCAGAAATATGCGTACAAGATTTAAAGAACTAGACAAACCATTAGGCCTGGAAGGAGAATTAGACATCTTAATACCAAAGTTAACGGCAGAGATGCAAAACGAACTAAATACAATGCCGCAAATAATATCATACAGACAGTTAGCAGAAGCAATAGCAATTGCTGAAAGGAGACTGGCAGACAAAAGAAGATCCAGAGAAATTACCAGGGCAGCAGTAAGAAGACTGCAGGACGCAAAAAGCTCGATAACAGAAACAGAGACAGATTCACAATCTGACGAAGGTGAAAGTAAGGTACGACGTATTCGTAGAAGAAAAAGACATCAAAGGAGACCAGAAAAAAAGG
>OZ024715.1:2607271-2631646 GCA_964016945.1 Microplitis deprimator | reverse complement strand
CCCAGTAGGTGCTGCCTCTATCTGCCGGAAGTGAAACTATATTTGAATTTAAATTAAATGAATTTAAATTCTTTTATAGTTTCGATTACGCAACAAGATTATTGGTGAAAAAAAAACATTTTGAAATCCAAAAAATGTCAAAAAACCGAGAAACTACCAATTATGGCGATTTTTGGCAAAATCGATAAATTCAAAGCTTTGGAACACTAAGAAAGAAAAATCGCAGTGCTTTGAAGTTTTCAGGGTTTTTTCAGAATACTTTGAGGTTAAAAAAAACGATTATATCCTTTATTCATCTGTTATATCCAAAGTTATAGCAAGATTTCCGAATATCCTTAACTATGCGAATTTTGACCCTTTTTTTAATAAACAATATCGCTTCAAAAACAATTTTTCTATCAAAAGCCACTAATTTTGTCTAATAGAGAATGTTTTTCAGTTTTCGAAACCCTATTTCCATTTTCTGTAGGACCAATACGTCCGGAGTTATTGATTATCAAAGCTAAAATAGACTTTTTTTCTTTGATCAATGATAACTCGGTGCCAAATTGTTGTAGAGACTTTTTAAGGCCACCAAATTAAAGGGCATAAAATTTCCTAAAAGAGTCATAGGGTCAGATTATCCAAAAAAATTTATTGAAGCCCATAGACTTGTTGGAAGAGGAGCAAAAAATTAAAAAATTTTTTTTTCGTCGGTTTTCTTAAGATTACTCCGGAGGTATCAGGCGTTTTGAGCACCTGACAAAATATTCCCGACAAAATATCTCCGGACAAAATATCCCCATGACAAAATATCCCTCGACATAATATATTCAAGACAAAATATCGTCAAGACTAATCATTTCTTGACATAATAACTATAAAATGAAATATCCCGGAAGGATAAAAAAAAAAATGTACTGATGATTACTTTTTTAACCCTAAAAATTTTAGATTTCATGTTACAAGTGACACACATTTAACGCCTGGATTGAATTGTATCCAAATTTAGTGAATTACTTCCTCAATATATATTTATAAGTATTTATTAATTGTATAGTTATTTGAATTTTGGCGATAAAATTTTCATTCAAAAGTTAAAATTAAAGATAATATTTTGTAATTAATTAATCTTTTAGTATTGGTTTAAATAATATATATTTTTATATATTTAAATTAAGAAACAAAGTAACGAAATAGATCGAAAAGTAATGTTGTTCAATAATTTAATGCAATAATACGTGTAATATTTAGAATCAAAAAATATGAAACTTAAATAGGTAGTTTAATAATATAAAATTAATGTGATTATTTATTTTGATATAATGTAACATATAATGTTAAAAATGGCAAATTATTATTATTATTATTATTATTATATAGATATATTGTCATTAATTAGATAGTAAACAAATTCATAATATCATTCGAAATGGTGTATCAGTAATTATTTGAATTTTTTTGATAATTGAAGTTAATAGTGTTTAATCAAGTTTTGTGTTATTCAATAATTTCATTAATCAGTATTTCATTTCAAAAATTTATTCTTTCAGTATATTTATATTAGAGATATTATGTCAGGAAATGATTAGTCTTGACGATATCTTGTCTGGAATATATTATGTCGAGGGATATTTTGTCGTGGGGATATTTTTTCAGGTGCTCAAAACGCATGGAACCTACTCCGGAACCTTACATGATAAAAAAATTTAAGGTCCAGATCTGAAATCTAGAAACTTGAGGCTACAATTTGCCTGTTTTCTTTTTTTTTTATGACCATTTTTCACCGAGTTACAGCATGTTGAAAATGACCCAAAAATTTTGAATTTATTTTTTATCCCTCAATTTTTGGGACCAGTGTATTTATTACGAATATGCAATAATATAACTTAATAATTTTTATTTTCAAAAAGCATTACTTTATTTAGGATTATTCACTAATAACTCAAAATATTAGGTTTTTGCTACTCCATAAAATATGTGTGATTCATAAATATAAATGATCATTTAAAATAAGTCTTATCGAGTGCCATATTTATATAACAAGAAAATAAGAAAGAAAACTACATATTCCACTACGGTAGTCAACGAAATAAGTCGTGGTGCGAGGGCCAAAGGCAATAAATCGTAAAAATAAGCAAAAAACAAAGAAGAATATACAAAAGCGACAAGCAGAAAGTGAAAAGGGGTGAGTAAAGTCTGCAGAAAGAAAATAAGAAAAAGTGTGGGTGCATAAAGATCAGCAGAAAAGCGCAATCAACAACAAAAAAGGTGAGGTTAGAAGCGCAATGACGCGGACTGAAGCGGGAAAAGTAGAAAGGCTGAAAGGTTGTGGGGGCACGGAGGGGATGGAGGATAAGATAAATATCGTCGGAGAAGGGACTGAGAAACCGGACGAGTGGGAAACGGAAAGTGAAAGCGTCAGCGACGTAGAGGAGTCAGAAGAAGAAGATAGCAACAAAAAAAAGGACGTAATAACAAAAAAAATGCGAGGAAGGCCGGTGGGTAGCAAAAATAAATTGCAGGATAAAAGCAAAAAAAAAAGTCAACAGCAACAAAAGATAACATAAGAAATTTAAATCTGGAAAACTTCTTCATAAAGACGAGAAGCCAAAGTACTCCAAAACGGCCTTAACGGCTGTCTGGACGAAAAAGCAAAGGGGGCAGACAATGCAAGTGGGCGAGAGAGTGATGAGAAAACACAGGTGGTACCGTCAGACGAATCAAGCTCCGAGGAGGACGGTGATGACCTGGACAACACGATAAAGCAGGTGGTCCAAATAGAGGGTGATGGGGCGGACAAAGAGACAGAGAAGACAGAAAGAACCTGCGATCGCGAGTGCTGTCAAGCGAGCATAAGAATGATACGGGTACTGGAGACAAACATGAAGGAAAAAGTGGAGCAACTGAGAGCAGAATTGAAGGAGGCTCTACAGGAAATGAAAATAAAACCGGGCAAAGAGGTAGCCAGAGACAGAGTGAGCGTACCCGGTGAAAAAGTGAAAGAAACAATGACAGAAGGGACGGCAGATGAGATTGCTAAGAAAAATTGAAAAGAACGTGAGAAAGGGACAAGAGACCGGGTAACGGCATAGCAGAAAAAAAGGCTAGAAATGACAAGACCCGACGAAGCACAGGATACAAATAGGGGCAACGAGAATAATAGAGTAAAACGAAATAACAGAAACATAGATGACACCGAGATTGAAGATTTCTTAAGAAGAGCGAGAGAGAAAGTAAACAGTCGCAACGGAAATAATGTGGATGACTGAAATAAAAAGAAGACGAGAAAATTAGAAATGAAAAACCAAAGAAACTAAGTCCACAAGGAAACAACGAAGAGAAGCACAAAAGATGGAAGATCAGAGACAACATCTATGTCCAAAAAAGATGTAGTAGGTGCGATGGAAAAGACGATTGGGATGAAAGTTGGAAAGGTAATGAACCTAGGGGGAAGGCGATTAATTATAGCGTGCAAGAGTCTGAAGCAAAAGACGGAGCTGGTAACTCGTAAGAAACTCCTGAAGGGCTCAGGAATTTGGCTAGAAGATGAAAAGACAAGAAGACATCTACAAGTCGAGAGATGAATTAGAAAAGCAGTAAAATGGGAAAAATGCAATGGGAAGGACGCTGAAGCAGAAGGACTGAGGATAAGATTTGAAGGAACGTGGTGGAGAAAAAGGAACAGGCGGAGAAAAATAACAGGGAAGTAAAAAGAATATTATTCTGGAATGAATGAGCTGGAAAATACGAAGGAATTAATGGAGAAAAATAATATCGTAATAGTAGTAGAAACGTGGGTGACAAAGGAGAAGGTAAAAAAGGCAAAATGGAGCTTAAGTGAGAAATTCACCTGGTGGACAAAAGAAGCAATAAAAGAAAAACAAAAAAGCAGAGCGAAGGGAGGCCAGCTTGTGGGAATAAAAAAAGAAGTTAAAGAAGAGTGGAGGGTTAAAGAATGGGAGTATGGGTTAATCTTGGAGAACGAGGAAGCAAATGGAGAGTGTGTGATAACGGTATACAATAATGTCGGAAGAAAAATACTAGAGACGGCGCTACGGAGTTTATTGGAAGAAGAGACAAACAGATATGAAAAGGTGATGATAATAGGGGACCTAAATGTGAGAATAGGAGAAGAAAACAACATAGAAGAGACGGAGGGATGCTAACGGAGAAATAGACGATCAAAAGACAAGACGCTAAACAGCGAAGGAAACAAGCTGCTTAAGATATGTGAGGAATTGGGGCTATGTGTGTGGAATGGAAGGGCGAAAGGAGATGAAGAGGGTGAAGTAACGATCGTGGGAGGGGATAAAGAATGCCAAGGATCGGTGCTGGATTTAGTGATGACGGTGAACAGAGGTGAGGAAGACGAAGTAGAATTGAAAGAATTGAATCGGATCACCTTCCACTTATGGTGAGATAAGGGACAGATACAGGAAGAAAAATAGAAGCAGAGACCCACACCAGCCAAGAGACTTGAAGGATACGAAGCTAGTTTGGAAGAAGGAAAAGAAAGCCGAATATATAGAAGCAACACAGGAAGCCTTGATGAAGATGCTGCGAAGAAAAATCGAGATCGGATGGTCTGACAGAAAAGAAGTAGTAAACAGAGCAGCAGAGAAAACCGAGATGATGGTGATAGTTAACAAAGAAGGAACTGAAGCGCAGAAGAAGAGATGGTTCAACGACGAGTGCAAAAAAAAGAGGAAGGAAGTCTGGAAAAGACTAAGAGAATTCATAAAGAACTGGAAGTGCAAAGAGGCGAAAAAAAAAGTAATAGAGAGCAGAGCAAGCTCTGCTACAGAAGTGCAATAAAAGAAAGCAAAGAAAAGTGGACACAAGAGAGGTGTGAGGAGATAAGCAAAGCAAAATATATGTCTAAGTGGTGGGAGGCAATAAACAGATTCAGAGGAAGAAAAGGAGGTCAAAAGAATAACGAGATACCCGCAAAACAGTGGGTGGAACACTTCGAAAAGCTTCTGAACAGAGACGACGGGGAAATAGATGATGCTGAAGATGAGACAGAACCGTGGTGCGGAGAGGGCGAAGATATGGAGTCAATAGTCTCAAGACTGGACGAAATGTACACGGTAAAGGAAGTAAAGACGGCACTGAGAAAGCTAGGGAACAATAAGGCAGCAGGGGAAGACGGGATAGCAGCAGAATTCTTGAAAAATGTATCACAGGATGTCAGTATGTGGATAAAGGAAATAATAAATCAAATGTGGGTAGATGGAGAAATACAGGACGGATGAGACACGGCGATAGTGATACCACTACACAAAGCAGGAGACGAAGAGAAAACCGAAAATTATCGAGGCGTTTCGCTCCTAAATTCGGGATACAAACTTCTGACACACTTATGACAGAGAGGCTAAGCAGGTGGATAGAGCGGGAAAAAATATTAAAAGGAAGTCAGGCAGGGTTCAGAAGAGGGAGAGGTACAAGGGAGCACACATTTGTATTAAATGCGTTGACAAATAATAAATTAAAGAGAAAAGGCGGGAAATTATATTTAGGCTTGATCGACTTCAGGGCTGCCTTTGACATGGTGAGAAGGGGAATGCTGAAAAATAAAGCATGGAGGAAAGGAGTAAGGGGAAAAATGCATCGGATGATCAGAAAAATACATAAGAAGACCTACTGTGTAGTGATAATAAGAAAAAACACGATCACAAGAAAGTTTGAAACGAAGACAGAAGTAAGAAAGGAGTGTGCAATGAGTGGAGTGGCATATGGGATAGACGTAGATGAGTTAGAGGACAGAATGGAAAAACTAAAAATCGAAGGAACAACGATAGGCCAGCAAAAGATCTATGTAATGAAATATGCGGACGACGTGGCGATGGTTGCCGATACGGATGAAGAGTTAAGGAGAATGCTGAGAGAATTAGAAAAGTATGTGAGAAAACAAGATGGAAGTAAATGTGGGAAAAACAAAAAAATTAGTATGCAGAAATGGTGGAAGAAAAAAATAAGGAAAGAAAGTTCAGATACGAAGGAAGGGAGGTAGAAGAAACAAAAGAATTTAAATACCTGGGATATTGGTTCACAACAAGGAATAGCGCAGCTAAACAAAAGAGGGAAGTAGCGAGCAAAGCACAAAAGGCAGCAAACACGGCATGGGGAGTATTAAAGAGAACAAGGCTAAACAACCTGAGAGACAGGCTATACCTGATGAACACGGTGGCTAAATCAGTGGCAATGTACGGAGTAGAAGTATAGGGTTAGGAGAAAGTGGAAGAGATAGAGAGAGTGTACAATAGGATATGCAAGATGACACTCAGAGTAAGTAGGAACACGTCTGGGTATATATGGAGGTGAGAAATGGGGATAGAAAACATGAGTCATTGCAAAAGAAAGAGCGGCAAGATACCTGAAAGTATGTATGTTGATGGACGAGGACAGATGGCTAAAAAAAGCTATGAGGGAAGAAATGAGGGGCAGTCTGAACAGAAACCCTTACGAAGTGGGGGAAAGAGGTGCAGAAGACATTCGAAGAAATGGATTGTGAGATATAGAGATGATATACAAGAACGTGGAGACAGAGGCAATAGAAAAGGAGATATATGACGGCTTAGCGAGATTAAGAGAAAAGGTGAGAAAGGACGATGAAGAGGCGAGGGAAAAATCAACGTATAATGCATTGTACAAGAATATAGTACTGGAAATAGACAATAAATACTACTGGAAAAGAGACGGAATAAGGGCGGAAATGAAAGAGATGTGGGCGAGAATCAGGTGTGGGAATATAGGGAGGGCGTATAAAAAAGAGTATACAGAGTGGAAGTGCAGACTATGCGAGGAAGAAGACGAAACTTTGCAGCATTTAATGAAATGCAGAGGGCTAGCTAAAGTAGTAAATATCGAAGAAAGAATATACTTGAAGGAGTGGCAGGAAATAGAAGACAAAGAAAGATTGGAAAGTAGACTGATAGAAGTACTGAAAGGGGATATAGACCGAATAATGTGTACGATCTTCAAAAAATTTGAAGAGACCCTAAGAAAGGAGACAGGGTCACGGAATATGATGCAAGAGAGCAGCCAAAACACCGACGTACACGAAGATGAATAGTGCAAAAGAAAGAAGAGAGATGATACCAAAGAACCAAGTGAAAAGAGTTAATTATTAATATGTTGGTAATTATTTAACATATAATAAGAAATATGATGATAAAGAGAGGCAAAAATAAATAAATACATGCATATAAATATATATAAACATTATAGAAATTTTGCAAAAAACCAAAGGTTGTGCAAATAAAACTTATTATTATTATTACATATTCCACTCTTATAACTTTAAACTTTGAAAGTATAATAATAAACGTGTACTGGAAAAATGATTTTAGAATTAACACGTTAAAATAATATTTAGTAGTTCAAGGACAAACTCTGAAAAAAAAAATTCATACAACACTCAATACTTTCAAATATAATTTTTTTTTTTTTATATAAATTTACATACAAGTTCATTATGTTAATTTATATTTTATCTGATGAAGTTGTTTGTTTGTGAAGCATGTCTTTTATATTAAAAGAATTAAAAAAATGTATGTTTAACTGTTGTAACTTAAAGCTTCGAAAGTAAAATGATTAATAGATGTATTAAGAAAGCTTACCGAAATTCATTTGAAGATATATCAATGCTCTGATATTAAAATTTTATGAAGAAAATAGTTCTAAAACAAATAAAGACACAATATTTTATTTATAAAAATGATTCTAACATCAATTAACAATTCTTAATTTTGATTCTTTCGTGCTGCATACACTTTTATTATTTGCTTATACAAATCCAATGCCTCAGTAGGATTTACTGGAGGTTCAAATGCAGGTACCAATAATTCAACAAATTCTTCAATTAAGGGATCGAATAATTGTGGTTCTGTTGTAAGCTCGTCCATTAGCTTCTGAACAGTGTTCTCATTCACTAGTTTTTTATAATCCTTACGATTGTATTGATGAGGTAGGTTGATTAACGCATTAGGCCGTTCAGCAACTAGATTTCGAGCGGGTTGCTTCCTTATACGATGCTCATTCCACAGTTTTTAATTATAATATAAATCGTGTTTCAGCAATGGTCCAAAACGAAATTGAAGGCACTTGATATGAAAACTACTTCCATTAAATGAATTTTTTGACTGCATACTCTTAAAAAGTTGAATATAAAAATCAACTGTATACTGACGCATCCATCCCCAATAAGATTCGATACGTTGATTATGGACACTTAAGCCTTCAATAAAACTCCCTTTTCCAGCAAGCTTGTCGGTATGCTTACTCCGTAAGCAAGTTTGAAAGAGACCTATGAGGATATTTTCAGTACCTTTGTCACATCTGATGATAGTTGGCAAACATTTAAGTTCTTTCACAGTCTTTAGAAAATAATGAGCAGTAACCGCTGGGTCATTATTCTTCGTTGCTACTTCCAACTATAAAACCTTTCGAGAAAAGCCATCAATACATCCATGTATAGCGAAGCCTAATTATTTGAGTTTGTCATATCCATCTAAATGCCAGAGAAAATTGGGCCCCAGACTTAAATATTGTCGTCGCTGTAACTTATTTCCAAATCGCTCTGCTACTCCCAACTGGATCTACAGTCTTCAATATTCCATAACTGGTATCTCTTTTGACTTTTAGATTATATTGCATCATTAATTTGTTCCATAAACTTCTGTAGCCTACGTTATACCCAGAAGAATGAACTTCTTTTAATATTTCTGAAATTATATCTCTCATATCCGCCTCTTCAAAATTTTTCCTTTTTAATCCCAACGAACTCAATATTCGCTTAATCGTACTTATTGATTTAGAAGTTCCATTATTTTTATACAATAACTCTCGTATTTCTATAATGGTATAATTTTCCAAGAAGTTCTGCTTTATTAAAATTTCCAACATAGTAAATTATGTTTACTTAATAAATTTTTGGTTATCGAATAAATAAATACCAACAATAACCTATAACCAAAGAATAAAATCATAAATCGACTTGGTAAAAAATTAACCAGCAATCTGTCATCGAATATTTAGAAAAAATAAATATTAACTTACAAATCACAACATAACATGTATTATTTTAAAAACTTATTTTCACAATTTTATAAATAATATTATGTTTAATCCGTTAGATCGTATTATATTTTATCACAAATAAAACGTCAAGTGTTGATAACCTCTCAACAATACCAATTATATTGCAGATGATTCCTTAGGTATCATATATACTTATATACATATATGTCAGTTCAATTACCGTGGTCTGGTGAGGGAGAAATTTGCTATCCTCTCGAACACGTGCACGTGCCCACATGTGCACGAGTTGGAAATGGCCGTGTGGAGCACCACTGATCTACGAGCTAGCAGTGAGCCAACCAGGCTTCCGTAATTCTGACTATTTTTAGAATGATGTCCGAGTGTGTGTGTGTGTGTGTGTGTGTGTGTGTGTGTGTGTGTGTGTGTGTGTGTGTGTGTGTGTGTGTGTGTGTGTGTGTGTGTCGATTGCCACCTCAACCATCAAATTCGGTTTATTCGTTCGAGAGATATCGTCGGAGAGAGAAATGGTAATAAACGGTTTGTCGTGAATATCTTCGAAACGACTGAATCAAAGATTTTCAAAATCTAATCAGCTCGGATAAATTAAATTAATTAAAAGATATCGACGACAAAGAGTTGAAAAAGTAACATTCGTAAGCTACTCTTTCCTGAATACCGAGCCTGTTAGCTCGGTAGGCATCTTGAGACCTGTAGCCTCTGACGTCAGGAGCTACCCCCAGCCTGTGACGAGGTTCATTCCCACTAGTGAAGGGCGAGATGGACATCAAGGCGGACGAAGAAGAGGCATTCCGACAAGGCCCTCCGAGAGGACCCAACGTGACGTCATCTAACTATTCTAACCCTCACCCTCATTATATTACTTATTATCAAATGTCCATATAATACGATTAGTTGTAAGGTTTAATAATGTTTAATTGTTAAATAAATATTTGGTTCTATCCACTAACAAGTAAAATATTGAAGTGATCCTTCTTGCATATCAGAAGTGGGATTAAAAACCTGTCGCTAGTATAAAGTGCAGTGTATTTACATTAAGTTAATTTTAAAATAGTTGTTTCACAGAAAATATTATTATATCACATCCAGGGAAAGTTCAGTTAGTTATGGCGAGTGCCATTCCGTGGTACAATAGATCCTGTATACTGCGATGGGAAGCAGTGATTGGTCAACAAAATATGTTTAAATTGCATCTGAATACATCCTCGCAATATGTGGAACTCCTGCAAGTACAGAAGTTATGACGGAAATAGCCATGATTATTAATGAAGTGGACATCATCTGAATCTTCACATCATCACGAAAGAAGCAGCAGGGATAGATGGGAATTGTTGAACTCATCGCTAAGTTAACTGTATACAGACGGTACAATGACTTTATTTAGATCGTGTATCATTGAACAGAAGTTCAGTGTCAAGAGCTGGTCAAACTATTATTGCTCAGGTCGCAATAGGACACAGAGTGTCATTGGTTTCTTGACTTCACGAGTTTGGTACTGTAGAAAAATATATCTTATTAATGACTTGCATGTTGAGTTAGTGTACTGGGACAGATTATCAAAAACGCAGTAGTGTAATACTTGCTAGATATCTAAGTAACGTGTATAACGAATTCGGGAGAATAGTAATATACTTGATATTATTGTAAAAATAAATAAATGTCAACGAAAATAAATAAAGTACAACGTTGAAACCGAGGAAAGTAATGAACGATTAGAAAAGTACATAAACGACCGTCAAAAGACATGCCGAGGTATCTAAATGACAAGGTAGTAAGCCGGGACGTATACTGTAACCATAATCGGTGTTGCCACATTAACACAGTTATATCGGTAGAAATCAAAAACATAAATTTATTAAATATAAATTATCAGTAAGCTTTTAACGCGTCCTTCAATATTTAAATATGAGATGGTCAATTATTTTTGAAAATACATATTCAGTTATATAATCAAATACATTCAGTTAAAATTTATGTATGCGTTATCAATATGAATTTTAAATTAATAAACCGAAGTTACAAAGACATTGGTTATTAGGGATTTTCTGAAAATATTCGGCTTGAGGTAAGCAAAATATGTTGAGAACAATATACAGAAGGTGAAGGTTGAGATCGAATTTAGTAGCAATATAACAATCCAAGAGTGTTAAACTGTACATGTTTAGTATTTGAATTCGTATTGACGCTAGTCGTTTTTAGATTCCGGTAAAAGCTCGTTGTTAAATTCTGATTTGAAAATAAATGTCGCTATTAAAGTAACGAGTAAAACTTATGTTGATAGAAAATTCACATAACGCGGGTTATAGTAAAATATAAAAACTCAGGTACACATAACAGATGGCTTCAAGGCCATAGTACAACGATTTTTACTGTTAAGAATTCTTGAATACAATTGTTCATTCAGTACGCATCCACACGGACCCTCATTTTTATTGCTTTATTACGATTCGAGAGAAAGTTGACTAAAGACTAGATATTAAAAACTGAGGATTATGAAAACCCAAAACTACAAGTTTTAGTTGGAAACGCATTGTCTTTCCAAAACTTTTATATTATTTATGTAAATATACCAATACTTTCAATACTTGACCTTATTAATTGTTGGCAAACTAAATTGAATATTAATCTTAAGTCTTTGACTAATTTGAGTGTTTATACGTACAACAATAATTAACTTGCGTTGTTCTTCATACGGATAATGCAAATAATCTTTGCGATATAAAGTAATCTTGAACTGACTCAAATATTCAATAAGCCTTTACCTCCAATTGAACAATATTTCGACACAAAATATTAAATTCAACCTTAAACATCGATCGATACAAATACGCCAATCATTAGTCCTTAAAATTATAATTTAAATATAGTGTTATACTCATCAGTCAGAAGACTAGATAGTTTCCGAAAGCTAACGAAGTTATTAATGAGTGAATTGCAATGACCGGGTTAATTTTATCAATTAAATTAGTTCATCGTATTGACCAGAAAATTCGAGAGGAAGATAACTGGTTAATTATGAAGCACTACAATTCTTCTAGATACTTGTAGATTAAAATTAACAGTGAATTAAATTTATTTCTGAAGAAAGACATTAAGATTATTATATTAGCGATAAATGCATAAGTCAAAAAGTAAAATTGTCATTAAATCGAAGATACTGCTTTAGAAATTATTATTACGAGTTGTACTGTACAATCTGTTCATAATAATAGATTGATAAATGGATCAAAACTGGAATGGTTGATAGCACATGATAAAATATATGATGAATATTTATGTATTGAATATTATTAATAAAAAAAAAAGTACATTCAAAAACAAACATCTCGAAAAAAAAAACGTCCTAATCAGTCGAATTTTGAAAAAGTTATAGCTATTCAAAATAAAAAAGCTATTTTTTTCAAAAATTTATAACTTTTTTTTGGTTAGGTAAAAAAATTTGAAAAAATTATGAGGAACGTTTTTTGCGGAGCAGAAAAAAAGAAATAATTTTTAGCCAAATCTAAAGTGGTCGGGTTCAAAAGTGGTCGATTTGGCGTGAATGTCCCATTTGCATATATAAATAACAGGTTGTATTAAAGTTTTTTTGAAGCATTCGCTTTTGTTAGCACTCGGTTTACGAAATTTAAGGCTCCCCTCCAAATAATGATAAAAATTTTTTTTTCTTTTTTTTAATTGTTTTTATCGTTAAGAATGTATTTCTTTCTCTTGACAACGATTTTTAGTTTTATATTACTCAAAAAAATTTTTTTAAGGTGTAATAAATGGTTCCCCCACGATAAGATTAATTACTAATTGTTATTTAATAAAAAAAAAAAAAACAATTCAATATTTGTTATTTGTCATTTTTTTTAATCTAGAAAACGTGTTTTTTAATTTTCTAGTTTACAGATAATTTGCTTTATTTAAAAAGTTTTATCAATTAAAGAACAGATTACAGTTTTCGAATATTTTTAGTAGCCAAATTAGCCCCAGCTATAGAGGATCAGCCGAAAAATGGATAAATATGTTAAATTTTTCATAATTTGACGATAAAAACATGAAAAAATCGTTTTTTCAGAATTTTCGTCTGGTCCATTTTGCCCTAGGTGTTATGGATAGGGCTAAAATTGCGGAAATATATTAAATTTTTTTTTAATTTGACAATGAAAAGATGAAAAAATCATTTTCTCATTTGTTATGTCCGACCGATCGGACATGTTTTTTTTTTTTGTTAAATCATAATTTTTTTGGGGAAATAATATTTTAGAATATTTTCCATCTAATACTAAAATTATTATTCCTTTGTCGACTCTCATAAAATTTCAAGGTCAGGGTGCAGCTGGCACGTTATCAGGCGGAATTTCGGCAGATCTACATGACTAGTAATAAAAAAAAAAAACTAAGGAAACAATACTTAAATATTGAAAAATATCAATGGTTTAAAAATAGGAATATGCCATAGACGAAATAACAGACAATAGAAAGTTTTAGTCCTCACCAAGGCCAGAGTGGCAGTTGACGCACTTTCTTATCGCAACTGCACTCTAAAATGAGACTTAGAATAAACAGTACGATTGTAATGTATTTTTAATGTGTTTCCTAAATTGAAAACCATTTAAAAATAAATTAAGATGTCTAGACAAATGAATGTTTAAATAAATAAAGAATAAAAGGTTTTCAGTTAGATTGTAAAGATTGATAAATTTTAAATATTGTTAAAAGTGAAATATTACCGAAATCAAATAAATAAAATAAAGTATTAAAATGTTAAGATTTAAAATAATAATAAAATATAAATTTCAAATAAATAAAATATAGCATTAAAATGTTAAGATTTGAAATAATAGTAAAATATAAATTTCAAATAAATAAATAAACCATTGAAAATTCTGAATAAAATATTAACAAATTATAACAAATTATATTAACAAATCTGAATAAATTATATAACATTCAAATAAAGAATAAGAGAGGATTAAAATATGATAACTTAAGTTAAATAAAATAGAACATTAAAATTTCGTAAAATATTAGAATTAAATTGCAAACAAAATAATCAATACAAAAAAATAATTAAACCATATAAAAAATTTATTTAATAAAAAAAAATATATACATAAACTAATACGTCATGAGGTAGAGGGGATGGAAAACGGACCCAATGTCGACGCTGGAGGGGGACCCATGTGGAGGGAGTGCGCACCCGAAACATCGGTACCCAAGGGAAGTGGGAGGAATAAGGGCCGCATGATTGGCCTAGTTTTTTTTTTTGGGAAGACACCGCCCACTCCCTTCGATTTCCGGAAGGGTCGGTTTCCTATTTTCCAAAATTTTTGGGTAGAGTCAGTCCGACGGAAGTAACAACTGTGAATAGTCGCAGTTCTTGGTTGTATTCAGAATTATTTTTGAAAATTGAATCTTAAACATCTTATTGTTTTTTTGTTTTATAAATTTAAACCAAATAATTAAAAGTAAAATCTAGATAAATTTGGGTAAATTTAAAACAAATAATTGGAAGTGAAATTTAAATAATTCGAGTGAATTGAAAACAAATAGTTAGAAGAAGAATCTAAATAATTTTGAGTAAATTTAAACAAATAAATTAAAATAAATTGAATTAAGAAAAGAATATCCAACGCCGAATCGAGTAAGTCAGACCAAAATTCATTTATATTTAATTTTCATTTTTTTTTAATAATTGTATGTTTTTTTTTATATATTTCTTTTATATCATTATCACGTGTGTTTTTTTTTTACAATAAAAAGGGATAACCTGAATTAATGTTTTATTCCGTATTCCTCAATTAAAGTTGCCCATCCCTGTCTATTGGTTTAAAAATCACGACAAAAACGGGCAGTATTTTCATTACGTAAACCGTTTTTAAGATAACTATTCAAGATAAATTGGAGTTAGTGTCGGCTGGAAGCCACCTACTAATAATAATAATAATTTTAAGCGGGTCCAAATTCGTGTAGGCTAGTTACCACCGAATAATAAAACCAATAAATTATATAGTCAAGTTTACGTAACACATTATTTTTGGCTGGTCCACTTTGACCTGGGTGTTACGCGTAGGGCTAAAAATCCGAAAATATATCAGATTTATAGTAATTAGACGAAAAAAAAAAATTTGTTTTTGATCGAAATTTCAGGGGGCCTCTATGCTCCAGGGGGCCTCTTCGCTCCGGTCTTCCCTATATAAACAAAACTACTCAAAGTTAAACTAACTTCGGAAAAAATAAATATATTAAGTCATCTGGCCCGAATTTATTCCAGAATTAAGTTGCAGTGTAATATTTTGAGATTTAACATAAAATTCTCAATGGCAAATTTCAAGTTCAAAAATAAATTAATTATGTTTAATTCAGAATTGTTGCATTGAACAATAAAATTTAAATTAATAATCGATTATAATTATGAAAAATTCAAATAGATAATGCAATACGAATTGAATTAAGCATTAAGAATCTAATTGATAATTATAAGCAACTCAATTATATATTAAAATCTAATGTATAATGCAAAAATAACAAAATTTAACATTAGAATATATTGAATAATGCACGAATATTGCATTATCAAATGTAATGCATTATTTGCAACTCTGGGTATACGTTCAACATATCATTGTTTTTGAGGATGAATTTGAGGTTGTTATCGTGAAAATCCGGGTTTAATCGCTCGTTTGTTTCTGATTTTCAATAATTCTTTTCAAGATGATCTTTACGTTTAATAAGTAAATGATATTTTCTTAAATGAATGTTCTGTTAAAATAAAAAAAATTGTCACGGCTGCTACTTTCAAAAATTTTATTTTTTTTCCCTCCCGACATAAGTACACACTAAGACCTCGTATACGTAAACCTTTTTATGTATAACGCCGACTGATTGACGCCAGCAGTCGTACCGGACAAATATACCTACCTGAGCGTTGTCAACGCTTTACAATTAAGTCGTATTGTACTAATGGGATACATGTACCATAGATTTCTCTTATTCTCTAAATTTCGTCATTTTCTCTTAACGAACTTTTAAAATTTATGTATCCGTTCCCATTTAATAATCTAAGCATAGAACGGTAATCTTTTCTTTGATTTTTTATCTTAAAACTATAGACCACCCAACTCTCGTGCACCTGCATGTGATTCTTGGAAATTAAAGAAAGCTAATGGAAACCACCAAATTTATGGCTTCCTCGTCGGCAGAGTGGCGCCAGGTCATCGGCCCACTTAATAGTCAAAATCTATTTCCCAGGGATCACACGTGTGCATGGGCCTAGAACTTTCGGGCGAGTCCTTCTCGTATAGGAAACAAGTTACCACCACTTTTCATATGTGAAGACCATATAAAAAGACCATGGACTTTAGCTCATTAGTTCTTTCGGGAATCAAACTCTGAACCATACTGAACTCCGGACACTTGACGGTGTTCGTGGCTAGAGAATTGATATCTCGATTGAGCATTCGGTTAACGGTAGCTGGGCGTACGAACCGGACCTTGATCGTTGTAAGTCGTGAATTAATATCAATCGGAAGCACTGGTAGCGTTGATTATCTTCATCTTATTTTTAATCCATTTAATTTCATTTTATTTAAATATTGAATTATACCACGAGAAACGTGAAGAATCAGAGAATATTTTACCGCGATAAATGCGAAGATTTTGAAGAATATATTACCGCGATAAATGCGAAGATTTTGAATAATATTTTACCGCGAAAATACGCGAAGATTTTATAAACAAATTTATATTTTATTTTACCGCGAAGACGCGAAGAATTTGAATATTTTGAAACTATTTTACCGCGAGAAGCGCGAAGACATTCATATTATTTTGATCTACGAAGATTTGAAAACGTATAAACATTTAAATTGATACAACAAAAGCATACTAAATAAATACATAAACCGATAAATTAGAATCATATTAATTAACCGCGAGAACGCGTTGTGAATAAGTGTCCTGTGTTACTGCTGACAGTCCTGACACCTCACCAAAAACCTGTTTAGGGTAAGTTTTAAAACATTGTAACCATTATTTGATATTTTCTAAATTTACTTCGAAAAATTGTCAAACATGTGCATGAAACATTTACTTTCATATTTACTATTTTATATATTGTCATTTGTAACCCTTTTGTATTTTGAGAATATTTAGTACTCAATAAATAAATACTCGTTAACATGAAACAATTGAAAAACATTATTTCTCAAAAAATTTTACTTTAACAACGAGATACTAACTTCACGAGGCTCTTCGGCAGCCCACATTCCTTTATCCCTTATTTTACTACCTGTCTAGCCGCTCAGACCGATAGTTCACAGTAGGAGGTACACAATCTTACGTTTACCGCTCGACGTTTGATTGTGAAAAATAATCAGTCACATCATAAATTGGAAATCATTTTGGGTTTATATCAATATTGTCTTTAACAATATTATGTAGGCGCGATCTAAATATAAATATAATAAACTGAGCATTTGGTTAACGGTAGCCGACCATACGAACTGGACCTTGATCAATGTAAGTACCCTTTTATTCAATACTTTTATACGAAATCTCGTACCTACGTCCATCACGATCTCCAATCGTGACAAAATAAATCACGGTTTTATTGACATATTTTGTCACGATATTTAAATATCGCGGCAGTCTTACATCAGGTCGGTGAGCAACAGATGGCGTCACACCTGCTATTATTATTATGATTATGTTGTTTACATGTGAAATTTATATTTAATTACTGTGTCTATATTATCTAATATTTTTCTTAGGTATAAATTGCGGCGGAATTAGGAAAATTTACTGATTGTTATAATTATATAATTGGATTTTATTGGCGCTGGGATGGATAATTACGTATTTATTTATATGCTTATAATTATTTTGAGTGGTTGACGCATGCGCGTCAACGCAACAGTTGGCTGCAATAAATTTATTTATTATAAATAAATTTAATCGTTTATGAATAAATCAACGGAAGATTTATTCATACATTATATTATTACTCGACTCGGAGATGTGCGAGTGGTCATTTAATGTCGGGATTGGGCTGAATTACACAAACAATAAGTCATGCATCAGGTTGGTGGTTTTGAAAATTAACATGCGACAGGTATATTTCTCCATTGGTTACAGTGAGACAGAGAACAAAATGTGGTCGGCCGAAAGCGCCGGCATGGGAAACACGTGCTGCCATGGTCAGACGTGGATAATTTTTTTGTATGAGCAGGGTGTGTGCTAGTTGCTCTGATTACTATTATAATTGAGACGCCAGTTGGAATTTATAAAATATAACTAAATTGTTGATCAATTTACCCAAAATTGGTATTGCGGGAAAATAATTATAAACTCTGATATACCAATGGAACCTGTAAGAGTCTTGAATATTGATGATGACTGTAAGTACCCTTTGTGCTATATACATTGTTACGTTAGGGTTTACGTACAAACTGTATTTTAGATGTTCATATACAGCTTCTCGTGAGTCTTACCCTACTAGCTCAATCTCAGAGACTCGTCTTTATGTTTTATACCCGAACTAGCCTTACAAACTAAACTAATACTAGTACTTAGCCTAATTTGGAGTTCGGTGATGTGTCCTTGATGTCCTTGGACTGGCTGGTTTGGTCCTCCAGGATACCCCTCTTGGACCTTGGCTGGATCAGAATGATGCTTATACTACTCTTAACACTAAAGAGTGGGCAGGATAACACAGACGAATTCACTCAGTACTGGTTATTGTGAATAAAATAATGATTTATTAAGAAAAACTATTATTTATTAGCCACTTCACACACACTGATACCAGTTTGTATATTAATCAACTAAGTGTAATTAATATACGATACTGCAACTAAATGCGCAGGAGTCTTTGCCGGTCAAACTAACGAAACTGCTCAATAAGTCCCAGGGTACGCGTAATACTAAGTGACTACTGTATTCTATTAACTAACTGTAATAAAGATACACCCAGTAATTGATGTAAATTAACTAACTGTAATTTATTAATAATCAATTACTTTCGGCAATACCGGTTTACTATATTGAATCAGCGAAACTAAGTGCTCTTGTTAGCGACATTAAGCCAAAGCTTTTCAGGTCAAAAACTTCAAGCAAAACTTCGGTCAAAAAAAACTGATGAAATATGGAAATGCGCGCCCTTTTATAGCATTGTCGACGCGCTGTCTCACGTGACAATTACTCACACGAGTATGGGGCGAAGGCGCACGAACCAACTTCGTAACACCACCCTCCTTAACTTTAACCCGGGGTAATGTCAATGACAATTGATAGTAAAGCGGGTTGAAGTTAACCCTATATTCAAATAGCGCCGACAGCAGCATACTCATTCATACAGTACAATTTAATACATTCACACTGTGGCTTAATTCTGGGAGTACTGCTTCACAAATATCACTAGCTAGTATCCCAGTAGAAAAAAACAATATAAACTTTTTGTATAAAAAAACAGTTATAAAATTTATCATAAATATTATAAGTAACATAAGTACTTTAAACGTTATTTCAGTTTTTCTGGACTCATCAATGTCCTAATCTCTACTTTCAGGTACCTCATTGATAGTAGACACAAGAATAAAAATAAAAAATAATGTTAAGTATTACTGTTAATACTTGAGAACTAAAAATATTAATACTGATAATAACAACATCTAATCAATATTTATGATAATCATTAAATTAAGTACCAATGTAAAGTCGACTACAGCAAATTAAATATTTAACTGACTTCACATTAGTTGTCAAAATCTTGAGTTTGAATTTACGTGACAAAAAATAAAAAAATTAAAAATAAAAAATAATAAAGAAACAAAAAACCGGTTTATAATTAAATCACTATTGCTGATATCACATTGGTTCAGGTTGAGCTGTCTTCAGTCTTCTGGTTCACGTAAATTCTTGGACGTCATCATCGGGTAATTACGGGGGCAAGATTAAATAAGCTCCCCGAGCTGATTTGGTAGATTTGATGCGCTGTCTACAGGTCTGACAAGCATCATTGACGAACGGATGCTGAGTTGAGCAGTGACGGCAATAACCTCGCATTGCCTGGTATCCGTCCGTGCGCCAATTCTGGTATGGGCATGTGTTGTTGGTATGCCCGAGTCTTCTGCAGTTAGTGCAGTAGCAGTCACCGCGTAGTTCGTTTGGACACTTATCAAATGAATGCCCGGTCTCTTTGCACTTCAAGCACCCTGGTTCTGGAACTGGTGCTAACCTGGTCTCGATGGTCTGTGTTGCAACTGTTCTCGTTGATTTTGGTGCAACATCGCTTTTCATGGCTTCCACTGCTTTCTGCCATTCGTCTTTGGTTACTATGCGTCGTAGATTAATGTCGAGGGCTTGAATTGCTTGGCCCACACTGACTTGACACCTAATCGGTATCGATGGTATTGGTAGTTTTGGTATAGTAACTGGTACTTGTACTGGTGGCTCAGGTACTACCAGTACTGAGTTCTTTTCTTGATACACTAGCACATTACTCTGTCTGCGATGAAATCCAGACAGCAGAGTGATATCCGTTGTTACTGGGATATCGAATCCCAAATATCCAGCTGGGGTGGCAAAAGCTGGATTAAGCCAGTAGGAATTTCTATCCCCGATCCTGCCGTGGTACCGCTGGTTCCTCAGTAATTGTTGACTGATCTCGGCGTCTTGTCTGCTTTTGGTTGTGAATAACAACTCTCCCAGGGTCGTCATACTGGAAATAACAAACTATTAGGCTACTGGTGATGTACTAGCATTAGCTTAAATTAAGTACTAGTTACAAATGTTACATATTTTTTTTTCCTACACGACTCATTGTTCGATTTATTTCTGGTGCCTAACTGATCTACGTGGAATTTTTAAATCACTGATACTAAATGTTCCTATCAGTACATTATTTTTATCGCAAACATTGACTAGACTATTAGAGTAAAAACTGTGTATGTAATACGGACCTTTACGTGGTGGTGCAAGCTTACCTGCGAATCCATCAACCTTTTCACTCAACTGTTTATTTTTAATAAATACCTCCGATCCAATATCAATAGTGATATTAGGTTCTGGTGCAAGCTCGTCCTGCTTGTTTTGAGCTTTGATCATGAATGATTCAACATAATGTCTAAGTTCGTCAGTTAACGATAATACCGTGTTGCGATGATTCTGATGGTGCAGTTCAGTGAGAACTTTCCCTCCCCGATGGAGATCTAAATACCTCGGGTCTCGACCAAAATTTAAATACGCCGGGCTGACGGTTAGCGAGCTGTGAACAGATGTATTATAAGCATATACAAGTTCAGGCAGATTCTGGTCCCATTTGGAATGTTTATCTGAAAGAAAAGTTCTAATTAATGATTTTAAGTTTCTGTTTATTCGTTCCACGGGATTGGCTTGAGGATGATAGGCGGGAGTCAATTCGTGGATTATTTGGTGAGTTTGCAGATACTCTGTGACTGTTTTATTCACGAACTCCGTGCCGTTGTCGGTGACAACTACTCTTGGGTAACCCCAACGATTGAATACTGATCGTAGGAAGATTACGATCTTGTTACCTGTTGGTTCTGATATAGGTTGAACCTCCAAGTATCGTGAGTACATGTCGCACAGGACTATCAGATGTGTTTTCTGATATTGTGATTTTGGCAGTGGTCCCACTGTGTCCACTGATACACTTTCCCATAATTCAGTAATTGGGCGGTGTCCTGGTATTACTTGCGTTGGATTAGTATCTGGTTTTTGCAATTTGCAAACTTCACAATTATTTACATAGTTGAGTACATCGTGGTACATATTTGGCCAATAATAATGACTTGCCACGTGGTGGTATGTTTTGGTTATGCCACCATGTCCAGATACAAGCTCGTCATGCGCTTTACATATGATTGACATGCGCGATTCTGGTTTCGCGACGAGTTTCCAGTGTTCTGGCGCATCTTCAAATAATTGGGTTGGATGCCGTGGTCGATAATAATATAGGTCATCATCAAGATATTTCCATTGAGGAAAGCGAGTTGGAGTGGCCTTGACCTCATTTACCTTTCTGGTGTACCACTGGTGTTGTATGTCTATGATTCGACTGAGCTTCTCTGCTTCGGGGTAAACACCCTCATACGCTCGCGAAAGAGCATCAGCCGCTTCGTTATTTATGCCTGGTCGGTGAACTATAGTTATAGTCCACAACGAATACTCTGCTACCCATCTGGCTAATCGTCCTCGTGGATTTTTGACATTTTGTAGCCATTTTAAACTTGCATGATCGGTGACAACTGTCACCGGATACTCTTCATAATAGCCCCTCAGTTTCTGGTACGACCAAATGACTGCTAGGCATTCCTTCTCCGTGGTAGTATAATTTCTTTCATGCTTATTTAAAGATCTGCTGATCGCAGTGATGTGGTATTCCCGATCTTGGCCCTTCTGTGTTAATACGGCACCAATCCCGGTATCACAGGCATCTGTATATAATATAAATGGTAAATTATAATCTGGTACTGTTAGAGCTGGTGCATTTAATAATAACTCTTTCATGATTCTGAACGCTTTTTGTTGTTCAGGTCCCCAAATCCAACTGGATTTCTCACTGGTTATAGACGTGAGTGGATTTTGAATTTTAGCCACCATCTTCATGTGTCTACGGTACCAATTTACCATGCCCAAGAACCTTCTCAGTTGTTTCTTATTTACCGGTTCTGGGTAGTCTCTTATTGCGCTCAGTTTGTTTGGATCTGGATGTAACTCATTTCCCTTGACGACAAATCCAAGGTACTTCATCTCTGCAACACAAAAACAACATTTTTTTCGTTTGATTGACAATCCTACCTCTCTGAAGACTTGAAATAATATCCTCAGGGTCTGCAGATGGATTTCAAAAGTTGGTGTCGCGATAACCCAGTCATCCATATATGGATGGATATAATTAATCCAATGTGCTGGTAACTCAAGCTGGCGTAATAACTTTTTCATTGTTTGTATTATCAAATCCATATTTCTCTGGAATGTTCCTGGTGCTGTTGACAATCCAAAGGGCATTCGTACAAACTCGAATGACCCCATTCCTTCTACAGCAAACGCAGTATATTTGCGATGCTCTGGTTTTATCTGAATTTGATAATAGGCGTTTGTACAGTCTATGACACTTCGATATGCACCTTCTCGAATTACTTCCAATGATGTGTCAATTCGTCTCATTGGATAATTAACCATCTTCATGATTTTATTCAGTGGTCTATAATCGATGCACATTCTCCATGTCTTGATGTCGTCAGCGTCTTGCCCTGGTAATAATTTCTTCTTAACCATAACTGGTTGAAAACTCCATTCACTGGTACTAGGTTGGATGATCTTTTGTTCTAGTAATTGCTCAATGATTTTATGTAGAGCTTCAGTGACTTTCGGCGATCTTCTATATGGCTTGACGCGTATTGGCAAATAGTCAATTAACTCGATTTCATACTCGACCCCTTTTAATGTACCCAACTCTGCTTGGTCCATTAATTTAAATTCAGTGTCTAAAAATCTGATTAATTGTTCTGACTCGTCGGGTTTTAAGTAAACTGAACAGATATGATTACCTGGTGTTACTACGTGGCAAACCTTCTGCTGGTCGTCGTGCTTCCACGTCCATATCATTTTATCTGCACACAGACGTATCCCATGGTCCATCATAAATCTCATTCCAAATATGATATCGTCTGGCATTTTCTCAAATACTTCGAACCACGTATTTATCTCGACTCCGTCTATTTCAAAGTGAACAAATATTTTACGTAGACTCTGAATAGCTGAATTATCTGCTAAAATAAAAGAGTTTTTAATCGAGTCAAATTTAGTCTTAATAATATTATCCCGTATCTTATCTGCGATTTGTCGTGTCATAAAGTTCTTACTTGCACCTGAATCGAACAAGGCCTTGCATATTATCTGATTAATTTTTACGCAACATGTAAAATGTTTACTTACAATTATCGGTAATTTATTACATATTTTTGCTCCTTCCGGCACTATGATACTGCAAATTTGTTCTGGTTGTTGAATGATTATTACTGATTTTTGTTCTCTGGTTGATGTCGGCTCGTAGTAATTCGCACCGCAGCACTTTGCTAACCAGTCTCCCATGCTGACACTGCTTGACGGGTCACAATTGTTATAATAATTGTTTACATTGTTACTTTCACTTAGCTCAGACTCGCTTGAAGTCTGGTGCTCATCTGTTGCCGCGTATTCGTTATCAGGAACGCTGTGTTGGCATGTATCCGTCCCCCACCTCAAAAGTGGTGCGTTGAGGGATTACAAGTGCGACGAGTGCATCCACGTTATTTTGTTGCACTCGCACTGCTAGTTTTTTAT
>OZ024715.1:2576570-2607071 GCA_964016945.1 Microplitis deprimator | reverse complement strand
ATTATTATTATTATTATTATTATTATTATTATTATTATTATTATTATTATTATTATTATTATTATTATTATTATTATTATTATTATTATTATTATTATTATCGTTCAAGTTAAAATTTAAATCTACGAGAGCGGGCACAGTACATGCTGCTCTAGCTCCCACCGCCGCGCGATACCCCCCTCCACTTTGGAGTGGGGTCCGCTATAGTGGCGATACCACTACTGATGTAATGCGTGAGTATGAAATTTTATCAATGTAAGTGGACTTTTTACCATGAATTATATCTACACTGGCATAAAAATCTTACTAACAGGAAATTTAAAATCATTTCAATATTAAAATTTTAATTATTCTAAAATTTGGACGTTGATGTATAAAAAAATATGTGTACAAATTTGATAATTCTAGACAAAATAAATCGAAGACTTTGGTATCAGCGATTTCGATTTATGATATATACATATTACGGAAATTTTTTAACAATAACATTTAAAATAAATAAAAAATTTGTGATTACAAACTTTTTTTCGAAACCCAAACTATTTTTCCGGAAACTCTACTACTTCCTCATTGATTCGCAGATACCGATGTCTACATTGTTTTTATTATTTCACGTTAACAATAATGACTTGATAAATTAGATATTTTTAATTTTCTTAGACATTTAGAAGTGGATATTATTAATGTAGAAAAAACATTGGAGCAAAGATTTGATTTAAGGGAGACAAAACGTTAATAAATTTTTAGGAAAGAAAATTTGGTGGCCATGAAGAAAGGGCCATTTTCTTCCTAAACTTTGGTAACCTCAGTACTTTATTATTAACAATCGTCGCTAAGAAAAGCAGTCAGCTCGAGCTGTAATATTTAAACTCTGTCTACTAGTAGTCCAAAAAAGTCGGTGCAAATTCTAGAGCTAGAAAATACAAGTCAGTATGTTTTTATGATACTGTCTGCGAGAATATATATATATATATATATATATATATATATATATATATATATATATACCCGTTAAAAATTTATCATACATGGCCATGCATGGCCGTATATGGCTCATATATGAAACATGCATGGCCATATACAGTCATAAAAAACCATGTATGGCAATACATGGCCTTGTACGGTTCATAAATGGCCGTGCATGACTATATTAAAAAAGTTGGTATGTCCACGGGTATATATAAGAATTTAGCTAACTATTACAATTACTTATAAACAAGATGTTGTAGTGTTGAAAAAATAGGTAATTTTTTGGATATCACTAACAGCATATTGATGATTATTTTTTGCTTTTTCGAAAGTGATTATATTCTTTGAACCTTACGTAGCATAACTAAACTTTATTGTAAACGTCGGTCGCAAAGCCTAGTCGTCAAAGCGTCGGTCTATCGTACGGAAAGTTCCGGGTTCGAATCCTACTAAAGCGGGTGTAGTCATTAATAAGCCTAGCGTTTTTTTTCTGAATAAGAAAGTTCCATTTTGATTAGAAATTCAATTATTCGCATATCTGATAATCTCTGCGTCGCCAAAATAATTAAAAAAAAAAAAAAATTAAAATTTTTTTTTATAATTTAGTTGAAATTTCTATACATAGTTGCACCAAGTCATATATGGCCGTATCAAGTTATGCATAGCCATACATGGCCACGTCGGGCCAATTTTCATACATGGCCATGCACGGAGCATTTATACATGGCCATGTATGATTCATTTTTCACGGGTATATATATATATATATATATATATATATATATATATATATATATATATATATATATATATATATATATATTTATATATAGTGATTGAGGTAATATTATAAACAATTAAAACCAACTAATATTTATGATAGATAAATGTTTTATTTATTTAACGAAATTAACACAGTAATAGAAAGTATACGAAATAGAGAAATGCGTGTATGCAGTCCAGCGGTATATCCTTTATTATCATGTCTCTACGAATAAGGTAAACACGGAATATGGGAAAATCGATGTTAAAAGATGAATAAGGGGGGTCTTAGCCCCAAAATTAAAACAGTACCCTACCTTCTCGACCTACGATAAGCGTGGTTGTTGGTAATGTAGATTTATTTTTATCAATATTTTGTGCTGTTGTAAGTAATGTAGATGTATTTTATCGATATTTAGAGCCTTTTTTCATTTATATAATAATGTAGATTTGTTCTTATCGATATTTGAAGCTCTTATCGGTAAAGTAGATTTATTTTATCGATATTTGGGACCTTTTTTCATATATGTGGTAATGTAGATTTGTTCTTATCGATATTTGGGGCTGTTATCGGTAATGTAGGTTTATTTCATCGATATTTTGGGCCTTTTTCTCATTGATGATAATGTAGATTTGTTGGAACTTGCTCATGATAATGCAGGCTTGGTTGAAGCCTGATCATGGTAACGCAGATTTAATCAGAACCTGATAATGGTAATGAAGATTTCGTTGGGACCTGTTTCCGCCGATCGATAAAAGCAGATTTCTTGGGACTGAGTGGATATTCAAGAACTTTTTAGTATATATATTTTTAAATTTCTACTGTATTACGTAAGATTGGAGGGGATCGAACACTCGAGAATCATCTCTAATTTTTTACGCATAAATTGGTGGGAAATATTTTTTTTTCATTCTGGATTGTTCTTGACCTTTTAACAGCTGTTAGGGAGCGGTTTATGAATAAAAATTCGAAAGTTTTTCCGAGAATATTATTCATTTTATTAGAAGTAAGGAGTTTAACGGTTGATTGAACCGGTTTTGAGCCAATCATTTTTACTCTGTGCCCCCACAAAGAATATTTTCTAGAGGTGGTTACCATTATAAAACTCATGCTTTTTTGTTAAGTCCTCCTAGTTATAGCTGTGCTAAATGGAGGAGCCAAGTGATAGTGAAAAACATTTTTTACGTATTAGTCATCCGGGTATGATAGAAACTGATGAAATAGTTGAAAATTATTTTGGTGACATATGTCCAGAGTTTATTGGTTCTTTTCTTAGTGATCTATTTTCTTATTATAAAAATTTAGATAGAAGCAGAAGCAAACGAGATTCGTCGTGCCCAAGTTGCATTGCTCTGAAAGATTCGATAAAGAATTTATATAAAATCATTCAAAATCTTGAAAAATTAGAGAGCCGCATAGTTGATAAATAAATAACAATGGAGTATATAGTGGATTTCGTTGGTTATATACTTTTCAATGGAAAATTTATTGGCAAGGAACTATGTGTAGTTGATATTTATAACCTAAATAATGCAAATGGTGTTGATCAGTGTAAAATTTGTGTATTCAAACCACCTATCCAGTACACTGACACTGTGATTGTGCAACAAAGTGAAGATCAAGATGGGAATCGTCATGGTATTCACTGGGATACTGGTGATCATCCTTATGAATCATTGCAACCTATGGTAAAACAACTTGTTCAGAATGCACGATATTTTTATGTACAAGGGCCAACGATGCAAAAACGACTCGAAGATATGATTGATTATGCAGTCCTAGTTATTGATTTAGACCAAAGGAATTTTTTTTCGATTGATAATCTCGAAAACATGAACAGACCTCGATGTGCATTCAGATTCAACTACACCAAACTTGGACATTATGCTTGTTCATATGAAACTGTTCAGCAGCTAAAACAATGGTTTTTGAAATATTGGGGCTGTAATCCATCATATGAGAAGTCAGTACAGTTATTCTATCAACTATCAGATTCGAGAAAAATGGATGCAGCTGACATCGCTTCTCTTGATGATGTATTCATTCTCTAATTCGCCCGATCTCAAATACGATTTGTCTGGGATAAACTACCAATTAATTTAAAACAGAACTTTAAAATTATGGACTATAAGTTTTGCATTGAACATAATTCAATTCAAGTCCTGATTATGATGTCCCAGGAATTTATCTTTATCCTTACAAAACAGATTGTACTAAGTGTAAAAAACTAAAAAATGCATTAAAATAATTATAAATTCATACTTAACATTTATTTCAAACTTATATAATTATATGTACTTATCATGCTATATTAATTAATTAATTATGTGTATTAGGTATAAGCAAAATAAAATTTATTAAAACATATTTTTTAATTGTGAAAAAATTTATTTATTTCTCTCAACCTTGTTATCTAATACAATAATTATTAAGTTAGTTTTCTTACAGTACCACTTAATGGATTATATTCAATAATACGATCATGCAGTATTAAGCAGTATGCTGATGTCTGATCGGGAAACTGATCATTTAATTCAAATTCAACACGAATGTCAACTGGTCCAGATTTGATTGATTCATTTTGTTTTGAACAATCAATAATGTAGAGTGGCGCTTCTTCCAAAAATCCTGCTTTAGTCAACAATGGTTCCGGCTCTTTATGATAGTATGACGTTTGAAAATTAGTATACATATCATACAATAAAGCATACTGATTGCGATTAATGATTAGATTCAAATTTCCATATGGATAACTTTGAGAATTGAGGAAAACTTTTACATCTCGGATATTGCAATGATCAAAGTGACTGGAATTTTTCGTCACAATATTTTTTCTTGCAGTTTGAAATCCTAGAACCAAATATCGTGGTTTCTCCAATTGCGTTGAAGTTTTGATAGGCCAAACATGTTTCGTTGTTTTCGGAAGTAGTGGATATTCATATAATTGCCATGTACGATAGCTTAATGGAATAGCTGGATCATTTGCGATAAAACTGAGTGCTTGAATCTTCTGTTTGTCTGACATTGTAATGTATGGTACATTCCGTTCCACTTTATTAAGAACTATTTTAACTTTTTCAGCAGCCTCTCGAGCAGCAGGTGTATGTAGATATGGGTTCGTATCAGTGTTTGATCTTATGAGAATTAATTCATGCTTAGCATTCCTAATAATCCGATTATAATCTTCAGCGAATCCGAGTAATAAACTCAGCGGTATAGAAATATCAAAATATCCGTCACCATTAGTCAAATTATCATCAGTTTGTAACCACCCAGCGTTTTCCATTAAATTAGCCTGTCCGGGAGTTAAAGATATATAATTCTTCATAAGACTTGTAATTTCAACATTCTTGCATCTATCAATTTCAATGGCATTCGATTCGTAGCGTATATCTTCAAACATGTGACAAATGGCCGTGTTAACCAACTCCATAGTTTCACTAACAGCAGTGCCATCTTCTTTCGTAAATCTCCCACAAATGTGTAAAGTGCTCTTACCCGGTAGAATGCATAAATCTTGATGTTTAATACTGATTCTTATTTCATCACTATTATTGAATGTTGTTGAAGCATAAGGTTGATGTGAAAGAACCTCATAGTGAGAAATCGATTCGTCGAAGATTATTGGTTTTTGGATGTTTAAGATTTCCGCCATGGTAGTATAATGCAGCACAAATTGATTTTTCTTATTTTACCGATCTTCCACGTAATTTTAATCCCAGGCTTTTGAAAAATTGGGCGTTCTGAGATGTTAGCACCCTGACCGGGGTACGACAACTGATGGGCTTTAGGCATGATGCTTGACTTTTATAACTGCCACCAATTTTTTTATCAAATACAATCCCCATTATTTCACTGATTTTATATGCAATCTTATTGTAATCGTTTCACCACGAAAATTCACCAAATTTCCATCTTGATCAACAATTCGCAGCTGAAGATTGTGTATTGACTGTACTGCGACTGGTAAGTAAATGATGTGGGATGGTACTTCGATGATCTTAGATCCTGGTGCAACACTTGGGAAAAACTCATGAACTGTGTAAACTTTATGGTTATTCATATATGCACCAGTAGTAATATTGCACTCAACTCGCAGTGCATTGATTTTAAGGATTTTTATTGGTAAATCAGAATTGTGTAGAAGGTATGGCGTAAGTCGACCATTTCCATATCCCAATAATGATGCGATTGAATCTTTCGGTTCAAAATTTACAATTTGATTACATTTAATTTCACTATGTAATTCATCGTTATTTGCTTTGATACTCAATTCTACTCCCTCAGGTAATTCCTTTATTAAATACTTTTCAATGTCACGTAGTTCATAACTTCCGGTTGGTATTGTTATAATTTTATCTGCTTCCTTCCCATTTATGCTGGATAAATAGAACTTATTACAACCTTCATCGATATTAGGTATAGAATTGAATGTTAACAACTCTACAAGCCCCAAGACATAACTTTTCCCAGGCGATAATTCAATGGGTGGAAAATATTGAGCTTCCAATGTGGAGGTCGCTCCAGATAGTGTTAACGTCAACGAATCAGCCATGACTAAACACATTTTATTCTCGTCTCATATATTTATAATTGATTATTTAGAAATTTAAGTCACAAGTGTCCACATATAACGGTATCATAATCTTGATATTTCTTGAGTTCATTTGGTGGTTGAAGGTTACCAAAACTGTCAAAATAAATGACGTCATCACCATTCTTCTTGTATGCGACCCAATGAGTTCCACCACCATTTTTATCATCTAGATTTACGATCGCTGATTTCTTTTTCCATGGACCAGATTTTGGTAATTTATTTCTCATGAAAACACCTCGGAAATTTGGAATTTTCAAATTCTTTGCATATTTCATTAAATCAAAATTGGTCAGAGCTCGATAAAGTAGCGTTACACGTTTTTTGAAGGAGAACTTAAATATAATCCTATCCCAGACTTATGTGGTGACAAGTATAACCCTTTTCCCAGGGATATAGCTTCCATTGTTGAATTATGCCGTTTAGTCTCCTCCAATTCACGTTTAGCAGTCTTAGCAGCAATTACAGCTTTAGCGATACCAGCAGCGCCCCCAGCTAATGTGCTAGTAGCGCTTAAACCAGCAAGAATTGGTATTAAAAATGGTAGCAATCCACCTACTTTTAGTGGTAGTTTGGGTAATACACGCGATGATCGTATATTTTTTTCCCCACCAACCATTTTTACAGCTTCACGAGCACCCCGTAATGCAGACTTGAACGGTGAAATGAGTACACCTTCGTTCATCGTTTTTTTAGCTGATTTTATAATTTGTTGGATGGGGACAAGTCGTTTTTTTTTTCTTTACTGTCTTTTTCCTCTTTTTACTATTTCTTTCAGACTTCCCCCTCTTTATTTTCAACCTCTTTTTAACTGCAGCCATCTTTTTAATGCCCATACCCAAACTTCTCTTTACTCTCATGGTTTTATTGACTCCCCAAGTCACAGCTTTTTCACTAAGGGTAGCATCTTTTGCATGAAGACGTTGTAAAGCTTTTTCAGCAAGCTCTTTATCAGCCGTATGACGTGCTGCCATATCGTCGGGATTTTTAGAATAAGCAATGTCATGAGCTTTACATGCTGTTTCCAGAGGATTTATACCTGGATCACCTCGAGCTAATCTTTTCGTTAATTTTGTACCAGGTCCACAGTACTGATATCCTGGTACATGTAATTCTATCGGTAGTTTATTTATAACACTGTTGATAAAACCTTTGCCACGTTTAGTTTCAACTTTACTAATACGTCTGCTCTTAGCCATTGCAGATTTATGACTAATCTCAATCGTATAAATACTCGGTATTTATAAGCATATTATTGAGTCAGAATTAAGTCATCAGCGGATTAACATAGTATTTAGTGTCATCTAAAATAATTCAAAATGAAGCTTGAAAAACAGACAGCTAAATTACCTGTGATCAATTTTGATCAAATAATTCAAGGTGATGAGAAAAAAATTCAAAAACGTCATGGTTCACTGCTACCAAATACTGTTCGAGCAGTCCTTTGTGGGCCATCGAACTGTGGGAAAACGAATGCACTCTTTGTACTAATTACTCATCCTAATGGTTTGAGATTTGAGAACATTTATGTATACTCTAAATCATTGAATCAGCCTAAATATAAATTCTTAGAGTCAGCACTACAGCCTATAGAAGGAGTTAGATACTTCTCATTTAATGATCATGAATCAGTTGTTAATCCAGATGATGCACAACCGAATTCGCTTATGATATTCGATGACGTAGCTTGTGAGAAGCAAGATCATGTCAGAGCATATTTTTGTATGGGGCGGCACAAAAATGTTGATAGCTTTTATCTCTGTCAAACCTATACACGTATACCAAAACATCTAATACGTGACAATGCCAATTTTCTTGTACTTTTTCGTCAAGATTAAATGAATTTGAAGCACATATATGATGATCATGTGAATACAGATATGCCCTAGAGTGAATTCAAAGATTTATGTTCGGCATGCTGGAATGATAAGGAAAATGATAATAAACACGAATTTGTTGTTATTGATAAGGATAGTGAATTAAATAATGGACGTTATAGAAAAAGTTTTAATTGTTTTATAAGTATAAATCAATCATACTCTATACAAATTGACCCAGTCATAAATGACATTCAAGTGTGCAAACATGGCATGTAGAAATATTTCTCAGCAGAAAGATATGCTGCTTCAGATATCTAAAGTTAGTGATGCAATAAGACAGAAGCATCAAATATTAAAAGTTGATAAAGATACTTCTGAAAAAGCTGCAAATGAAATGTTTAAACCTATAGTGACGCCGTTAAGGACATTAGTTGAGAATTTTAAAGTTTTGAAACATGAAATTAAAGAAGAAGCTGTAGAAAACTATCCGTTAAAGAAACGCGAACATAGTGACTATCCAAGTAACTATCAAACTGTTTATACTAATGACAGTGAAATATATGATGATCAAAATACTTTCGATGACTTAAATGGCAGTAGTACTAGTACCACCAACTTGGACGCGACCATTATATCAGGTCCCCCAACCTCTGCAAGTACACCGCTGAGATATCATAGCTCCATAACCAAATATATTGAGATGTTAAATAAGAAAAATCCTAAAGGCTTAGATACAAGATTTGGGATTCGTAAAAAAAATAATCAATGATTTTTTGGCAATTCACCTGTCCAATTTGGTGATAATACAATTTCAGTAAATTATCAAAATTATGTCTTATCACCGGAACTTATAGAATTATTATTCAAAAGTGATCCAAATGAAAAATCTATTACAAAAAATGATTTAGATTTATACCATAAACTGATCATATCCACAAACACACACAGGAAAAATTATGAATCCGAAAGAAGTCTTTATGTTGAAAGGAGTTCTAAATATATTAAATATATTGCTGACTATGTTCAGTCGCCAATAAAAAAGGGTAAAGGACTACCAGACTTAATGACCGTTTCAAAGAAGCGAAAATATGTGGATTATATTTATTGGGATGATCCTAATGAACTCGTAGATCGCCTTCGTCTATTGATGGCATCTCAAACAGCTGGCAACTCTAGTCATTCGAATGAGATAATTTTAATTATTGAAGAGCTGCGTGAAGCTGAAATTATTTGATAAGAGAGATATTGACAATGATTCATCATTTATAAAATAACATTCGAGAAGAGAGGATCATCAAAATGGGTATCGATATATTGGAACGTGTATCTTTTCAATCGAATCAGACACAATTTAAAGGTTGCAGTAGTGGTGTTGGACCACCTGGAAAAGGTTTCAAGTTAATAAATGATGCGCAGTTCGACTCAGACCAAAAGAGGTTATGTAATGTTGCTGAGCCTAAGAATGAAAGTGATGCAGTCACATATAATGCTATGAAAGCTGCAATAAACCATATGGATGATAAATACAAAACTCATCCAGACCTCATTATCGAATTGAAAACCAAAGTGAGTACATTAGAAGAGAGTCTTAGTAAACTGATTCCATATAGCCAAACGCTATCAAATCGTGTAACAACGGTTGTGAGATCTATAGTAAGTGCTGTCTAAATATCAGCTAATATCGAGCGTAGAGTATCTAAACTTTAAAAAAATGGAAAATAAAAAGAAAGTCATAGCTCAAGAGCTTCACAAACCAGCACGAAAAAATTATACTCGTCGTCATGTTGACATTCGAAGACTCGATGAAACTTGGCAAGCTGATTTGGTGGAAATGATACCATATAGTTCTGTAAATAGTGGATTTAAATATCTACTGACAATTATAGACATATTCTCAAAGTATGCTTGGGCGGTTCCTATTAGAAGCAAAAGTGCTGGTGATGTCAGAAATGCTATGAAGTCTGTATTACAACAAGGGAGGCATCCTAAAAATCTACACGTTGACCAAGGCAAGGAGTTTTACAATAAAGAATTCAAAGATCTCATGAAAAGTCATAAAATTCATTTGTACTCAACATTTAGCAACCTAAAAGCATCTATATGTAAACATTTTAATCGAACTCTAAGAAATTAAATGTGGCAAGAATTCACAGCTCAAAGTAGTTATCGATGGATCAATATGCTTAAAAACTTAGTTGATGCATACAACAATACCAAACATCGCACAATCAAAATGAAGCCCATTGATGTAACGACTGAAAATGAAAAACAACTATTCAAGAAGATTTACAAACCCCTTCAAATCCATCAACCTTTGAATAAAAAGAAAAGCAAGTTTAAAGTTGGCGATAAAGTTCGAATAAACAAATACAAACAGGTTTTCGAAAAAGGTTATACACCAAATTGGACAACCGAAATATTCACAATAAAAAGCGTGCAAAATACTAATCCAACGACGTACAAGCTTATTGATTATCAAAACCAATCAATCGAAGGTGGATTTTACAATGAAGAGCTTAGTTAAGTCAAATATCCTGATGTCTACCTTGTAGAAAAAATAGTGAAAAAGCGTGGAAAGAAATATTTTGTAAAGTGGTTAGGATTTAATAGCTCACATAATAAATAGATAGACGAATTAGATTTATGAAAATTTTATTGTATTAAAGATAATTCTTATATGCGATGTATTTTAATGAATAAATAAACAATTTTTTCTATATAAATGTTTTCTTTATTTTTTATTACTATATTTTTTTACAAATTTTAATTTACAAGTTTAAAATTTAATAATTAGACATTATTTTTCTACTTCCATTTATCCCCATAGTAGTGTATCTGTCGAATTTTCAAGCAAACGTCTTTTATCATCATTCCAACTTAATTCTAATTTTTGTTGTAAAACTGTCCTAACAATATGTTTATCAATTTTGATTAACCATTCCTTTTCTACAACGTTGCAATGTTTTAAAAGACATTTTTTAAAATCATCAAACTCAATCCTCCTTAAAGTTGAACCTTTAACCCCTTCAGCTCTTTTTTCAACTTTATTATCTTTATATTTTCTATATGTATAAAGCTTGGCTCTTAAACCTATGAATTCCTCCATAATTTCACCATTATTTTCAACTTTCATAAGACCTAATACTTTTTTATTTTTTAATGGGATATTATATACATTATTTGGTAAATAATCAGATGTATCAAATTTATGAATGTCACGTTTAATAATTTCGTAGATATTTGGCACTGTAAAATGGTAAATGAGACTATCAGTATCTGTATACATTAATTTTAAGGTATCATTATGAAAATTTTTTTTTACATAGTTATAATGAAAATCATAGATGAATGTCTTAGCCAAGTCAAGTATACTAAATCCAATATATATGGGCTTTGTAAAATGTACATGAACGTTTTTTAATTCAATTATTACCATGTCTTCGCCAAAAACAGTTAAACTATGAAAGTTAGGCTTAGAAATTAGCGATTTTGCATCAAAACGTCCCGTCCATTCTGTAACTATTCTAATTACTTTATGTTTTCTAACATTTTTCATTGTTTTCCTAAATACAGCATTATTCATAAGCTTAAAAAAGTTTTTCTCAAATTCATTCTTCGCATTTTTACGACAGTCAGTATTTTTATCAATGTATGGTTGTAACTAAGATAATTGTTCGAAGCCTAGAACACGATCAACTCTTATGAGCCTCATACCTAACTGAAGACACTGCTGTAAATTTTTATAATGAATAACATATCTTTCTTTTGAATATAGAGTAGTAATTAATTTAGATTGCTTGCGGTTTGGTGGTACAAAATGCTCAGGTTATAATGGTAGATCTTTATGCAGATCATGAAGCTCTATCGGATATTCTAAATCTACTTCTAGTATAAAGCCTTTTGATTCGTTTGAATTAAAAATAATATCTATATTATCTACAGTTATATTTTCAACCCATTTAAATGACACACGGTAAGGGCATGCTCATTGCAGCTCCATATAAATTATTCACATCAAAATACATTAAGTAAGATTCAGGTTTATTTGGATTAAAGTCATCACCCATAAATCGATTATTAGCCACAGCATGACGATTTTTACACTGTGACACACCACCTCTTATACCTTTTTCTATAAATAATACCATTTCAGCATCATCTAGCAGTTCTAATTAAATACCAGTGAGCTTTAACATAGCATCAAAGGGTAATCCTGGTGCTGTATAATAATGAAGAGGATCTAGATTATAAGTATCATAACAACTACGTCGAAAATTTTCAAAAATATCAGCTAATAATAAGACATCGGTTTTTAAATACAAATCAGAATATTTACCGAGTGTTTTAATATTAAATTTACTCCAAACTAATTTTGCATGATCATTATCTTCATCGGATATATGATTATTATTCAGTTTAGAATAAAAATATAATTTTTTAGGTAATTTATCTTCATTCAACTTTACTATAGAATCTATCTACTCATACGGAAATACTCCTTTAGGAGTAGCTAAACTAAACTGCTCATGATCAGAGTAATACATTCGAGTAATTTGTTTATCATTATCCGTAAGATATGATGCTAGTTTCTCAAGACCAGATGCCATAAATCGAAATGAGTCAATAAAACGCAATTCAACTAATGTATTTTTAATAGACTTTGTAAAAGATATATAACGTTCTTTATTAATAGGTAAAACAGTAACTGAACCTTTAAATCCGGTTACTAATGATTTAATAATAAAATGCGAATCGTAACCCGATAAGTTATGAAAAATGATACGTATTTTATGAGATTGTTTGTAATTTAAATTGCATGGATTATGCGCAGGCCCGCGATATTTGCCTGTAAAATGACAATGATCACGACATTTATTAGCATTAGAATCGATTATTTTCCCGCCAATATGACAATCTTTTGTTTCGTTATGATATCTTTTTTCATCATTATTGAGCGGCTTCATAGGTATAGGGTTTTCAAGTTTAAAATCAACTTTTCTTTCTAAAATTTCCAACTCCTTAATAAATCAATCAATACAATCAGACGAGCGTTTGAGCTCAAACTTTGATAACGATGAATCATAATAACATGAGACATAATATACTATAAGGAACGTGTTTTTCACTACCATTATCAGATTCAAGAGTGCATTCTTAATCGGCGTAGACAACAACTGGTACAGGATCTTTATATTTAAAATTTTTAAATTTCAATATTTTATTTTCTTTGTCGGGCAAGCTCATTCTAATCTTATTGTATTTAATACAGTCTAATTTATGTTTTTCTAAAGAATTTTCAAATCTAAAATGACACAAGCATCTCTCACAAAACCATAATTTATTTTTACTTTTTGATATTTGGCTTTTTACTAAACGTGATAAATTTTTTATTAAAGTGAAATGAAAAATCGGTATATAGTTCTTAAGATTATCGTTATTAAGATTATTATTAGTATTAATATTATTATTAGCTTCAATCATTAATAAATAAATTATAGGTTTCTTACATAGATAATTAGTACTTAAGTATAATGGCGCTATTACACTAGATGCTGCATCTTCTTCATTCTTGGTAAGCTGAGATTCAAGTCCGTAAACATTTATCTTCAAGTTGTTCAACTTTTCAAATTTCGTAATGTCTTTGAGAGTTATAGGAAAGTGAATATCCTTATAATTAAAAAGTGTACTGAAATGTGGATATGATGATGTCCTTTCTGGGTGAGTAGTTCAGCACCATATACTGCAGCAGTTACACACCAAAGGAAACAAAACTCATCGTTATTTTGGATATTGATAACAGCTTTTTTATATTGTATACCTTTAGGCAAGGTGGTAAACGTTGATAAGCCAGCTCTCAATAGGGCATATCTAGCGATGTTAATTGTTAAACTTATCACTTCCACTAAACTCCACCCTGAGTCTTTTTGATTAAACTCTTCAACTTTCTTCAATAAAACATCATACACACTACTAGCAAACCAGTTGTCAAGATTTGTCGTTGCCAATATCTCATCACTTGGAGTTTGAAATGTCTTTGTTTCCTCAACAGTAAATTCACTTTTAACATTTTCAAATTTGCACATTAAAGTTGTACTGACTTTGATTTTCAATCCGCTGCATATTCTCTCGAATTTTATTAATTGTTAAACTTTTTGCATCATTCAGAAATGTTCTTAAATCAATATGTCCAATATTTACAATGCAGCCGGTTGTTATGCGATTCTGAAATGCGTTTTCCATATCTCGCCACTGAATTAAATTTCTAGAATTCAGATCTCCACCAACCACTTGATCACTTAATCGTAAAAACTTCTCATAATATAAATGTAATAGTGTAATGTTTGCTTGTATACACTGTCTCTCTTGAACACTAACTCGAGGATTTAATAGTATACTATTAAATGATATGATAGTCTCACTACAAACATTACAAGCTCTAATGCTCATATCTCTACTGATAGGGTTGTGTGTTAAAAGATCTTCATATGTTTGAGCAATTGTATTCGCAACATCGGAATATAATTGTATCGCCATAGTTAAAGAATAAAGATTTTCTTGTAAAGCACAGAGTTATAGCGAACTTGTTTTATGGTGATCAGAAATGAACTGATGCATCATATCTAAAAACGTCTCTTTTTATATAAAATCTATCAAAGAAAAACCGCTTATGGAAAGATAAAAATATTTCTTGAATTTTTAAGATTTACGATCATTTTTTCCGAGAAAAAATTTTTCTAAAATTGTGTAAATGTATAAATTATGTTAATTAAAATATAAATTTGGAACATAATTTTAGTTTTTTTCATCTGAGTAAATATAAAAATTATGAAAACTTTTAAAACAACAAGTATATATTTAGGTTTGTTATTGCATAATGTATTTTGCAGATTGCATAACTAAATAGCGGCGGTTTTCAAAAGTATCTTAATCCTTTATGGTTGCAATGAACAAAATTAGAATAAAATGTAACAAATTTTCCAAGATAAAGATTTGAGCAAATACGTCTATTTTAAAAAAATTTATATGAGACCCTTTAAAATAATAAGTACATATATATATATATATATATATATATATATATATATATATATATTTAAAGGGCTGCTATTGCATAATGCATTTTACTGCTTGTATAAACAGGTGGCAGGTTTTTAAAAATATCTTAATTCTTTTGAGTTGATGATAAACGAAATTAGAATAAAATATATAAAATTTTCTAAAGGGTGTTCGATGAGTAAATATGTAAGATTAAAGCGGTCTTGAATAAATGTAAATTTGTGTTTACTATAATGTAAGTTTACAAAATTTTTCTATAAAATATTTGAAACTTTTGAGCAGCTGAAAGAATCTATTAACGAATACACGAATGCAAATTACGGCTAAGCAGTTTAGGGAAAACATTTTGGAGCAGGTCAATATTCATATTAGGAAAAATTGATTGCAACTGTAAATAAATGTAAAATTTTCTAGAGATAAAATTTTGTTGTGCAACGAAAATTTTTCAATTTGTAAATAAGTGAAGATTACGGGGTCGGCTTTACAGAAAAACGAGTAAATATATGTTTTAGTATAAGTTCCCAGCTGTTGCGAATAAATGTAAATTTTTTTCCATAAGTATAGTTTTAATGTAAAAATAAAAGAATTTATTTTTTGAATGTGTTAAAGGTTTAAGAGAGAAACTCCTCATAAGATTTAAAGTTGTTATGTCCAAATAAAAATTTTTTTTTTTATTTAATAATTATTAAAAATAATTATTACTGAGCTCCTCTTTTCAAAAGCGCGCGAAAACGCAGCGTCAGCTTTTCCACCTTTTTATGCGACAAAGAATAGTGGGAGGATAACTGCAATAAGTTTAACAAATAATTAATAAACTGTCGTCACCTTCTACCAATGACAATAATTAAAAATTTCCCATCAATTGCTAAAGCAAAGTTTATAAAAATCCTGAGCACCATGGCTCGAGGCCCCAGTTTTGTTAATAGAACTCGCGGTCCGCGGATATTCGAACGTCGAAATTTTGTGTACTCTTATTGCAGGATTCCGCCCAAGGCGTTGAAAAGTCAATAAGAGGATCTTTAATATCTCCTATTTAAATCTTATTGCAAGAATCCGCTTCGGCGTCGAAAAATCAATAAGGCATTTAAAATTAGCATCTTTTTTCAGTCAATTATTGCGTGAATCCGCTTAGGCGTTGAATAGGCAATAATTGAACTTAATTTATCTGTTAAATATCCTTAAGCATTGATAAATCAATCCGGTCCGATCGAAATAGTGACACAAATCACGTGTATTTGTGATTTCATCTCGGGCCGAGTTTAATTGCGCATAAAACCCTTCGGGTGTAATAAAGACGCATTTATCATATTTCATAATATTCTAATAAAATCTAAATAAGTTCCAGAAAGTAAAATCAAACCATAAAAGAAATAGTTTTTATAAGTTACTGGGAAACAGATTCAGTGTACAAGTGAATTGTAACAGGAACAGTAAATAAATATACAAAAATCATAATTCAACCTTGCGAGTATCATTCGAGAGTAGCACATGAGTTTACATCCTACAACCCCAGCCGCGCCCATCCAACCAAATCCTACAGGAGGAAGCTGAGTGAGCTGCAACGTTCTGAAGGGATCTAACCAGCCGTGCTAGAAGAAAGATTCGTCGAAAGGTAAGTGAAAGGTTTACATTCAACTTTTTCATAAAATATCTGGTTCACTACAAGAGCACCAGTCTCTTCGAAGACGTTTAGGGTTCTTAATCTTTGAAAGGTCCACAATAAAAATAAATTTTAGGAAGATAATCTCTTCCTCGTATTCTTAACTGTTGTCCGCAACCTCCAAATCGCTCGTCTAAATTTTTCTATCACTACCAAAGGGAGAAATCCCGGATAATTAATTTAAATTTAAGCGGCGGACATAACAAAGTAATAATTCTCGTTGAACAATTTTTAAATTATTCATAGGAGATAGATTAGAGAATCTATATCAATGAACATTTAATATAAAAAATATCAAATAAAAAAATATTGAGAATTTATTTCATTTAATATGTCATTTTATTTTTTATCTATGAACAAATTATTTCTATCAATCAAAGATTTACTCATATCAAAATAGTTATATAAATTTTAAAAAATTTTCAAGTATATATAGTGGGGCTAAAAAATATGCTTTGAAGAGTATAAGACAGACCTCCTAGAAATAGTACTTATTAATACATGGTAGGGGTTGAAAAGATGTATACTAAAATGTATGAGACAAACCTTTTTACAGGTATGCAATGTACAAATATATAGCGTGGGTGGGCCAGAACCCCTACTTAGATATGGATAAGAAAACTGTTGCTCCACCCGTTTTCATGGTAAAAATTTAAGCAGTGGAGTATTGGCCTAATGAGATGGGATGGTCAAAAATTTTACTACCTTCTTAGAGATTTTCAATGTACAAGTTTATGGTAAGGGTGGAGAAGGGGCCTTACTTAGAAAATAGATAAGAAAACTGTGTTCCACCCGTTTCATGGTTAAAATTTATGTAATAGGTTATTGTCCTAATGAGGTGGGTTGGCTAAAATTTTGTTACTTGCCACTGACCATATAAATACTGGCTACAAACACTGCAGAGTTCAGTACAAGCATCTTCTAAAATTACTTGCTCGCTTAATTTTTGATATTGCGTTTTTGTGTTCGTAAATACGTTCGATATTTTAACTAATAAACAAGTTTTTATGAAAAGAATTTTTTAAAAAATGAATGTTAACAATGTGAGTATGATATTATTTTTTTTTTTTTTTTTTTTTTTTCTTTAGTTCAGTTTCTAGTTAACATTCAATTTATCGATTTATTTTTGTTTCTTTTTCAGATTTTTAATGAATCGTGTTACCTACCATTGAAGTGGGTCGAAAAATTTGGGCTGGCCATACTATGGCAAACGTTGATGGGTACAGTTTAGAGGCAAATGGAGCGTGGCGAAAATTCTTCGGATTTCATTTATTTGATAGATAACCAGAAGACCAGACTTCTGGAATTGGGGGTGAACAGCTGGTGTTTTTTTATGATTGGAGACCATGATGATGATGATGATGATGAGGAAGTTCATGCAAACACCGGCCTCTTCGTGGCTACCACCACAAGTACTGAAAGGGAAACCAACAGGTGTTACTGCCGATCCAGAGAGACATTATTAATATCATTTGAGAAAGAAAGAAAGAGTGGTAGTCTCTGAGAGCCCACTCAAGTATTCAAGGGTTCAGGATACATACAGGGGTAAAAAAAACCTCAGAAATATGCTTGTATGTGTGTGCGTGCTCATGTGCGCGTACCTTGGTGTAAGTGTGCCAAGGAGGTGGATCAGGCGTCGTGTCGCTTACTTCGTCTAAGTGAATTGTGACTGTCGGATACTAATCCTTGAGCATACAATTATGGCTGAAGAACAGTCAAAGGGAAGTACAAGAAGTACAAATGTACAAAAGTACATAAATATAAAAAGCTGAACGAATGCTCTCATACCCTAGAGTAGCTCGAAAGCTGGTGAACTGTAGGGCCAAACTGGCTGAGAGCAGAGTGCTCCGACGGAAAAGGTCCGAGAAACTCAGACATCAAACTGTAGTTTAAGGTGTTAACCTCGAGATCAGGGACTTCGGTTCTCACTACTTACGGGGCGATGGTTCGGAGAGTCCGGGGCTATGACCACTTATCGTTAAACCCATGAGTGGACGGCTACACGTGCTGGCAACTTAGCTGATATAGGTTTCAAAGACTGAAGTACAAGCCGGGGTTCCTGAGAGTACAAGTTTAAGCTAGATCTTGAGATGTAAAAAGAGTATAAAACTCTTAAAGAGGGCAAAATAACTCTCCCCAGTAAGACCGAGGGGCAAGAGAATTGATACACCAGGGTGTGTGTGTGCGGGTGCGTGCGCACGTATAAGTTAATAAATGATCTATGATCATCTAAATTTGGCAAAACTTTTCAAACCATATACATATAAGTTCCTCAAAAAGATGACTTTGATTGGTTATCAAAGTGAAGTGTCGTCCGATCTTGTGGGCCAAGGCGTTACACAAACCTGAGTGGCTACACATGAATACTACGGGTTGTGGACTCAAAGCAAGTTGCACGGACCTGTGAAAGTATTCATTAAAGGCGAAAAACGCCTTCTCAGCCGTCCCAAAATATTTTCCTTAGAAAGAACAACCTTAGAGTTGAAAGGAGAGACAAGAGTCAGGTAAGGCATTCTACTTTATTACTACCACGTAAATAATTCTGGTGGAAGTAACTTGGGAGAAACAGCGCATGTCTACTTCGATGGCTCTTAATAGGCCGCCCTTCTCCGAAATTGGACATGTATTAATTTGTACTTGTACAACGCTGTGGACCCTTGTTACGGAAACTACGAGCAGGTAGTAATGTTGTAGAATGTAGCAGCCTATGTGCAAGTATGTTCTAGTAGGGCAGAACAGAAAGCACATCGGCTTGGGTAGGTAACCCAACGCTGCCAACTCTAAAAGTGATGCCAATCACTCGAATCTATGGAAAAACTTGAATGATTGTTGATAATATATAAAAGTAATAAAGCCTGCTCCCTCCGGGGGCAAAAATTTTTGATTATCATAAAATTGCGAAAGCAATACGTATGAAATTTTCGTGAAATTTTCGTGCAAAAAAGCGGCCAAGTGTCAGCTCCCAGACAAACCTAACACCTATCCTTCGCCCTCCAAAACACTAATTACGCTTTTTCTCTTTCACAGATGGCAGCAGCAACATTAATACAAACTTTTCTCCATACAGGCACAACAAAGAGTTTAGCGACTCAAATAGCAAAAACAAACAAACATGGCAATTCTTCCTCTTGAAAAATTATCCGCACCAATGGGCCGGCGTTCGGATTGTGCGGGATCGGCCCTGAAGGGGGAGGAGGGTCATGGCAATTATACGCCTCAAAAAACCACGTCAGAAGCATTATCAACGAGACGACCAACACCACGCTCGTTCGAAGGAGTGCCAGAGTGGCAAACCGTGATGTTATTGCTACTAATTTGATCGCTAAGCCCCCTGGTACCCCCGCTAATCGTCGTTACGAGAATCAGGTTACGCGGACGCGTGCGGGTAAAATCCCGCGACCAATTAATTTAGAAAACGCGAAACGGGATACACTTAAAACAGATTCTTTAACAGTAGACGGTACAAATTGTTCGCGGGGCACAAGCCGACGTTTGTGTTTGGGGTCGAGTAACTTTGCCCACGGTGGGCCCGTAACGGAAGGAGAAACAGTAGAAGAAGGGCTCGGTTCGCGAAACAAAATTTTACCCCCCCAAAATCCGACAATAAGAGAAGAAGGAGGAGAAAGAGGTTTTGACGCGGGTGGTCTTCGAGTCTTGCAGGTGAACTTGCGAAACGATAAGGCGGGAACACTGGAGACAGGTGCCTTGTGGGAGGAGGAACGTATTGATGTCCTCCTTCTGCAAGAGCCATACGCAGCAGCGATTAACAAATGTTTCATAATACCTGGTTCACAATACAAAAATTGCTGCCACAACTGGAGAAAGGCCATTTGCGGCCATTTGCTTAATATATCCAAAATACCAAATGATTCAAATTGCTCAACTAAGTACTTCGCACTGCGTATGCGCTCACATTGAGGGCCCAGGCACTTCTCTCTACGTGGTATCGTCATACTTCCAGTTTCGTGACAACATAGAAACTCACATCACGCAACTAGAAAAGGTAGCTCAGGCACTAAGGGGAAAAAGGGTATTATTTGGGATGGACGCGAATGCCAGATCGATTAGATGGGGCCCAGAAACAAATGAAAAGGGAGATAAACTAGAGGATTTTATTGACGATTATGGGTTGGAGATTTTAACCATTGAAAGGGAGGGACCAACTTACTCATCAACCACAGGGGAATCATACATAGACGTTATCCTAGCTTCCCCAAAACTTGCACGGTACGTACAAAACTGGTCCATCAAACGCGAGTGGGTGCAAAGTACTGACCACTATGCGATCGAAATCAGCCTAGGAATTCCAAGAGAGCGGGAGGGTCTCGACGGGGCGGATCCCAAGCGGTTCAACCTTGCGTTGGCTGACTGGTAAAAGTTCCACGAAAAACTACCGGAACTCGCAAGAGAGAATCTTGAAGGCCTAGCACTGGAAACGGTCGAGGACGTGGGAAAGTATGCCGATGCACTCACTAAAATCATAGTAGAGTCATGTAAATTTGCTATCCCAAGGAAGAAACTGCACAAGAAATCATACCCGTGGTGGACCAGAGATCTAACAAAAGAAAAGAGAGAAGTGTATAAAGCCAGAAGGAGATACCAGAGAGAGGAGGAGAAAGACAGGAAGACAGAACTTGAATGGACATACTTGACGCTTTGCAAGACATAGTCAAATCACGTTAAAAGACAGAGAGAAAACAGCACACAAAGTTTCAAAGACACAGCTAGCGGCTTTCTCAATACACACATTGTTGACGACAAACCAGAGGAAGAAACGGAGGAGCAGAAAGTAACCCCAGTAAATTTACAAACACTACCAGACACCGCGGACGCCGACTTATTCACCCCGCGCGAACTATACAGAATTTTAAAGACCCTTAAAAACAAAAAAGCACCCGGGCCAGACTTAGTAGAGAATGAGGTAGTCAAAAGGGCGGCAATAATTTTATCAGGAGAGTTTTTAGATTTATATAATAGATGCTTAGAACTAGGAGTTTTCCCAACCGCATGGAAAGAGGGTGGGATTATCATGCTCCTTAAGAGCAGTGACAAAGACGCGAGTGACCCTAAATCATATAGACCAATTTGCTTACTATCGGTAATCGGGAAGGTATTTGAGAGGCTGATTAAGTCGAGACTCACCACCACAGTCTTAGCTGGGGATAATATCTCCAGTCAAAAGTTTGGCTTTATGGCCAAAAGGTCGACTGAAGATGCAATCGTTAAGATGCGCCGCTTGTTAGATTCGACAACAGAGAATTTGGCAATCGGACTTCTCTTCGATATTTCTGGCGCCTTTGACAACGTGTGGTGGCCGCGAGTACTCGAGGGTTTGAAAAAGCGGGAATGCCCCTTAAATATTTACAGGGTGGTTCAAAGTTACTTTGAGGATAGGACAGTGTCACTGTCATGGGGATTCGAGAAAGAATACAAAAAGCCAACAAGGGGATGTCCACAGGGATTAGTTTTGGGGCCTTTATTTTGGAACATTATGTTCGATGATTTACTTAAAGAATTAGAGTCAACCGAACACGGGAATAAATTTGCGGACATTGAAAGAAAAGGGCAAGGGACGGTAGACTCGATACTGGAATGGTGTCGTTCCGCGAAACTCACACTGTCGGAGTCTAAGACTGAAGCTATATTCCTCAAAAGAGATTACACCCGACGCGGTCCACGCAAGTACAAAGGTCCATACCCCTATAAAACGGAAAGACAGAAAAAGCCCAAGTATGATTCAAAGCCACCGAAAATCGTTATAGGTAATTCAAAAATAGCATTCAAAAAGAGCGTTTGATACTTGGGGGTACACTTCGACCAGGACCTCAAACCAACAACACACATAAAGACAAAGTGCGCGAAATTAGATAAACTTTTTGGTCGTCTATACTGTCTCGCACGGACTGCGCTTTCCGGCTATGTCCACTATCTACAGGGGCTACTTCCTGCCTGTTGTCACTTATGCGGCAGCAAGTTGGAGTGACCTATGTGGATTAGAGGATTGGAAGGCTCTTAGGGCCCTGCAATGGCGAGCCCTGATTACGATGACGTCTTCATACAAAACGGCATCGTATGAGGGACTTTGTGTAGTTGCAGGGGCAGCGCCCACTAAGCTTGTGATTGACGAACGTTGCGCCCGTTATAATCTTCGCACTGGTAAACAGGCAACCCTTGGAACCGTGACCGTGCAGCCAGATGACGAAGAGGGCCTTGTCTCCCTTAAGAAAGAAACCATTCGCAGATGGCAAAAACAGTGGTCTACAACAGACAAAGGACGTATGACATTCAACCTCTTTCCCGACGTTACTGAACGTCTAGCGAACAAACACATCAGCCCTAATTTCTGGCTTACCCAGATTTTAACCGGTCACGGCTGCTTAAAAGACAGACTCTTCCAGTACGGACTCGCAAAAGATAGAAAATGCCCCCAAAGCAACAAAGGGTGGGACACCGTTCAGCACTTACTGCTAAAATGCACCGAGTTCGAGCCTCAGCGTGAGGTGCTCCAGAGCATAGATGGTTGGGTCGCGGAGTGGCCACAAATTTGGCGGGTTCTTGCCTCATCCCCAAACTCCTTTAAAATTTTTAATGGTTTCAGCAAAGATTGTCTCTACCACAAGCTCAGCAGCCAATTCCAACACCGAGAGGAAGGAGGAGAAGACTACTATATCGCGGTTCAACTGGCATCCGGCCAGTTGTTGTCGGAGCATCTGGGCATGGGTGTGCGGAGCTCACGATTTGTGAAGACTCAGTGCATCTCGGATGTCAGTCCGAAGTTAGGTGTGAGTGTCAATGTGTTAAGTATGGACGAATGAATGTTAATGAAACTGGGTATCTTCTCAGAAAGGTGAGGGAAGAAACCACGGCCCCTCTTGACCAAGTGGTGTGTCGACCAATACATGAAATTGGTGCTATGAGCGTATCCTTCTAAGCCGGCATGAGGGAAACCGAATACTAGGATACTCTGGGTATGGACTCGTAGTGGCTGTTGGTTCGGCACCCACACGCAATGGATCTCTGATCCTAAGAGTTATAATATCCGCCAACATTGAGCTTACTCAATGTTTCGCTATATAATATTTATGGTAGAAAAGAAGGGACTTACGCAGCGCGTGTATGCCCAAAAGGGCGAGGAAACGGCTTCCGGTCGGTAGAGGTGGACTTAGGTCCCGTTACATTAATTGATTGATGATGATGATGAGGATGAGCATGATGGAGATATTGATTTCATCAGGCCAGCAACACTACCACCACCATATTCACTACCGCCTTCATATTCATCATTACATCCAGCATAATTATTCACCGGAACCAGAAATGATGAAATATGACCGGGCATCTAATCATGATCAGTTGATGCATCTAGCGGCTGTTCTAGCTGCTCAGTCAACTCAAGCGATATTCTGGCAAGAACAACAGCAGCATCAACAACATGAACAACATCAACAACAACAACAACAACAACAACAACGCCAACAATATAAGTGTCATAATAATAATAATAATTATCACTATCAGCCTGGAGATCAGCAGTTTATTTATAATAATGTTGGAATGAATTTTGTGTAGAATAACATTTTTAATATGCATTCTGAAAATAATAATGAGGGACAACAACAACAAAATGATTATTTTTATATGTAGTGTTTTTAAATTTAAAGTTTTTCTTTTATAGTACGTTTTAACTATTCTCAATTTTTTTTCTTTTTACTTCATATTTGAGTATGTTTGTAATTGAAAGTATCACTTGAAATTTTCTTAATTGATATGTATGCTAATTTGAAGGAATTATTGAATAAAAATTATTAAACCATTAATGTTCTTTTTTATTTTATAATAATCTTAACCATAAACTACAGTAATTATGTTATCATTACTTCTAATTTTTTTCATTCTCAATAATTATTGTTAAGAAATTTAGAAAGTTAAGATTCTTAAATTATATAAAAAATCAGAAACTCTTAGATGAATTTCTACAATTGATTCTTTTGATTCCATAAAAATAAATTATAATATTAATCTATCAATCACGATAAGCCATTTCGAGATCATTATATTCACCACCGAAGTAAGTAAGGTAAAGCTTGTGATATGGAACGGGGTTCAGCAACTCTTCAAAATAATTAGGGTTCTTCGTTATTAATGTGGACGTTCTTTTTGGTGAAAATATGTTGAATTCGTCATTGATTGTTGCGACTACTCGCGATCCGAACTTTGTATTCACATTTTCGAAAGCAGTTATTTGATAATTCCCATCTCTTTCCAATTTATTCAGCTTTTTAGTAGATACAAATACTGGTATTTTAATAGCCTCATTAACTTTAAAAAGATCCATTATTCCCTAAACAAGTATTTCAATAATTAGTTTTCTATGTTTTTTAAAAGTTGAATATTTTAATAGTATTAAAAAGTCTTACCTATTTGAAATAGATTGCTAGTATGGTGCTAACAGAATAAATCTCGAAACAACTATCCGGAGTATGACAAAACTTGTTTTTATAGTGGTGATCTCCACTTAAAAAGAACTTTGTGGGGATTTCCACAGAAAAAACTGTTTGGGGAAACGAAGTAGAAAATGATTGGTCCAAAACCGGTTGAATCAACCGTTTAATCCCCTACTACTATTAAAATATACGATATTCTTGGAAAAACTTTCGAATTTTTAAAAATGAATCCCCCACCAATATGCTCGTAGAAAATTCGAGAATATTCTTAAATGTTCCACCCCCTCCAATCCTATGTAAAACAGTAAGAATTAAAAAATATATATACTAAAAAGTTTTTGAATATCCACTAAGTCCCAAAAATCTGCTTTTATCGATCGGCGGTAACAGTTCCCAACGAAATCTTCATTATCATTATCAGGTTCCGATTAAATCTGCGTTACCATGATCAGGCTCCAACCAAGCCTGCATTATCATGAGCAAGTCCCAACAAATCTACATTATCATCAATGAGAAAAAGGCCCAAAAAAACGATGAAATAAACCTACATTACCGATAACAGCCCCAAATATCGATAAGAACAAATCAACATTACCATATAAATGAAAAAAGGCCCAAAAAATCGATGAAATAAACCTACATTACCGATAACAGCCCCAAATATCGATAAGAACAAATCTACATTACCATATAAATGAAAAAAGGCCCTAAGTATCGATAAAATAGATCTACATTACCTACAACAGCACAAAATATTGATAAAAATAAATCTACATTACTAACAGCAACGCTTATCGTGGGTCGGTAAGGTAGGGTATTGTTTAAATTTTGGGGCCAATAACCCCATTATTCATCTACTGATGTTCGGCGTAGATTGTCGAAATTGATTGATTGTAATTATTGTAGCAACGCTACAGATCTCCCTTTGTTTTTTTTTTTTTTTTTTTTTTAATTTAATACACGATATATAAAGTAATGGAACATTTACAAATGATATTAATAAATAACTAAGTAAATGAATGAGTATAATACAGTGGTGAATTGTTACTTTGTAAAAAAAACTTTTATTTAACAAAATTAAACCGCGTAAATTTTTTAAATGTTGAACCGGACTCGGCGTCTTTGAGTCTAGGTTGCTGTGTTATTGATTGTCATTGTTGTCACTGTGTCGACTGAATTTGCCTCGTAAGCCGGCTTTAATCTATCTACTGAAATGGCGATTTGTCGTCCTCGGAAATCGACGATGAAGTATTTATCGTGTCGAGTTATTACATGATATGGACCTTCGTATGGCGCTCAGAAAGATGGTCCAATCTGGTCATTACGTACCAGTACATGACTACAAGTACTAAGGTTCCTGACACAGAAAACAGAATGCTTGCCGTGACGCGACATTTCGGCCGGTGCCAATGAGTTAAAATGACGTTTTAAGGTATTTACAATGTTATGAGGCGTAGTTTCGTTAGTAGGAAATAGTAACTCACCGGGTAATCGGATAGGCTCACCGTATACTAATTCAGCTGGTGTCGTCTATATGTCGTCTTTCTAGGCAGCGCGAAAGCCGAGCAGAACGGCTGGTAATGCGTCGTACCATGACTTGGTGACACCAAAGTGCTGATTTGAGCTGACGATGTAGACGTTCGACGAGACCATTAGCTTGCGGATGATACGGCGTGGTATACAGGTGTTTTATTCCATACAATTTTAATAGCGATTGGAATAACGGCGATTCTAATTGTGGACCTTGATCCGAAGTTATACGTTTCGGTGCTCCGTGGCGTAAAATCCAGTGCAGCGATAGTGCATGTGCTATCGTCTCTGTAGTTCCATTGGATAATGGGACAGCCTCAGGAAACCTCGTGAATCAGTCGATGATAGTCAGTCATTGATAAAAGCCTCTTGACGTTTTTAAAGACACTAGGTCGATATGAATATGCTCGAATCGTTCAGTTGGAGGTTCGAAACTGGCGATCGGCGATGACACGTGTCTTTGAATTGTATTTTTCTGGCAATCGATGCAAGATTTCGCCCATTCACGGCAATCTTTATTAATCGACGGCCAGACGTATCGTTTGGAGACGAGTTTAAGCGAACCTTTGATTCCGGGATGAGCTAGCGAGTGCAGTGAATTAAACACATTCTTACTCAGCGGCTCTGGAATATATGGACGCACTGTACCTGACGCAGTGTCACAATACAGTGCAGGTCCATTAACGAGTTGAATCGTTTTTAAATTCAAAGCAGTTGTTTGACGTAACAACTGCTGGAGTTCATCGTCAGTTTGTTAAGCGTCGGCAAGTTCTTGCGGCGTTATAGCAGTAGATACTGCTTCGACACGTGACAATATGTCAGCGACAATGTTGTCGGTACCCGACACATGTTGAATATCGGTGGTGAATTGACCGATGAAATTGAGTCAACGAAATTGCCAAGGCGATGCTCTTTCGGTGCGCTGTTTGTAAGCGTGCTGAAGCGGCTTGTGATTGTTGTAGATTGTAACATGCCGGCCTTCGAAAATATACCGAAAGTATTTTACCGCCTCGTGATTGGCATTTAACTCGTGGTCGTGCGTCGACAATTTTTGAATCGACGGGGACACTTTTCGACTGAAAAATGCCAGTGGTTGTCAGTTGTTATCCACTTTTTGTTGTAAAACGGATCCAATACCGATTTCGGATGCGTCGGTGAATATTGCCCAGTCAGCATGAATTTTAGGGTGTACCAATAAAGTAGCATCCGCGAGAGCTCGTTTAGCTGACTGGAAAGACTCCTGAAATTCAGTTGTCCAGTTGACTGGATGAGAGCCTTTGACTTTTCGTCCTTCTAAAATTTTGTTCAACGGTGCTAGAATTTCTGCAGCGTTGTTGATGAACTTTCTGTAGAAATTCACTGTGCCGAGAAATCGACGAAGGGCTTTTACGGTGGTAGGAGGCTCGAAATTGACGATAGCCTCGACTTTTTCTGTTAACGGCTTAATTCCATCCTTAGTGATGACATGGCCGAGAAATTTTACTTCCGGTAGACCAAACTGGCGTTTCGGTACATTAATTACCAGTCCGTATTCACGAAGACGCTTGAATAATATTTTTAGGTGCTCCATGTGTTGCTTTTCGTCGTTGGATGCGATTAAGATATCGTCAACATATGGAAAGACGAAGTCAAGGTCACGAGTGACCTCATCAATAAATCGTTGAAACGTTTGAGCCTCATTTTTAAGCCCAAACGTTATAAACCGGAACTCGAATAATCCGAACGGTGTAATGATCGCCGTTTTCAGCACGTACTCTGATGCAACGGGTATTTGCAAAAATACCTTTGCAATATCGACTACTGAAAATATATTTTTAGCGTGTAAAAATACGGCAAAGTCGTCAAGATAACGCAATGAGTATTTATCGATGAGCGTGTGATCGTTAAGCGGGCGGTAATCACCGCACGGCCTCCATTCTCCGGACTTTTTCTGCCCTAAATGAAGTGGTAATTTCAGGCGCTGTTGGATGGTCTGCAAATACCTTCTTTGATCATTTTGCGGAACTCAGCTTGTGCAATTTTCAGCTTATCTGCAGCCAGGCGATTTGCTTTGCACGAAACTGGCGGACCAGGTAACGTTCGTATATGGCGCACCGTTAAATGCTTTTTTGTTTGACGCTGAGTAGCGTCAGGTCGTGTTATATCGGCAGATTCTCTTAATATTTCCATATATGCAGAATTACCATCGACTGCTTTAATATTTGTTTCTGCCGATGTCGTGTGAGAATTTCCGGGTGTCAATAAACCGGTGATGCCGTCACGAAGGCATTTTCGTTTTAGGTCGACTAGTAAGTCATAATGACTTAAGAAGTCTGCACCTATAATCGGTTTAGTGACGTCAGCAATGATAAAATTCCATGAGAATTCACGGCGAAGTCCGAGGTTCAATGTAATTGATTTTAAACCATAGGTTTGAATTATCGAGCCGTTTGCGGCATACAATTTGTTACCTATGGGTGTACTGATTGATATTCCGTTCCTGTTGTTCGGTCTCGGATAAACAGGTGGCGAGAAATCAATTGAGAATCATTAGCCGCCTCTACTGATTCTCGTTTGAGTTTCTCTGCCATTTAAAGCCGGGAGCGCATGATCGAGCATTTTTACCATGCTTGAAGTGATACCAGCAATAGTCGAATTTTATAACTTTCCGAGGACGATGGTTTCTGTGTGCTCTGGTTCGTGTGTTCGAAACTTGCTACGGAGCAAGCAGTTCGCTAACCTCGGCAGTCAATAGTGCAAGTTGCTTACGCAAAGCAGCGATTTCCTCTGCGGCGGATGCGTACATTTTGAAATATAGAATATAAAAATAATATTTCGAATAATAATGATAATATCACTTGCACTTAAAATTATCTTATTTTCGTGTCACTCTCAGTTTCAGAGTCTGACATCACCCGTCAACAATATCTTTAATTCGGTATTGTGATACCGGAAGATTATCGATGACGCACGGCTCAGGAATGTGCAGCCGGTATATCGGCTTAATCCTCGATGGTATTTCCGGTAACGAAAAGAAAATTATACGCGACACTGGACAAAAAAGAAAAAAAATAATTAATTACAATTTTTTTTCACAGCTCGCGAAAACTTTTATCACTATTTGATTCGCACTAAAGGTCCCTCGAATTAACACTGATGCGGCATAACGTCCATAAGATGCCCGGCAATGTACCAGCGGTGATAAAAGATGAAAACTTCACAATGACAAAAATCACTGCTCTAATTAACAAAAATAAATTTACACAAAACTAACTGTGAATAAAAAATCACGGTCTCGCCGATTAAACGGCAACGCCACAAGATATTTGCGGCAAAACAACACGAGAACTCGCGAGATTTTTATAATCTGTGCAACGCACGTGTTCGACGCTTCCCTTAAAAAGAGATCACGTCGGGGTTACCAATTTAGTGGTTGAGGTAATATTATAAACTATTAAAACCAACTCATATTTGTGATAAATAAATGTTTTATTTATTTAACGAAATAATCACACTAATAAAAAGTATACAAAAGAGAGAAATGCTTAGATGCGTGTATGCAGTCTAGCGGTATATCCTTTATTATCATGTCTCTACGAATGAGGAAAAGACGGAATATGGAAAAATCGATGTTCGGCGAAGATTGCCGAAATTGACCGATTGTAATTATTGTAGCAACGCTACAT